>CM042088.1:16028391-16406742 GCA_023512835.1 Taxillus chinensis | reverse complement strand
GGGGCCATCTCGGCGCGGTGCTTAAGTGTTTCTCGGCCCCCTCTGCTTCGCTGTGTCCCATCCCGCCGATGTCCCGGCCTCTTCTCCGGAAGCCCCTTTGCCTCCCCTACCTCAACCCCGAGATTATCTTGCCCATCTCACCACCGATAACTTAACGGACCTTTTGCTCCGTTTCAGCCTAGCCCACACCTCCTCCATTCCTGACACCGATCTCCGGGTGTTTTACACACGCAATACCCAATCCCCGGAGACAATGATCATCTGGAACTTGGACCACGGCTTTCTTACGCCGGCCACCATTCCCGATGTGCCGTTCCCTACACCCTCCGGCCCAGTCCCTGATGCACGGAGTCCTTCCCCTGCTAAGGTTGGACCCTCTTCTCCTGCTGCCGCGATTCCCGTGGTTGACTTATCTGGTCAAAGCGGGTCCATTGCTCCGGATGCCTCCATTGCTCCGGATGCCTCCAATGCTCCGGATGCCTCCGATGCTTCGGATGCCTCTGATGCTCTGGATGCTCCTGCTGCTGCTGCTACTCCTGCGGACTCCTCTGCCCAACGCACTCCTGCTCCTGTTCATGTGGGGGAGTCCTCCAAAGCTCCGAAGTTGGTCCTTGGGCGTGCCTCTTTTGGCACGGTCCACTCCGACGCTGTGCTTTCCGCCCAGCTGGACCGACACGCCCACGCTCAAAGCGCCCAAATTTCCGCCATCGCTGCCAAAGTTGATGCCCTCGGCGCCCAACTCCTCTCCGCTCTCACTGACTCCTCCACTTCCATGGAGCAGAAAATGGATCTTGTCGCCTCCTCCGTCCATTCATTGTCTACCTCCTTCGCGGATCTGGCGCACACGATGGCTCGCCCTCCTGTTGCTTCCCGGCGATCTGCCAAACCGGGGGAGAGAGTGTCATCTGATCCGTCTGCTCCTTCTGCACCACAACCATCTACTCGAACTGAGAAACGGCCTGCCACTTCAGTGCTTCAGGGAGTTCAAATTCCCAAACGAAGCCGCTTCTCTCAACCAAGCTCCTCTACTGCAGCTCCAGCTCCTCCTCCATCCTCCTCATCCGCAGCTGATACCTTCCTCCCATCATATACGGAGTTTGACCCTTCTGATGCGGATGGAAGCTTGCGCAAGGCAATGAAATCCTATGCTGTGTCTTCTGATAAGAGAAGATGTTTTTCTGAAATGTACCCTTTCTCCCCGGCCGACATTCAGACTCTTTGTTCGGAGAAAGGACTCTTTACTACAGAAGACATTGACAACTTCTCGAGGGCTGCTAAAATGGAGATGAGGCTGTTTCCATCTCTCTACAAGGATGGGCACTTGTTTGACGTTTTGCCGTGTTGGAATGAAGGCTATCTTCCCAGTGTGGATCTAATTCATTCCTTCATCGACGGAATCGCCGAGGATAGCAAGCCATGGAAAACTCTCTCAACTATCCTCATTCCGTACCGGATCATGTCGCCACACTTCATGATGGCTGTCTTCATGATTCAGTCCAAGAAAATGATTCTCATTGATTCTCATCAGATTGTGGAGCACTTCATTAGAAAGAATCAATGGGAACCGCCGTGTCTCAGGCTGACTGAAGCTGTAAAGAAAGCTGGATTATATGAAGAGTTGGGCATCACACCCTTGCGTCTGACTGAGAAACTCAAGGCGACATTCCGGGGCAAGAAGCAAGTGCCACAACAGCCGGATGGAGATAGCTGCAGAGCCTTTGTTTGTCACTTCATCAAGTCATTTTTGACTGTGGACAAATATTGGAGCCAACACACCACCTTTACGATGAAGCAGACAATGGAGCTTAGAGAGAGAGCAGCAACTATGATCTTCAAGTATAGTAAGCCTTATGTACCTTAGCGAAAATCTTGTATTAAGGCTGAATTGTACTTAGTTGTTGTTAAATGAAATTGGTTGTGATGTATATTCTGGTATGTTATCTTTTGCACTGCTTACCAGATCAGATTACAAAGGGTTTGGGCATATCCACAATTGGGGGAGATTGTTGGATCAAACCCAGAATTTGGATAATGCTGATAAAGCCTTATGTAATTTGATCTGAGATCTCTTGTGTTTATTTGATCATTGCAGAAGATATGTTATTAATCCGGAGATACACTCGTGAGAGCAAAGCTAAGGACAGGATACATAATCCTGATCTGGACAAGAGTGAGTGTCGTCAAACACTTGGTAAATAACCAAGTCACCAATACATACGGAATAAGGGACATTCATGTGGACTAAGTACAAATGCGGAATAAGGACCCGAGTCTTTATTAGACGCGGAGTATGGAAATTAGATGCGGAGTAAGGAATCTGGACAACTTACTCATACGGAGTAAGGAAGCGCTAGTACAGAATAAGTCATCCGACCCTTTAAGACTCGCCCGGAGTAAGGAACTTACATATGGAGTAAGGAACTTACATACGGAGTAAGGAATTTACATACGGAGTAAGGAACTTACATACGGAGTAAGGAATTTACATACGGAGTAAGGAACTTACATGCGGAGTAAGGAAGCGCTGACACGGACTAAGGATTCCAGTACCAAAATAGATACGGAGTAAGAAATCACTGACACGGAGTAAGGTTCCGAGCTTCATTAGCTACGGAGTAAGGGAAATTACACCGGACCAAGAAGATACTGCTTCAACTCAACCGCATTTAAAGTTATCAGCTCGTGGCGTCCCGATGTAAGACAAATTTATTGAGAACCTGAAGAATCTTACACGTGGATCATCCGGATATGTGGACACAACCTTAATTGTATTTGGGAACTCACAAACGCACTTATACACTTCAAACCCAAGATCTTGAGCTCCACAAACCGCAGCAGTCAAGGCAGAGAGATTACCGAGGGATAGTTAGTGCTGAACGCATTCCGGAACTACAAGTTCCAAGGTTGTCTCTTAGGAATGTTTTGTATAAATATTCATACTTGTACATTTGAAAAGAAGAGTGAGAAGAAAAAGAGAGCGCATTTGCATTAGTTAACAAAAGACTAATCCTGTGTATGCACAAGCGTTTTTCATCTTTAGAGATAGAATTTGGCTAGTGTGTGAGTTCATTTGTAAACAGAGTGTAAGAGAGTCTTGCTTCTATTTTGTTGTAATTATCTTGTGATAATAAAACAAAATACTTCCACTATCTGGTTATCTTCCGCAGTGATTCTATCACTTAACTAGATAAGTGTTTGTGTCTTAAGAGAAAGAAAAGAGTTTCGATAAGAGCCTATTCACCCCCCCTCTAGGCTCCAAGGGACCATCAACCAGGAGTGGTCGAGCTTATGCCCCTGATATGGCTGACAAAACAAGGAAAGAAAAAGTTGTAGAACCAGACATTGAGCTAACGCAGGAGGCAATGAGAAAAGGAACACCGGTCACGGAAGAAGAGACCGTAAAATTCTTAAAACTCATGAAGCAGAGTGAGTATAATATTGTGGATCAGTTAAGTCGACAACTAGCCCGCATCTCCTTGCTCTCTTTAATGATGGATTCTCAACCTCACCGGGAAGCACTAATGAAGGTTCTGAGTCAAGCCTATGTTCCTCCAACCATCCCAGTGGGGAATATGGATGGACTTACTAGTAACCTCATCAGCTTTGGAGATGATGAGCTGCCCCAGGAAGGAAAGGGACATATAAAAGCTCTTCACATTATGTAAGGAGCACACCATAACCCGAGTACTCATTGACAACAGCTCTGCCTTAAACATTTTGCCCTTACACATACTGCAACAACTTCCAATCGACGCATCCTATATGCATCCTTGTACGATGAAGGTACGAGCGTTCAATGGAGGAAAATGTGACGTGGTTGGAACTCTGGACATTCCACTTCTGATTGGACCAGCTACCTTTATTGTAGAATTACAAGTGATGGACATTGCGCCATACTATAGTTTTTTGTTGGGAAGACCCTGGATCCACATGGCAGGAGCAGTGCCATCAAGCCTCCACCCAAAGATGAAATTTGAGATGGGAGACCAACTCATTTGCATTTCTAGGGAAACTAGTTTCCTCGTTACCAAGCCGGCATCAGTCCCTTATATTGAAAACAATGAAGATGTGCCAGAATGTTCTTATCGGGCTTTTGAGATGGTAAATGTCACTTCTGCCCCAAACTATGATCTCTCAAAGGCTACAAGAATGGTTGCAGCCACCATGATTAAGCAAGGGTATAAACCAGGGCAAGGATTAGGCCTGGAAGCTCAAGGGATTCAAAAACCGCTGACCATCTGAGAAAATACTGAGAAGTTTAGGCTGGGCTACATGCCCACAAGGGCTGACAGACAAAGAGAAGTTGCCAAAAGGAAGGAAATCAGGATGGCAAGGTTGCAGAAAAGGCCGATACAAGAAGAAAAGAGGAGCTTTTCCCCCTTACATGTTACCTTCCGGAGTGGAGGGTTTATCCACAAAATCCAAGATGAAACTGAGACTGGGACCGTAGTTGCATTGGATACAAACGAGTATGCACCAAGCGAGATGGTTCTGGTGGTGTGAGAGGATCCCAACCAACTGTTAAACAATTGGACCAGCTTGGACCTCCCCATAATGTAATGCTTAGGGAGGTCATTGGGATTTAATGTATTCTATTTCAATGTCTTTTGAAGCGGACATTTGTTTTTATTAAAAACTTTCCAATAAAATGTACTTTTTCCAAATCTTTCACGGTACATTCCATTCATGACATGCATATCATATTTGGTTACCAACTTGTCATTCTCCTATAAGCAAGTATCACAATGTCAATGAAAACATCATATGCGAAAGTGAAACGAGATGCCCAAGGTTCGACCAAAGTCCAAACTAGGAGCAGCTGGTGTTTGAAGCTGATGAGAATGAGGTAGAGGAGACACCCGAACTATCGGGAGAGATCAGACGACTATTGGAGAAGGACGATCACTTATCCATTCCAAGTGAAAACCCAGTAGAAACAGTGAATTTGGGGACGCAAGCCGAACCAAAAGAATTGAGGGTAGGGTCCTTGATAGCTACTAACATCAAAAAACAATTAATTGAGCTATTAAGAAGCTACATAGATATTTTTGCGTGGTCATATCAAGATATGCCTGGGTTGGACACAGACATAGTGCAACATCACATACCAATGAAGCAAGAATGCAAGCCAGTACAATAGAAATTGCGAAGAATGAGAACGGAGATGCTACTGAAGATTAAAGAAGAAGTCAAAAAGCAATGGGATGCAGGTTTCCTAAGTGTCTCCCACTATCCAGAATGGGTGGCTAACGTTGTACCAGTACTGAAGAAAAGAGGCAAGGTCTGCATGTATGTCAATTATCGAGATTTAAATTGGGCCAGCCCGAAAGATAACTTCTCGCTTCCTCATATTGATACCCTAGTGGATAACACAGCAAAACATGCCCTATTCTCATTCATAGATGGCTTCTTGGGCTACAATCAGATTCGTATGGCCCCTGAACACAAGGAGAGGACCACATTTACGACACTTTGGGGCACCTTCTATTATAACATGATGCCTTTTGGCCTAAAGAATGCAAAAGCAACCTATCAGCGAGCCATGGTGACCCTATTCCATGACATGATGCATAAAGAAGTCAAAGTCTATGTAGATAACATGATAGCCAAATCACGGAGCATTGAACATCACATTGAAGTACTCCATAAGCTTTTTAATAGGCTACGGAAATATCAACTCAAATTGAACCTCGAAAAATGGACTTTCAGAAACATGTCGGGAAAACTGTTGGGCTTCATCGTGAGCCAAAAAGGAGTGGAAATTGATCCAGATAAAGTTCGAGCTATCCAGGAGATGCCCCCACCATGAACTATCAAGGCGGTCAGAGAATTCTGGGGGCGGTTGAATTACATTGCCCGATTTATTTCACAGTTGACAGCCACATGTGAACCCATTTTCAAGACTTTATGGAAGAACAACCCCGAAATTTGGAATGACAAGTGTCGAGAAGCCTTTGACAGGATCAAGCAATATCTGTCCAATCCACCTATTTTGGTCCCACCAGTACTAGACAGTCCTTTGATCTTATACTTGACTATTTAGGAGTCCTCAATAGGTTGTGTCTTAGGGCAACATGAGTCTACAGGCAAGAAGGAGTAGGCCATTTATTATCTCAGCAAGAAGTTCACCATCAATGAAGCGAACTATACACCATCAGAAAAGACATGTTGTGCCTTTGTGTGGATAACTAGACGATTGAGGCAATTGTCACGACCCGAGCAGCGTGGTGCTGGCGGGACGTTTCTTAGTGGCACGATTCAGGAATGGATTCGTGCTACGTAAAGGAGAGGGGTTGGTTGCAGCGTAGATGGTGCGCAGCGAGAAGGTTCCAGGCAGTTCGTGGAGGAGAACGGATGGAACCCCTTCGGAGTTCAGACGTGCCGACCCGGTTGAATGCGGGGAGCACGCCGCTAGTCGAGGACTTGACGTTGAAGAAGGGATTTGGCCATCCTTACACAAACTGGTCGGGAACTGGAGCCGTTCTCCTGATGAGCCCAGTGGCAGGGTGAAACCAGTCTATGTGCGCTTCAACCCTTAAAGGCTAAACTTAGCGGACCGTGGATAGAGAAGCTAAGTGCCCCAATGGGTTGAGAGGCGCAGGAAACCTGACCCCGTGACAAGTGGTATCAGAGCCGAACCGGCCCATATCCTAAAGACTCGCCGAGCACTCTCGCGAGTAGCGTGATCCCAAGGTGGGAGCTCACAGAGGTGAGTCGACCGATAGTGTCTTGCACGTCTCGCGTCCATAGAGTTGGAGTATCCTAGAGTGTGATACAGAGTTGGGCAAGGGAGTACGAAGGAGCGCGTCGGAGCGATCCTGGAAGCCTCCTATCCTTTGGACATTGGGCGAGTGGGTGAGCATCTTGGTAAAGGTGTTGCAACCTGCGGGGAAGCGATGTCCAAGCTGTTGACATTGGGCGAGTGGGAGGGCGTCGAGGTAACGATGCCATCGCCTGCGGGGAAGTGATGTCGACAAGCACAACGAGGACGTTGCAAGGATTGGGTGGAGGAGAATGTCACGACCCGAGCAGCGTGGTGCTGGCGGGACGTTTCTTAGTGGCACGATTCAGGAATGGATTCGTGCTACGTGAAGGAGAGGGGTTGGTTGCAGTGTAGATGGTGCGCAGCGAGAAGGTTCCAGGCAGTTCGTGGAGGAGAACGGATGGAACCCCTTCGGAGTTCAGACGTGCCGACCCGGTTGAATGCGGGGAGCACGCCGCTAGTCGAGGACTTGACGTTGAAGAAGGGATTTGGCCATCCTTACACAAACCGGTCGGGAACCGGAGCCGTTCTCCTGATGAGCCCAGGTGGCGGGGGCGAAACCAGTCTACGTGCGCTTCAACCCTTAAAGGCTAAACTTAGCGGACCGTGGATAGAGAAGCTAAGTCCCCCAATGGGTTGAGAGGCGCAGGAAACCTGACCCCGTGACAAGTGGTATCAGAGCCGAACCGGCCCATATCCTGAAGACTCGCCGAGCACTCTCGTGAGTAGCGTGATCCCAAGGTGGGAGCTCACAGAGGTGAGTCGACCGATAGTGTCTTGCACGTCTCGCGTCCATAGAGTTGGAGTATCCTAGAGTGTGATACAGAGTTGGGCAAGGGAGTACGAAGGAGCGCGTCGGAGCAATCTTGGAAGCCTCCTATCCTTTGGACATTGGGCGAGTGGGTGAGCATCTTGGTAAAGGTGTTGCAACCTGCGGGGAAGCGATGTCCAAGCTGTTGACATTGGGCGAGTGGGAGGGCGTCGAGGTAACGATGCCATAGCCTGCGGGGAAGCGATGTCGACAAGCGCAACGAGGACGTTGCGAGGATTGGGTGGAGGAGAATGTCACGACCCGAGCAGCGTGGTGCTGGCGGGACGTTTCTTAGTGGCACGATTCAGGAATGGATTCGTGCTATGTGAAGGAGATGGGTTGGTTGCAGTGTAGATGGTGCGCAGCGAGAAGGTTCCAGGCAGTTCGTGGAGGAGAACGGATGGAACCCCTTCGGAGTTCAGACGTGCCGACCCGGTTGAATGCGGGGAGCACGCCGCTAGTCGAGGACTTGACGTTGAAGAAGGGATTTGGCCATCCTTACACAAACTGGTCGGGAACTGGAGCCGTTCTCCTGATGAGCCCAGTGGCAGGGCGAAACCAGTCTACGTGCACTTCAACCCTTAAAGGCTAAACTTAGCGGACCGTGGATAGAGAAGCTAAGTGCCCCAATGGGTTGAGAGGCACAGGAAACCTGACCCCGTGACAAGTGGTATCAGAGCCGAACCGGCCCATATCCTGAAGACTCGCCGAGCACTCTCGCGAGTAGCGTGATCCCAAGGTGGGAGCTCACAGAGGTGAGTCGACCGATAGTGTCTTGCATGTCTCGCGTCCATAGAGTTGGAGTATCCTAGAGTGTGATACAGAATTGGGCAAGGGAGTACGAAGGAGCGCGTCGGAGCGATCTTGGAAGCCTCCTATCCTTTGGACATTGGGCGAGTGGGTAAGCATCTTGGTAAAGGTGTTGCAACCTGCGGGGAAGCGATGTCCAAGCTGTTGACATTGGGCGAGTGGGAGGGCGTCGAGGTAACGATGCCATCGCCTGCGGGGAAGTGATGTCGACAAGCGCAACGAGGACGTTGCGAGGATTGGGTGGAGGAGAATGTCACGACCCGAGCAGCGTGGTGCTGGCGGGACGTTTCTTAGTGGCACGATTCAGGAATGGATTCGTGCTACGTAAAGGAGAGGGGTTGGTTGCAGCGTAGATGGTGCGCAGCGAGAAGGTTCCAGGCAGTTCGTGGAGGAGAACGGATGGAACCCCTTCGGAGTTCAGATGTGCCGACCCGGTTGAATGCGGGGAGCACGCCGCTAGTCGAGGACTTGACGTTGAAGAAGGGATTTGGCCATCCTTACACAAACTGGTCGGGAACTGGAGCCGTTCTCCTGATGAGCCCAGTGGCAGGGCGAAACCAGTCTACGTGCGCTTCAACCCTTAAAGGCTAAACTTAGCGGACCGTGGATAGAGAAGCTAAGTGCCCCAATGGGTTGAGAGGCGCAGGAAACCTGACCCCGTGACACAATACACTCTTTATCAAACAACATGGTTGATTTCGAGGCATGTTCCGCTCAAGTATCTCTTAGAAAAACCATCCATTTCTGGAAGAATTGCCAAATGGCAGCTGATCCTGTCAGAGTATGATATCATCTATGTGCCTCAAAAAGCCATAAAAGGAAGTGCAATAGTTATTACTAGACAGAGTGCTAGAAGACTACGAGCCTATGACTATAGGCTTTCCTGACGAGCATATCAACATCCTAATTGGTGACATATCAGACATATGGACTATGTGGTTTGATGGAGCCTCCAGTCTCTTGGGGCACGGTGTTGGGGCCATCTTGATATCCCCAAAAGGCAAACGTTTTCCAATGGCGGCAAAGTTAACCTTCTCTTGTACCAACAATGTAGCGAAATATGAGGCTTGTATGATGGGACTTCAAGAAGCAATTAGCAAAGGAATCAAAAAATTATGAGGAATCGGTGATTCTGCGCTTATTATTTTTCAAGTAAGGGGAGAATGGGAGACTCGGAACCACAAATTAATCCCATATCAAGAAGTTCAGAATACAAAATTCAACTCTCGTGAAGACTCCCATGCCAGTCAATGCCAAGTTCGATCCTGATCTAAACGGAGAATCAGTAAATGTGACTGAATACAGAGGTATGACAGGATCATTGCTGTATCTTACAGCAAGTCGTCAGGATATCATGTTTGTAACCTGTATATGTGCAAGATATCAGGCGAATCCTAAAGACTCACACATGCTTCATGTTAAACAGATATTGCAATATCTTAAAGGGACAGTGAATTTGGGACTTTGGCATCCAAAGGAGTCCAATTTCTCTTTATCTGGATATTCCAATGCTGATTTTGCCAGGTGTCGCATCGACAGGAAGAGCACCAGTGGTACTTGTCAGTTTCTTGGAAATAGAATAATCTCATGGTTCAGTAAGAAGCAGAATTTCGTATCAACCTCTACTGCTGAGGTGGAATACATAGTTGCTGGGAGTTGCTACGCATAGCTACTCTAGATGCAAAGTCAACTTACTAACTATGGTTTTAACATGACATCTGTTCCACTATACTGCGACAACACCAGTGCGATTGCCATCAGCAACAATTCTGTCATGCACCCAAAGACAAAGCATATTGAAGTCAGGTATCATTTCATCCGTAATCATGTTCTCAAAAATCACATATGTCTCGAACATATTGCTATGGATGATCAACTCGCAGACATACTTACCAAGCCCCTACCTGATGCAAGATTTTCCGAACTACTCCTCAAATTAGGTATGCTTGACCTTTCTGCATAGTTTGTCATTTATTCATCCAACAGTATTTCTTTCAGAACATGCATCATGTTTCATAATAAGCATTAGACACTTGTTGTTCTTCCTGATGTTCATCTTTACTTGTGTCATGCGTTATGTTTCTGATAAAATTCTCATACTTTCATAGTGGGAGGATGCTTGCGTCTCCAAAATGAAGTCGCTTAAACTAATATAATTAAAGATATATGAATAAAACCTCCTTAGGATTTAATGATTCGAATTTCCATCTCTCACCACATGTCCAATGCTTTTTCATATTGATTGCAATATTAACATGCCTGGTTGAAGAAATGAAATGGGATATCTCGGAATGCCTGGTGGATAAAATCACAGTTGCAGTCTGATCAGCTTTTGAAGTGAAGTTTCCTCAATAATAAACAGTAATTTCTCAAGATCTAAATATTAAGTAGGAAATGTCCATCAAGAGGATTGCATGGTCTAAGGGGGAGAAAATGTTTTATCTATTACCCAAGTAATACCCCCTTATATGTCTCGTGACTTTTTTCCTGGCTGTCTATCTGAGGGGGAGTCTTTCTCGAGAGGATCGCATGATCTAAGGGGGAGCAAAAGCTTTATCTATTACTTCAGTAATAACCCCCTGATATGTCTCGGGTGCTCTACCATATAACTCTCACTTTTGGATCTGACTGGACACGCATTGTTAAATCAAAATTGTGGCATGATTGAATGCTTTTGTTTCTTCAACTGTGCATCTTAATATGATAATCAATTGATTGTTCTTGGCATGTGTTCTTTAATTCATTCTCACTCATGAATCTTAAGTTGACCAAACGGTCCAAACCATATAGATTTAATTAATCTTAGCTACATTGTTCAGCATGAAGGTTTCGCTATGTTGACCAATATGAACTTATGTGTTTCTTATATATCATATGCATTGATTTCAGTAAAAATGATTCTTAACTCGTATGTATGTGTCTCACTTTATTTTTTAATGCATAAGTTCTGATTGTTTTTTATTAGTTCGGATTATGCTGACTTTTCTGTATCTATTTTATATCCATACTAATCCCTACCTGCCAAGTCTTCTGTTCTTTTAGTTCATCTTTATGAAGCTACAGGTTCAGATTCTCTTTGCATTTCACCGATATATATCTTGTTTGATATCTCAGATTTGAAGTGTTGTGGTATTTCTTTTCTATCTGACTTCAAGACAGCAAATGAATCTATCTTTCTCTTACAACACCTGTTGGATCAAGCCCAGAATTTGGATAATGCGGATAAAACCCTATGTAATTTGATTTGAGACATTGCATGTTTTATCTTAAGTTGTTGCAGAAGATATGATCTTAATCCGGACCTTCACTCGTGAGAGCAAAGCTGAGGACAGGATACATAATCCTGATCCGAACAAGAGTGAGTGTCGTCAAGTCTATACTTTATACGGAATAAGGATCATTCATGCGGACTAAACACTTAAAGCTACGGGCTAAGGATTCCGCGTTTTAGAGTTTAAACAGACTAAGTCAAATAGATGTGGAATAAGAATCCTAGTTTATAACTCGCATGGAGTAAGAGAAAGTCATCGTAGAATAAAAAGCTAAGTCTTCCACTCAAGCGGACTAAGGAGAAGAAGACACGAAGTAAGGAATCCGAGTCTTCCATACATACGGAGTAAGGAACGACTTGTGTGGAATAAGGACCCAAGTCCTTATTCGTACAGAGTAAGGAAAATAGATGTGGAGTAAGGAATCCGAACCTTTTACTCATGCGGAGTAAGGATGCGTTGATACGAAGTAAGCCATCCGGCCTTTTACCTCATGCGGAGTAATGAACTCATGTGGAGTAAGGAAGCACTGATACGGAGTAAGCTCTCCAGACTTCCCGTTCATACGAAGTAAGGAAGTGCTGACACGGAATAAGGATTCCAGTATCAAACTGACACGGAGTAAGCAACTACTGACACTGAGTAAGGATCTGAGCTTTATTAACACGGAGTAAGAAACTTTACGACGAATTAAGAAGACGCTGCTTCAACTTATCTCTTCGCATTCAAAGTCGTCATGTCGCTGCATCCTGATGTAAGACAAACTCATTGATAACCTAAAGCATCTTACACGTGGATCAAACGGATATATGGACATAACTTTAACTGCACTTGGAAACTCACAAAGTAATTCAAAGTTTAAAGACCCAAGATCTTGAGCTCCACATCCGTTGCAATTGAGGCAGAGAGATTTCTGAGGAACAGTTAATGCTGCACATTGCTCGGAAGAACAAGTTCCAATGATGTTTTTCATAGATGGTTATATATAGTAACACTTATATATTTTATAAGTAGCACGCTAGTTGGTTGATGTCGTTCGCGAGCACTTAAGTGTATAAGAAAATTACATGTACAAGAGCTTTATAAAGATCATATTGGCTAGTGTGTGAGTTATTTGTAAACAGAGTGTTAAAGAGTATCACAGTAGATCAAAAAGCTTTACAAGCTTTAATCTGCTCTATTTTGTTGTAATTGTCATTTGATAATAAAACAAAATACTTCCACTAACTAGTTATCTTCCGCATTGATCTTATCTCTTAACCAGTATTAGTGTTGCGCCAGAGTTAGAAAAGAGTTTCGATAAAAGCCTATTCACCCCCCCCCCCCTCCTAGGCTTCCAGGGACCAACAACACCTGTTTCTACAGACTCAGTCTATTTTTTATCCGAATATTCTTCTACGGATTATCTTTATCCCGGATGATAGTCGGTTCAATTTCTCCTGACTCTTGGAACTCTCAAATCGCGATAAATAGAGTATTATCTTGCATCGTGTATTTTTGAGGAGGGATAATGATGGTCCATTAAATGCACGTCTCGAGCCGGGCAATTAGTCACTTCATTTTCCGGAGGAAGAAGGCATACAGCTGTCATAAATGCTTGGTTTTGCTGCCTCCACGTCATCTCTTTACTCGGGGTGCCAACTATCAAGTCTAATGACATCAGATTGTCAGGCGGTTCACTATTCATTTCGCTTAAACCCTAGACCTATCGGCATCCACTGACTCGCTATATATATATCATAAGCCTTCAAGCAAGAGCGACTTATCACTCTCACATTTCATCATCGCTCTTCATCTTCTCAAAACCCTAAATTTCCTTTCCCTTCTCAATCTATTTCCAATGGCACCCAGAATTGCTCTCTCCGGCGTCAATCCAGGCCATCTGGTCGATTGGAACGTTGTTTCCAATCCTCTGGCATGGTCTTTGGCGTTATATCTTAAACCTCGTCTCTGATCCGATAGATCTTCTTATTGATGATATTGCTGAGTTCTACCGCATCGTTCGCTACACCATCGATTCCATCCATTCCACCGTTAGGGGTTAATCCATTGTCATCACCCCAAACGTCCTTCGTGCTGCTCTCCATCTCTCCTCCGGTCCTCATCAGGGACCGGACCCAGAACAAATGGCAGCTTCCATGGGCTGCACTTACAAAGGGAAAGAATATAAGTTGAAGTCTTTCCAGGGTCGCTACATATGTATGGCGACCATCCTGAGATGGTGCTTTCTAGCTCGCACAACAGCCCTCGACTCCGTCTCATACGACCTACTTCTAGCCATGTACGGAGTCTTTGAGGGTCTCCCGATGGATTTGGGGACTTTCTTGTTCCGGTTGCTGGGCAATAACCCAAAGAATCAATCTTTTGGGTGGATCCTCAGCATCATCTTCCGGCATCTGCATCCATCCCACTTCAACGGACATGGTGTCATCCCTTTTCCCTAGGCCTTTTATCTTCGACATCTAATTCCTGATGGGAATCTAACGGCCCGCCGGCCTTCTGCTGCTATTTGCCTCCTCCTTGCTCTGGAACAACAGGGTAGCTCGGTTGGTGATCCAGCCGACAGCTCTGCCCCCTAGGTTAGCTTTGCCCACCGGTCCCCCTGGATTCAGTCTGTAGCTGCTCCTTCCATCTCCTGAGGCTCCCAGCACAGCGTTCGCGCAGACCCATCCAAGGTTGCGGGGCCTTCTCATCCCAGTTGTCCTCCAGCTGTTTTATCAGCACTTTCTGCTGCTGATGTCCCCGCCCCTGATTCTTCTGCTGTTGATGCTGATGTTGCTGCGGCAGTGGCTAATTTCCCTACCTCTCCTTTGGAAGTGCCCTTGCCCCCACTTCCTCAACCTCGAGACTAGCTCGACCATCTCCCCGCCGACACTCTTACGGACCTATGGTTCCGTTTCAGCCTTGCTTGCACAACCACCATCCCCGACAACGATCTCCAGGTGTATTATACTTGCAATACCCAAACCTCGTAAGCCATGATCATCTGGAACTTGGACCACAGCTTTCTTATGCCAGCCTCCCTTCCTGACACCCCGTTTACTGTTACCTCCGAACCGGCCCATGACGCACGGGTTCCTTCTCCTACTAAGGCCGGGCCCTCTTCTCTTGCTACTGCCATTCCTGTTGTTGACCTCTCTAGTCAAAGTGGATCTGCTACCCCATATGCCTCCAATGCTCCAGCTGCTCCCTCTACTGCTGATAATCAACCTCTCTCTCCTCCTGCTGACTCCTCTGCCCAACACACTCCTGCACCTCTTCATGCGGGGGAGTCCTCCAAAGCACCGGAGTTTACGCTTGGGTGTGCCTCTTTTGGCACGGTTCACTCCGACATTATGATCTCTGCACAGCTAGACCACCACGCTCAAGCCCATAGCGCCCAAATTGCTGCCATCGTTGTTAAGGTTGATGCTCTAGGCGCCCAACTCCTCTCCACCCTAACTGACTCTTGCACTTCCATCGAGTAGAAGATGGATCTTGTAGCCTCGTCCGTGCATTCATTGTTTACCTTCTTTGTGGACTTGGATCACACTATGGCTCGTGCTCCTACAGCTCCCTAGCGATCTGCTAAAACGAGGGAGAAAGTGCCATCTGATCCTGCTCCAACTTCCTTTGCTACCTCTGCTCCTGCTGGTAAGTAGCTTGCATCTACACTTCCTTCGGGAGTTCCTATCCCCAAACGCAGCTGCTTCTCTCAACCCAGCTCCTCAAGTGCAGCTCCTCCTTCGACCGCTCCATCTGTGGCTGTCACCTTCCTCCCATCATACACGGCTCTTGATCCTCATGATGTGGATGAAAGTGTTTATAATGCAATGACTAAGTATGCCACTTCTACTGCCGAGCAAAGGTGTCTAATGAATATCTCTCCCTTCTCACCTCAAGATATACAAACCTTACGTTTTGAGAAGGGCCTATTTACCACTGATGATATAAACAACTACTCTTAGGCAGTTAAGATGGAGATGAGGCTATTTCCGTCTCTGTACAAGGATGGACACATTTATGACGTCTTGCCATGTAGGTCTAAGGGTTATCTTCCAGACGTAACCTACATCCGAACATTCATTAACGAAACTGCTGAGGATAACAAACCATGGAGAGACCTTACCTTTGTCCTCAATCCGTATCGGGTCAAAACTCCACATTTCATTCTGATGGTTTTTCTGATTCCATCAAAGTAGATGCTCCTAATTGATTCTCATCAGGTAATGGAAAACAAAGTAAGAAAGAATCAATTGGAACCATTACGACTTCAGCTGATAGAAGCAGTAAAGCAATCCGGGCTTTATGAAGAAATAGGTTAAACACCTTTGCCCCTTTTGAAAAGCTGAAAACGTCGATCCGGAGCAAGAAGAATGTGCCCCAACAGCCCAATGGAGATAGCTGCGGAGCGTTTGTCTGTTTCTTTATCAAGTCTTTCATAAAGGTGGATGAAGACTGGAACGACATCCTCAACTTTACGATAGAGCAGACAATGGAGCTTCGTGAGAAAGCAACAACAATGATCTTCAAGTATAGTAAACCTTATGTACCTTAATATAAAATTCTTGTATCAAGGCTAAATTGTACTCTTATTGCTGATTAAATGGAATGTGGCAGTTATCTCTATTTTTGTATGTTATCTTTTTGCTTCACTTATCAGATCAGATTACAAAGGGTTTTGGCATATTCATATTGGGGGAGATTGTTGGATCAAGCCCAAAATTTGGATGATGTGGATAAAACCCTATATAATTTGTTTTGAGACCTTATATGCTTATTCTTAGTTGTTGTAGAAGATATAACCTTAATTCGGACCTTCACTCGTGAGAGCAAAGCTAAGGACAGGATACATAATCCTGATCCGGACCAACGTGAGTATCATCAAACACTTGGTAAATAACCAAGTCTTCATATGGAATAAGGATCACTCGTGCGGACCAAATATTTAAAGTTACAGACTAAGGAATCTGCGTCTTACACTTTAAATGGACTAAGTTAAATAGATGCGGAATAAAAATCCTAGTCTACATCTCGCACGGAGTAAGAGAAAACTGTCATGGAGTAAAAATATAAGTCTTCCACTCAAGCGGACTAAGGACATGAAGACATGGAGTAAGGAATCCGAGTCTCTCATTCATACGGAGTAAGGAACAACTTATGCGGAATAAGGACCCGAGTCCTTTGTTCGCAAGGAGTAAGGACAAGAAGATGTTGTGTAATGACCCGTGTTTAGGATTGGAACAATTAACCATTTATGTTTGGGCAAGGATTGTGAAGACCCGAGTGTTAGTCCGGATCAGTGGGAATTAATCTGGATTAGTAGGAAGTTAGTCTGGATCGGTGTTAGTCCAGATCAGTAGGAAGTTAGTCCGGATCAGTGGGAAGTTGATCCGGATTAGAGGGAAGTTAATCCGGATCCGTGGATCTTAAATTCGGAGCATTGTGGTCAAATCCGAAGTATTATGGTCAAATCCGAAGCATTATGGTCTAGTCCAGATCTTCTCTTCATACGGAGTAAGGATCTGAGGGAACTCTTCATACGGAGTAAGGAACCGAGCGATCCCTTAGCATGGAACACGCCTTAGTAGCCCGGAGTAGTCTGTGGCATTGTTAACCCGAATTGAGTCGCAGCATCAGTAGTCTAGAGTAGCGGAGGTCAACACGAGGTTGATGCATCTTGGGCCACGTTGGCCTTGGGTAGCGTGTTGTCTTTGATATATATATTCTGTATTTTCGGGAAAGGGAACCCTAGCCGCAAAGAGAGAGAGAGAGAGAGAGAGAGAGAGAGAGAGAGAGAGAGAGAGAGAGAGAGAGAGAGAGAAAGAGTTCTTGGTGCGTTCGTTGCCACTGCTTTCTTGGAGAGACGCCTTTGGAGAGGAGCAAGGAAGATCTTCCGATTCCAAACCTTAACGCAACCAAATTCGAGGTAGGGATTCTGTACCTCTTGAACATGTTCTATGGTTATACCTTATGGAAATTGGTATGTTATGTATATATATATATATACATATATATGTAAATTCATATAGGTGTGATCTCCTATATGAATGTTGGCGTGGCAAGTTATATTTGGGTATGATGATGAGTTCGGGGTCTGGGGATTTTCGGGTTTGTTCGCATGGCAACAGACCTTGGAGGCCGTTGGGGTGACAACGCTATTCGTTCAGCGGTTAAGTTCGTTAGGGTTGGTTTCACGGTAGGGCCGTGTGGGGAAACCTTGGGATTTTCGGGGGAGTCTTGTTTGAAAACATAAAAAGTGGATATGATAATAATGGTTTGGGTGAAGGTTGTTGAACACATGTGTTATATCTTGTAATGTGAATGTATGTTATTTTGTTGTGCTTGTTAATGCGCTATGTGGGACTATGGTAGCCTGTGTGATTGTGGTTGTGGAAACCTGTGTGGTTGTGGAAATGGTTGAATGTGCCTTTGTGGTTTGTTTGTGTATTAACATATTTATAAATGTTGATTATAACCTGTTTATATATTATTGTCATGACACTTCACTTGTGCACGTCATCATATAGATTTTAGGTGCATGGGATAGGTTGGGGAGACATGATCCCTACTGAGTTGTGGTTGCTCACCCCTCCTGTTGTTGTTTATTTTCCTTTCAGGAACCTATAGGCGTTAGGTGGGACACCAAGGTGGAGGACTGAGTTATCTGCTTTGTTGCTTTGTTTTAAATTATTTTATGGAACCATTGTAACTCCAATGGGGAAATTATGTAAAAGATATTTGAGTTTAATAAAGGTATATGATTATGTTTTTGTGAATATCTATTGTGGATGTGTGATGTCCTATGTGGAATTGTATCCTAACCCCTTATCCACCGCGTGGGTAAAGGGGAGTCACGAACTAGTTTCCTCGGGTTGGAAATCTGGGGCGTGAAAATGTGGTATCAGAGCATGGTCTAGTTGACCTAGGATAGTGGGCGGATTTGGTTATCTTGAGTCCTTTGGAGGAGCCCGGAGGGACATGCCTGATCAACATGGTCCTCTTTGAACCTCTAAGGTGTACTTAGGGTAGTCCAGTCCTGTGGTAGGATTTGTATGCATTGGCAATAGGGTACTAGTTGCATTCGTTGTTTATATATGATTGTGTAGATAACTGTGATAAAACCTTTAAATGTGATAAGAAAATGTGAACAACGTAATAAAGTTTTAATTGTATAACTTTGATTTTATGATAACTTGAGCATGACTACAAGAAAATATACCTGTGTTATTGAGCTATATGCTTGTGGGATTGCTGCTTGTGCAATGTGTGTCATATAATGTGATAATTGAATTGAGAAATGGGGTAAAGGTAGTGAGACTCGATAGATTTCGGATGCATTTTGACGTTTGTGTTCCTTACTTCGTGTAATAAGAATGCTACCGAGGAGAGCTACGCATGCATCCGGGGCAGTGGCTGATGAGTCATCTACCCATAAGGGTCTAGGTGCGGGGCAGCCCGAGGGAGGACATGCGCTATTGTTGGCACAGTTGCGAGAGGGCATCTGACAGAAAGTCCAAGAGCTGAGGGAGGGTATCCGGCAAGAGGTTCGGGAGGAAGTGCGCCATGAGATGGCAGCACAGCAGGTGGTGCCACCACCACCACCACCCCCACCAGTGGGGGAGTAACCTTGTGAGCATGAGAGTCAGTAGGATGGCATACCGATTCATCGAGTTGAGGATGACGTGGTGACGAGGATGCTCAGCCAGTGGTGGCTGAACATTGGCTGAGGCAGATTGAGCATGTGTTTTCCTTTCTCCTACCCCAAGAGGAGGATAAGGTGAGGCTGGCCATTCGGCAGTTAGAGGGGAATGCCTTGGAGTGGTGGCAGTGTAGCAAGAAGCCGTATAGTGCAGTTCATGGTTTGGGAGGAGTTCTTGCAGCTCTTCCATGATGAGTTCTTCCCTAAGTCATTAAGGTGGCAAAAGAGGGAGGAATTTGGTAACTTGAGGCAAGGATTGAAAACAGTGCCCGAGTATGAGTGGGAGTTCTAGAGCTTGAGTAGATTTGCTCCCGAGACTGTGGCGAGGGAGGACCTAAAGGCCCACAAGTTCACCTTGGGTCTTAGGCTAGCCCTTAGGCAGAGGGTGGCAATACTGTGGTTGAGGACTTGAGGTTGTTGAGATAGCTCGTATCACTGAGAGGGAGCTGGATGATGGGAGGCATACCCATCAGGATCATCAATTGCAGGGTGGATTTGATTGAGATTCAGGGTCCAAGAGGCCCAAGACTGAGGAGGGAGGCAGCAGCTCCTTCCGCAGCAGGGGTCCACCATCAGTGAACCTAGGGAGGTCCAGCTTTGGCGGCAACAGGGAGGTTCAGCAGGAGGTCTCCCTAGCGGTTGTCATTGCTGTGGGAAGCAAGGCCACTTCAAGAGGGAGTGTCCCAAGAAGGACTGGCGATGCAAGAGCTGTGGATGAGAGGGCCATTTGAGCCAGGTTTGCAGAAGTGGCAACAGGGGAACAGGAGGCATGGCATCCAGCACAAGGAGTGATGCCTAGGAGTGAATATCGGTCGGTTCGGTCGGTTTGTATATAATTTTTAAACCAAACCAATGACATTCGGTTTGAAATCTAAACCAAAACCAACCAATAAATGTTAAAAACCATCGGTTTTGGTTCGGTTCGGTGCATAAAAATTCGGTTCGGTTCATCGGTTTGAATCGGTTTTTGAATTTTAACGTCAAATAAACAATACATTCATTTTAATTCTGAAACATTATCACCAATCGGCCAAGTTTACGACTCTACGAGTAGATCCGACAGAGATAAGTGGAAATTGAGAAGTGAGAATGTCAACCTTTGGCCTTTTTACTTTGAGAAAGTACAAAACTAAGGGATGCGTGGGAATTGGGAAGCGGAAATTGCCGACGTGCCAAAGTGGTAACGTCTGTTCGGTCGGTTCGGTTAACCAAACCCCCAAAACCATAAACCAAACCAATAGTATCGGTTTTCCAAAAATAAAAACCAAATAAACCAATATAATTTTAAAAACCAGCTTTTTTCGGTCCAAACGGTTTGGTTCGGTTCGGTTCGTCGGTTTGGTTCGGTTCTTGATCACCCCTAGTGATGCCAATTTTTGGGCACCAGCAGAGAGACCAGCTCATTAATGGCAGGCTAGTCAGGCGGGATCTAGCCAGTCTTGACCCCAGGGGAGGCCGAAGCGACAGCATACTGATGCTAGAGGCAGTCAGGGCGGGAACCGTCCAAGGAGTAAGCCGACCAGTGGCATGGGCCAGGGGAGGGTGTTTGCACTAAATGTGACACCTCAAGAGGAGGCTGTGCTACCACCTCCACCAGCGGAGGGTGGGGCAGGACCATCAGTGGTTAAAGGTACCCTTTTGATCTCTCGTACGCTTGTTTCCGTTCTCTTTGATACGGGTGCATCTTGTTCATTTGTTGTTAAGCTTCTGATTGATGGCTTAGGATTAGAATGTGTTGAGGCAGATAGGCCCCTAGTTGTTAAGTCACCAGTGGGTGGTATGATTGAGGTATGGCATGTTTGTTGTGATTATGTGTTAACCATAGGAGATATAGAGCTTAGTTTTGACTTGCATGTGATACTATTGCAGGTGTTTGACTTAATCCTGGGTATGAATTGGCTTATAGCTTTCCAGGCCAAGATAAATTGTTCTCGGTGGTGTGTATCATTCGTGTCACCTACGGGTATTTCTTGTACCCTACATGGGGAGTGGGATTGTGAGGCTAGTTGAGCTGGGCCAGTGATGGACCAGTGGGGTGCCATTACCCATAGGTTGGCAGCTTTGACCTTTGCGGAGGAAGGAAAAGTGGGAAAGAGGGTGTGGCCAGTAGTTGACCAATTTCAGGATCTCTTTCCTGAGGAGTTGAGGAGTTTACCACCTAAGAGGCATGTGGAGTTCACCATTGAGTTAGTACTGGGGACTGGTCCGATTTCCCAAGTGGCTTATCGTATGAGACCAGCTGAGTTGAGGGAGTTTCAGAGGCAAATAGAAGAGTTAGTGAACCAGGGGTATATCAGGCCGAGTACCTCACCCTGGGGTGCTCCGATGCTCTTTGCAAAGAAGGCGGATGGTATGCTTCATCTTTACATTGACTACAGGAAGCTAAATTTGGTGACTATGAAGAACAAGTATCCATTGCCTCAGATAGATGACTTGTTTGACCAGTTGAGTGGGGCGCAGTGGTTTTCGAAGATAAATCTGCGATCGGGGTATCACCAGTTGAGGGTTCGAGATGAGAACATCATTAAAACTGCTTTTCGGTACAAGTATGGGCACTATAAGTGGGTAGTGATGCCTTTTGGGCTCACTAATGCACCAGCAGTGTTCATGCCTATGATGAATTAGGTTTTTGCTCCATACTTGGATTCTTTCGTGGTGGTGTTTATTGACGATATTTTGGTGTATTCCAAGACTGAGAGGGAGCATGTGGAACATTTGGCAACAGTGTTGCAAACCTTGAGGGACCAACAATTGTATGCTAAGTTTAGCAAATGTGAGTTTTGGATGCAGGAGGTTCATTTTCTTGGCCATGTAGTGTCGGTTAGGGGTGTTAGGGTGGACCCAGCTAAGATTGAGGCTGTGTTATCGTGGGAGAAGCCAACCAATGTTTTCGAGATTCGTAGTTTTCTTGGCTTAGCGAGGTATTACCGTCGTTTTGTAGAGGGTTTCTTCCGTTTGGTAGTTCCTATGATGGCGTTGACCCAGAAGGGAGTGAAGTTTGAGTGGACTAACAAGTGTCAGCAGGCGTTTGAGGCTCTCAAAACCCGTTTGACCACTGCACCTGTGTTGAGGTTACCTAAGGAGGACGTCCCATATGAGGTGTATTGTGATGCATCCAGGATTGATTTGGCGTGTGTGCTTATGCAGGAGCACGGTGTGGTAGCTTATGGGTCAAGGCAGTTGAAACCACATGAGCAAAATTACCCTACCCATGATTTTGAGTTGGCGGCTGTCATCTTGTCTTTGAAGAGTTGGCAGCATTACCTTTTGGGGGAGAAATTTGTCGTGTTCTCAAATCACAAGAGCCTTCAGTACATATTTACTCAAAGGGACTTGAATTTGAGGCAAAAGAGGCAGGTGAAGTATTTGCAGACCTTTGACTTTACTCTTGCCTATACCCCAGGCAAGGGCAATGTCGTGGCTGATGCATTGAGCAGGAAAGGGAAAGCTGAGGTTGCAGTGAGAGAGTGGAAGCTGATGGAGCAGTTGGCGATGTTGCAGTTGCAGCCTATTGCTCGTGACAGTGGGACAGTCCTGAGTCCTATTGTTATTGTGCTTGAGTTGTACCAGCGAGTCCGGGAGGGGCAGTTGGGTGATATTGAGTGTGAGGTTCTCCATGCCCTTATTGAGGTTGGAGAGCTATCAGGGGATTTGGCCGAGGGTCCTGAGTATGAGTTGTCCTTTCAAGGACGATTGGTAGTGGCTTCTTCTCTCCAGGATGAGGTGATGAGGGATTTCCATCAATCTAGAGTTGTTGTGTATCTAGGGGGTACAAAGATGTACCGTGCACTTCGGGGACATTTTTGGTGGTCTAGAATGAAACGTGATATGGCGGCATTTGTTTCGAGGTACCTTACTTGTCAGTAGGTGAAAGATGACACTAGCGGCTAGTAGGTATGTTGCAGTCGTTGCTAGTAGCAGAGTGGAAGTGGGACCACATAGCGATGGATTTTGTGACTGGCCTTCCACCCACTATTGGGAAGAAAGACATGATATGGGTGATTGTGGATCGACTAACAAAGTCGGCCCATTTCCTTGCCGTTCAAGAGCGGGATTCCATTGGGGCATTAGGTCAGCTTTATGTGAATGAGATTGTGACATTACATGGGGTACCATCGTCAATTGTGCTTGATCGAGATTTGAGGTTCACCTCACGTTTTTGGGCAGGATTGCAGGAGGCTATGGGGACAAAGCTTAGCTTGAGTACAACTTTTCACCCTGAGACTAACGGTCAAACAAATAGGACAAATCAGACATTGGAGGACATGTTGCGGGCCTATGTGCTAGATTTTGAGGGTTCGTGGGCAACTCACCTTCCTTTGGTAGAGTTTGCCTACAACAACAATTATCAGGCATCCATTGGGATGCTCCTTCTGAGGCATTGTATGGGAGGCTGTGTCGATCACCTTTGTGTTGGACTGAGGTGGGGGAGGCAGCTCTTATGGGACCACAATTGGTTCAAGAGGCTACTGAGAAGGTCAAGTTGATTCGTCAACACTTGTTATCTGCTCAGAGTCGCCAAAAATCTTATGTAGATCAGCAGCGGTGCCATTTGGAGTTTTCTATGGGAGATCATGTGTTCCTCCATGTTTCTCCACGTCGTGGGCATCGGCGGTTTGGGAGAGGTTCCAAGTTATCTCTGCGGTTTATTGGTCCTTTTGAGGTTATAGCTCGTGTGGGGCCAGTGGCCTACCGGTTAGCATTACCACCGCAGTTGAGTCGGGTGCACAATGTGTTCCATATGTCCTTGTTGAGGAAGTATCATCCTTACCCAACTCATGTGATTGACTGGGGATATTGGATATTGAGGATGACATGTCTGTCGTTGAGATTCCTATCCGGATATTGGATCGACGGGAGAAGCTTTTGCGTGGTCGCGCTATTCCATTGGTTCGCGTGCTATGGCAGCACTATGGCATTGAGGAGGAGACATGGGAACGTGAATCCATGATGCGTGAGCAGCACCCAGAATTGTTCGAGGATGAACAATCTTGAGGGAGGGAGGTGGCTTTTGGTCAAGAGATAGTGATGTGGTTTCCTATGCTAGTTGTTTTTGATGTGTTGCGTATTGTTCTTTTAAGATAGGTATTTGTATTTCAGATGTGTATTTGAGACATGATGATATTCCCAGGTTTCAAGCATGATCATCTTGGTATGTGTGTGTGTATACAGAGAGGGGGGTGAATCTGTATACTTTAAAACTATTCCTTTAGTTTTAAAGAATATGATACTTTAGAGGTATTCCAACAGATGTGGTTCTTGTTTGGGTGGTATGTTGGTGTCTCATGTAAGATCAACTAAACAACAGGTATGTATGAAAAGCAAAAGACAAAGACACACGGTTTACGTGGTTCGATCAATGTGATCTACTCCATGGTGGTGAGGGTGTACCTACACCGAGTCTAATCCATTATCTTCTTTTAATACAGTAGGGTCTAGCCCTTGTTACAATAGGATCAATTTTCTTTTCTTTTAAATGTAAATACATAAATAGTATTACTCCAGAGCTCACTCACTGTGAAGAACTGTTTGATGCAATCTGCTCCTGCGTATTCAGCCGTTTGCTATACTCGACCTTCAACCACTCCTTTTGTCGAACTCACAATCTATTCTTTGGATGTATGAGAAAGAAAGATAGATTAACTCACTGTTATCTCTCTTTTAATCTTCCTGTCTTTCTGTATTTCGTATGAACTACTCTGCATCGTCTTTTTATCACTTCAGATACGTTTCTTGTCTGCTCAAAAATATTATGGGTGCATGCTTGCAAGTTAGGAACATTCCTTGCTTTTATAGGTCGGCTAAAGTCAGAAACTCTTCTGTTAGGGTTAAACATGTTTCTTCCTTCGATCTTTACGGTTGAAACATGTTACACCATCCTCGGATGACATCCACGTGTTTTTCAGTACTTAGCGTATTAAAAACCGCTGCCTGGGTAACGACTTACTTAAACGTTGAACTTCATCACATTTTGCTCCTCCGCAGCGTGCTCCGTTCCTTTGACTAGCCATCGCCTTGAAGATATTGCTTCGTAGCATTTCTATGAGTCTACGAGTTTTCATTTTTGACTCTCCGAGTCAAAGTCTTCAAACTTCCTTCTACTCTCTGGCTTCGAAGCTAGATTAGAATCAGTGCTTAACTGACATCTCATTCTACGAGCCTTTGAGCTCTACGAGTCTTCGAGTCAATAACAGCTGTATTCTGCCTTGGCTGATTAACTGTTCACGGGTCTCTGCAACAGGTCCTTCAATCTATGACTCTGCGAGCTTCGACTCTACAACCCTGCATGCTATAACTTTATGAGTCTTTGCTTTGAGTCTGCGAGACGCGGCTCTTCACCTGTCTGCACCTTGGGTCTATGAAACTACGACCCCGTAACTCTTCAAGGCTTCGACCCTGTGGTCCTTCATGGGTGCTTCGAGCTCCATGGTCTGATAGTCTATGACCTTCGACTTTCGAGTCCACCTGGTCTACGACCTTCGACCTTCGAGTCGCCTTATCTACAACTTTTGACCCTACTGGTTACAAGTCTACAGATCTTCAAGTTAAGGATGTACATAGGTAGACTCCCTCTACGAGCTCACTCTACGAAGTTATCCAACCAAGTACAGATCTTCGACCCAGACCTTCGACCCTGTGAATTCCATTTCTGCATAATGTTGACAACAATGACAACTCAACCTCGCAGGAATAACACATGAGGATATGTGTTATATGCATTGTTTGATGGTGATTGGATATGCCATCCTATTTCATTGTGATGGAAAACATGTGTGCTTTGTTGAGTCCTGTTGTATGATATGTGATGTGTGTGCAATGTATGATCCATGTGATTATGCAAATGGGTTGCATATGTTTGTTATTCCTTGTGGTTCTAGTTAGCATGTTGTTTCTTTTCGAGGACGAAAAGTTTTAAGGGGAGAGGATGTAATGACCCGTGTTTGGGATTGAAACAGTTAACTATTTGTGTTTGGGCAAGGACTGTGAAGACCCGAGTGTTAGTCCGGATAAGTGGGAAGTAATCCGGATCAATATGAAGTTAGTCCGAATCAGTGTTAGTCTGGATCAGTAGGAAGTTAGTCTGGATCAGTGTTAGTTCGGATCAGTGGGAAGTTGATCCGGATAAGAGGAAAGTTAGTCCGGATTCGTGGATCTTAAATTCGGAGCATTATTATCAAATCCGAAGCATTATGGTCTAGTCCAGATCTTCTCTTCATACGGAGTAAGGATCCGAGGGAACACTTTATACGGAGTAAGGATCCGAGCGATCCCTTACCACGGAACACGCCTTAGTAGCACGGAGTAGTCTATGGCATTATTAACCCCGATTGAGTCGCAGCATCAGTAGTCCGGAGTAGCGGAGGTCAATAAAAGGTCAACACGTCTTGGGGAAAGGGAACCCTAGCCGCTGTAAAAAGAGAGAGAGAGAGAGAGAGAGAGAGAGAGAGAGAGAGAGAGAGAGAGAGTTCTTGGTGCGTTCGTTGCCACTGCGTTCTTAGAGAGATGCCTTTGGAGAGGAGCAAGGTGGATCTTCTGATTCCAAACCTTAACGCAATCGAATTTGAGGTAGGGATTCTATACCTTTTGAACCTATTCTAGGGTTATACCTTATGGAAATTGGTATGTTATGTGTGTATATATATATATATATGTAAATTCATATAGTTGTGATCTCCTAGATGAATGTTGCCTTCAATGGCAAGTTACGTTTGGTTATGATGATGAGTCCGGGGTCTGGGGATTTTCGGGTTTGTTCGCATGGCAACAGACCTTGGAGGCCGTTGGGGTGATAGCGCTATTCGTTCAGCGGTTGAGTTCGTTAGGGTTGGTTTCGCAGTAGGGCCCTGTGGGGAAACCTTGGGATTTCCAGGGGAGACTTGTTTGAGAACATAAAAAGTGGATATGATAATAATGGTTTGGCTGAAGGTTGTTGAACACATGTGTTATATGTTGTAATGTGAATGTATGTTATTTTGTTTTGCTTGTTAATGCACTATGTGGGACTATGGTAGCCTGTGTGGCTGTGGAGCCTGTGTGGCTGTGGAAATGGTTGAACGTGCCTTTGTGGTTTGTTTGTGTTTTGACATATTTATGAATGTTGATTATAACCTGTTTATATAATATTGCCACGAAACTTCACTTGTGCACGTCATCATGTAGATTTTAGGTGCATGAGATGGGTTGGGGAGACATGATCCCTACTGAGTTGTGGTTGCTCACCCCTCCTGTTGTGGTTTGTTTTCCTTTCAGAAACCTACAGGCGTTAGGTGGGACATCAAGGTGAAGGACTGAGTTATCTACTTTGTTGCTTTGTTTTATATTATTTTGTGGAACCATTGTAACCCCAATGGGGAAATGATGTAAAAGATATTTGAGTTTAATAAAGGTATATGATTCTATTTTTGTGAATATCTACTGTGGATGTGTGATGTCCTATATGGAATTGTATCCTAACCCCTTATCCACTGCGTGGGTAAAGCGGAGTCACGAACCGGTTTCCTCGGGTTAGAAATCCGGGGTGTGACAGGCGGTTCACTGTTCATTTCGCTGTTCAAGCGAAAAGCGACTTATCATTCTCATATCTCATAGTCGTTCTTCATCTTTTCAAAACCCTACATTTCCTTCCCCTTCTCTCAATCCAATTCCAATGACACCCTGAACCGCTCTCTCCGGCATCAATCCGGGCCATCTGGTCGATTGGAACATTGTTTCCAATCCTCTGGCGTGGTTTCTGGAGCTACACCCTTTACTTGAAGCAAGACATCTATTAAACCTCATCTCTGATCCAATAGATCTTCTCATCGAAGACATTGCTGAGTTCTACCGCAACGTTCGCTGCACCACCGACTCCATCCGATCCACCGTTAGGGGTGAATCCATTGTCATCACCCCGACCGTCCTTCGTGCTGCTCTCCATCTCCCCTCTGGTCCTCATCAGTGACCGGACCCAGAGTCGATGACAACTTCAATGAGCTATATGGCAACCATACTGAGCCGGTGTTTTCTAGCTCGAACTACAGCCTTTGACTCCATCCCATACGACCTGCTTCTCGCCATGTACGGAGTCTTTGAGGGCCTTCTGATGGATTGGGGGATCTTCTTGTTTCGGTTGCTGGGCAACAACCGAAAGAATCAATCTTTTAGGTGGATCCTTGGCATTGTTTTCTAGCACTTGCATCCGTCCCACTTCAATGGACATGGCGTCATTTCTTTCCCACGTGCATTCTATCTCCACCATCTCACGCCTGACGGGACTCTGACTGCTCGCTGGCCTTCTGCCTCTATCTGCCTTCTCCTAGCTCCAGAACAATAGGGTAGTTCGGTTGGTGACCCAGCCGATAGCTCTGCCTCCGAGGTCAGCTCTGCCCACTAGTCCTCACGGATTCGGTCTATCGCTGCTCCTTCCATCTCCCGCGGCTCCTAGCACAGCGTTCGCGTTGACCCATCCGAGGTTGCAGGGCCGTCTCAGTCAAGTTGTCCTCTGGCTGATTCATTAGCACCTTCTACTGCCGATGTCCCCGCGCCTGATTCTCTTGCTGTTGCTGCTGCTATTGATGTTGCTGTTGTTGCTGCAGTGGTTGATGTCCGTGACTCTCCTCCGGAAGTACCGTTGCCCCTGCTTCCTCAGCCACGAGACTATCTGGACCGTCTCCTAGCCGACACTTTTACGGACCTTTGGTTCTGTTTCAGTCTTGCCTGCACCGCCACCATCCCTGACAACGATCTCCGGGTGTATTATGCACACCATACTCAAACCCCAGAAGATATGATCATCTGGAACTTGGACCACGACTTTCTTACGCCGGCTTCTCTTCCTGACGCACCATTTACCATTACCTCTAGACCGGACCATGACGCATGGGTTCCTTCCCCTGCTGAGGCTGGACCCTCTTCTCCTACAACCTTTCCGGTTGTTGACCTCTCTGGTCACAACGGATTTGCTACCCCGGATGCCTCCGATGCTCTGACTGATCCCTCTGCTGCTGATGATGATCAACCTCTCTCTCCTCCTGCCGACTCCTCTCCCTAGCGCACTCCGGCACCTCTTTATGCAGGGGAGTCCTCCAAAGCTCTGGAGTTTGCCCTTGGGCGAGCTTCCTCTAGCATGGTCCATTCCAATGTTGTGCTCTCCACCCAGCTGGACCGCCATGCTCAAGCCCAGAGTGCCCAAATTGCTGCCATCGCCGTCAAGGTTGATGCTCTCGGCGCCTAACTCCTCTCCGCGCTCACTGACTCCTCCACTTCTATGGAGCAGGAGATGGATCTTGTGGCCTCTTCCGTGCATTCATTGTCTACCTCATTTGTGGACTTGGCTCACACCATGGCTCGTGTTCCTGCTGCTCCTCGGCAAACTGCCAAAACAGGGGAGAATGTGTCATCTGATCCTACTACAGCTCCCTCCGCTCTTGCTGGTAAGCGGCATGCATCTACACTTCCTCTGGGAATTCCTATCCCCAAACACAGCCACTTCTCTTAGCCCAGCTCCTCCAGTGCAGCTCCTCCTTCGACTTCTCCATCTGAGGTTGTCACCTTCCTCCCATCATACGCGACACTCGATCCCCATGATGCGGATGGAAGCGTTTTCAATGCAATGACTTAGTATGCCTCTTCTACTGCCGAGCAAAGATGTCTGACAGATATCTCTCCCTTCTCACCTCATGATCTGAATACTTTACTTACTAAGAAAGGCCTATTCACTACTGATGACATCGACAACTTCTTTCGGGCGGTAAAGATGGAGATAAGGTTGTTTCCGTCTCTATACCGGGAAGGTCACATTATTGATGTCTTGCCATGTTCTGAGGGTTATCTTCCAGACATAGCCCACATCCGGACCTTCATAGACAGAACTGCTGAGGACAACAAACCTTGGCGAGATCTTACTTCTGTTCTCATTCCGTACCGGGTTAAGACGCCGCATTTCATGCTTATTGTCTTTCTGATCCCGTCAAAGCAGATGCTCCTGATTGATTCCCATCAGATTATGGAACACAAGGTAAGAAAGAATCAATTGGAACCTTTAAGGCTTCGACTGACAGAAGCAGTAAAACAATCCAAGCTTTATAAAGAAATGGGTCAAACTCCTTTGGCTCTTACTGAAAAGCTGAAAGTGGCGATCTGGACTAAGAAGAATGTGCCCCAACAGCCCGACAGAGATAGTTGCGGAGCTTTTGTCTGCTTCTTTATTGAGTCCTTCATGAAGGTGGATGAAAACTGGAACGACATCCTCAACTTTACGATAGAGCGGCGATGGAGCTTCGTGAGAAAGCAGCAACAATGATCTTCAAGTATAGTAAGCTTTATGTACCTTAATGTAATATTCTTGTACCAAGGCTAAAAATATATTCATGTTGCTAATGAATGGAATGTGAAAATTATCTTTATTTCTGTGTGTTATCTTTTTGCTTCACTTATCAGACCAGATTACAAAGAGTTTTGGCATATCCATATTGGGGGAGATTGTTGGATCAAAACCAAAATTTGGATGATGCGGATAAAACCCTATGTAATTTGATTTGAGACCTTATTTGTTTATTCTAAGTTGTTGCAGAAGACAAAACTCTAAATCGGATCTTCACTCGTGAAAACAACGCTAAGGACATGATACATAATCCTGATCCGGACCAACGTGAATGTCGTCAAGCACTTGGTAAATAACCAAGTCTTCATACGGAATAAGGATCACTCATGCGGACCAAAAACTTAAAGTTATGGACTAAGAAATCCGCATCTTACACTTAAATGGACTAAGTTAAATAGATGCAGAATAAGAATCCTAGTCTACATCTTGCACGAAGTAAGAGAGAACTATCGCGGAATAAAAAGCTAAGTTTTCTACTCAAACGGACTAAGGACAAGAAGACATGGAGTAAGGAATCCAAGCCTTTCATTCATGCGGAGTAAGGAAGGACTTGTGCGGAATTAGGACCCGAGTCCTTTGTTCACACGGAATAAGGATAATAGATATGGAGTAAGGAATCCGAACCTTTTACTCGAGCGGAGTAAGGATGCGCTGATACGAAGTAAGCCATCTGAAGCTTTTACTCATGCGGAGTAAGGAACTCATGCGGAGTAAGGAAGCGCTGATACGGAGTAAGCCATTCGGACCTTTTACTCATGCGGAGTAAGGAAGCGTTGATACGGAGTAAGCCCTCCAAACCTTTCGTTCATACGGAGTAAGGAAGTGCTGACACAAAATAAAGATTCTAGTATCAAATTGATGCGGAGTAAGCAACCACTGAAACGGAGTAAGGATCCGAGCTTCATTAACACAGAGTAAGGAATCTTGCGACGGATTAAAAAGACGCTGCTTTACTTTATCAGCTTTGCATTTAAAGTAATCAGCTCGCTGTGTCCCGATGTAAGAAAGACCTGTTGAATATCTAAATCATCTTACACGTGGATCATACGGAGATGTGGACAGAGCCTTAAATGCACTTGGGATCATGCGAAGTAATTCAATGTTTAAAAACCCAAGATTTTGAGCACCACATCTGCAACAATTAAAGTAGAGACATTTCCGAGAAGAATTCAATGCTAGATAGTGCTCGGAAGATCATGTTCCAAGAATGTTTTCCAAGGGATATATATATATATAATATTAAACTTGTATATTTTCTTATGTGTGCGTACATGTATAAGAGCTCTTAGAAATTAAATTGGTTAGTGTGTGAATAATTGTAAACAGAGTGCAAGAGAGTTTCAGTAGACCGAAAAGCTTCATTAGCTTTAATTTACTACTATTTTGTTATATTTATCTTTTGATAATAAAACAGAATACTTCCACTATCTGGTTATCTTCCGCACTGATTTTATCGTTTAACCAGATAAGTGTTATGTCGGAGAAAAAAAAGAGTTTTCGACAAGAGCCTATTCACTCCCCTTTAGGCTCCCAGGGACCAACATACCCCCCCCCCCCCCAATTAGTGATACCCCGATCGTAGATCTATCTTTGAAAACCACTGGGCCCTAGTTAACTAATCAAATAAATCATCTATATGAGGCAATAGATACTTGTTTTTCAAAGCCACCAGATTCAGCTTTTTTGTAGTCAACACAAAGATGAAACGTGTCATCCGCTTTCTTTGCAAAGAGCACCGGAGCAACCTAGGGTTAGGTACTCGGCTTAATATACCCCTGGTCCACCAACTCCTTATCTGCCGCTGAAGCTCCCTTACTCAGCTGACCCCATACGATATGCAACTTGGGAGATCAGACTAGTCCCCAATAGCAACTCAATGATGAACTCCATGCTCCTCTTAGGTGGTAACCTACTCAGCTCCTCATGAAAGACATCCTGAAATTAGTCAACGACTGTTAGCCATATCCTCTTCCCGGTTTTCCCTTCATCGGCAAAGGTTAGAGCTACCAACCTATGGGTAATGGCACCCCACTGGTCCATCATTGGCCCAACTTAACTTGCCTCACAATCCCACTCCCCAGGTAGGGTACAAGGAGTCCCCGCAAGTGACACGAATGATACACGCCGCCGTTAACAATCTATCTTGGCCTGAAAAGCCATAAGCCAATTCATACCCGAGATCAGGTCAAATGTTTTCAATGACATCACATGCAAATCAAAGCTAAGCTCTACATCCCGTATGATTAGCAAACAATCACGACATATATGTTGCACCTCAATCATACCACCCACTAGAGACTCAACAACTAGGGGTTTTTTTGCCTCAACACATGCTAAGCCCAATCCATCAATCAAAAGCTCAGCAACAAATGAACAAGATGCATCCGTATCAAAGAGAACAAAAATAAGCGTACATGAGATCAAAAGAGTACCTCTAACAACAGAAGGTCTTGCTCATCTCTCCGCAGGTGGAGATGGTAACATAGCCTCCTCCTAAGGTGTCGCATTCAATGTAAACATCCTTTCCTAGCACACACCACTGGTCGGTCCACTCACTGGATGGTTCCTGCCCTAACTCCCTCCGGCATTTGTCTGCTATCGCTCCGGCCTCTCTTGAGGTCGGGACTGGCTGGATCCTACATGGCTGGCCTGCCACTGACGTGCTGGTCTCTCTGTTGGTGCTTAAAAGCTGGCATCACTCCAAGAGGAAACGTGTTGAAGACATTTAAGGCATTTTACACGTGAATCACACAGATACATGGAGCGAACCTCAATGCACTTGGGACTATACGAAACGGAGTTAATTCACTTATACTTCTAATATCTTGATCTCCACATCCGCAGCATTAATACTGAGGTCCTTTCCGAAAAGATCATTAATGAAGCTCAGCAATCAAGATGTTCTGTTCTAAGAATGTCGTCTTAAGATGTCTATAAATATACTTGTAGTATTTACTTGTACGTGTGCGTGAAATATACTTTTGGCTAGTGTGTGCGTAACTGTAAAAGAGTGCTACTATAAAAGATAAATATTCTTCAAGTAGATTCAAGCTAGTGCAAATAGCTTTATCTGCTATTCAATTTGTTGTAATTATCTTTTGATAATAATACAAATTGCTTTCACTATCAAATTATCTTCCGCATTATTTTAACCTTTCAATCTGAATTAGTGCTGGCCAAAAGAGTGAGAAAAGAGTTTTAAAAGAGCTTATTCACTCCCTCTAGGCTTCCCAAGACAAACAGGAACAACATTTATTAATGGCAAAAGGAAATTAAATGACACCTAATTAATACAGTGATAAAGATTACAATTTCAAAAGGAAATAAATGTAGAAAAAGAAGAGGAGTTGAAAGCACACAACTTAATGAAGAAGAAAACCGAGATACCAATTACTTTAAAATCTTGAACATTAACATTAATTACTTTGGAAATCTTGAACATAAATACACATTATTTCGAAAATTCGAACATAAACAATGTCAAACAAAAGCCTTTAACTCGAAGTCATTAAATATCAAATAAAAGTCTGAAGTCCAAAAGTTGAAGTTTCAAATTGAATCGAAGTTGAAAATCTCAAACTGAAATTGGCTTATTAGGTTTATTTCCTTATCAATAAAACTATTGAGAGCTACAGTTCACAAGGATTATGTTAATTTGGAAGATCATAACTCATTGATTAAACTCCGACAATAGATTCAGGTACACTTCATCTTTATTATTACAAATTAAATAATTTCTATATAAATAAGATTCTATAAATTTAAATAATTATAATTGATAATTTGATTAAATTTGACTATCGACAATTTTATATTTTAATAAAATTTATCGTCAACGTATATATTTTGAATACAATTTAATATGTATATAAGTTTATTGAAATATTAATAACTGCTTTTTTTATTATTTATTTGCTCGTTACTATTATTTCTTTAAAATTATTTTAATATTATTGCTATATATAAAACACACTATTTTAGGTTTTGGTAACTCGCTGATTCCATCCGGTGATCCTATCACTGCCCACCCAACTATTCTCGACCTGGCTGCCTTGCCTTCCTCATCTTTTTTGATTTTTTTGGTTCTTCCTTTTGTTTTAAAAGCTTCATTGCCTGATTTTCTCCCTTTTTCCCTCCTTGATGGACCCTCGCCGAAACGTGAACGACCCTAAAGTGCGTCATATAGGGTTCTTCGCTCCACAGGCGCCGCCCGACCGGAGTCACTCAGTTCCGATGGAATCCACGTCGCCGCCGCCGCTCGCAACCATGTCTCCCGCCAGCAACTCCCTTTCCCCGGTCATGATACCCCCGCCGCGCCACGCCTCCGATACCCTCGTCCACCGCCGCCGCCTCCCACCGACCCCCTCCTCCCCTGCCGCCGTCCTCGTCGGGAGCTACAACCCCTCCGAGTCCCTCCTTGCCACCTCGCCGACGCAGTCGCCGCCACCTTCCGCCTCCAGCAGCAACTTCGCCGAAGGCGAGTTCTCCCTGGACTCCCCCAATTGGATCCGTCGCAGCGGCTCCGGCAACTTAGCCTCGTCTTTTCCCCGGGGCGGTTTCGACTTGACTGCCTCGAAACCGACCTCGGCCCAAAAGAGTGGTGTGTCTGGTACTACTAGTACTAGTAAGTTCTCAACCCTTGCTTTGATTTTACTGTTTTTTTTCTTCACGCTTTTTTATTTTTCGGTAGTAATCAATAAGAAAATAGTTCAAGCCTTAGGTTTGATACTATGATATGCTGTAATTGCCATTGAATGGTTAATCTAATGTAGTAAATTATTCATTTGGCTCAACCTTTTGTTCATTTTCCATTAGCATTTCTGTGCAAAGTGATCGATGAGGAAAATTTTCAATCCCTAGTTTTGATCGCTATGATGTGTCGTAATTCTATGTGACTGGATAGTTAAAATGTTTTACATTATTTTGTCGGTCTAAGTTGATAATGTTTCGGTAATAAATCTATGCAACGTGATCAATGGGGAAATAGTTCAAACCCTATTTATAGTCACAATGATATATTGTAATTATCTGTGAATGGATAGCGAAATGTCATAGATTATTCATTTCGTTCAAGTTGTCATTTTCTAGGGCAAGGTAGTCGGATGGTCTGACTCTTAGGAGTCCTTGCGTTATTCCCATGAGTGGGTTTCTTGTTGGGTTCTCATGAAATTATTATAATATTTATGTGGCCTCTTTACTTTTACTTGGTATGACTATCCTCTATTCATTTCTGTGTTTTATTTTCTATTAATACAATTTATTCCTAATAAAAAGATTGTCATTTTTGAATTATGGTTGTCAATCAAAGCATAAAAATGACCCAAGATGGTTGACCGGGCAGCTTGGAGGCCTTATCGATAAAGGGACTAAAGCATAATATAATTTAAAGAAATATAAATCTGTCAAAAAGACATGATAAATAATACATAACTATATATTATTTATTACATAGCAAAACAAAGTTAGAAGAAAAATATATTAAAATTTTAGATACCTACAATTTACAGAACTGCAAGAACCGACTAAAAGTCATGATTTTTTTTAAATAAAATTTATATGCACATAGATAATGGACAAAATTTAAACAGAAGTATAAGGTCACAAGTCATCAGTCATGCAAAGAACATAATACATCAGAGAGCAGCAAAGAAGGATAGAGTGCATAATGCATGAGAGAGGAGAACACAAGAGTTGGGTTGTTTAAAGGCTTCACTTTTCCTACACATTCAATGTGTTGCTGTAATGAAGCATTTGGGAATGCTCAGGAGCTTGCCACTTTGACAACTATGTTTTCAATAGTGAATTACAAATATATGTAAGGTGATCAATAAGGTAATAGTTCAAACCTTAGTTTTAGTTATTGTGATATTTTGTAATTTTCTATGAGTGAATAATGAAGTGTCATAAATCTTTCAGAGTTAATTGGTCCTTTGTGGGCTGTTGTTTTGACAACTTGGTATTTGTCCAAATACATATGCTTTCAAATTGGTTTATTTGGATGATTTCTGACAAATGGACGCATGCATGGGATTTATATTTACATTTTTCTAGAAAAAGCACAAGTGGCTTCCACAGAAGCACAAAGTGGGAAACCGGTGTTCATGCCAAGCTCAAAGCCATTGAAACAAAGAACCACAAGAGCTGAAAGGCGTGCTCTCCAGGAGTCCCAGCGAGCTGCAAAATCCGGCAGAGGTCCACACTCTAATTTTTTTTCTTACTACATTAACTATTACTACTACTTTTTGTTTATACATTTGTAAGACTTCACCCAGTTTACAGGTGTGTTTTATAGAGGAATAAAACCTTTAGTTACAAATTTTGACCTTGTGTAAAAGTGATGAAATCTTATTGTAACATCTGGCAAATTATCCAGAATGTAGGAGTTTTCAAAACCCAAATTGTTAAAAGCCTGTTTGGTGAAACTGTATTATTTTTGAAAATACGGTTGTACTGAACTGTTTTTAAAAATTGGGGGTCCAGTTGAATTTCCATCACTTATAAATAGTTTTAAGTCTATCGGGCCTACTGTTTTTAAAATCAATCATGTTTTCAAAAATAATATCTTATACCAAATAGTTTCTAAGGTTTTGAAAATTTTGATAGAACCCACCGTTGATATAAAAAGCAAACAGGGATTTGAGGTTTAAGTTTGATCCCTAGTTGCTTTTATATTTCCGAGATCACTCATACAACCTACATTTTGCTTCTAATTTCTTAAAATTTATTTCATATGATGGATGGGCCTACAATATCTCTTGATGATGAACCTCTCCTTCCCCTTACAAGAAAAAGAAAAGACTAGCAACAGACTTAATTGGAAAATGATAAATTAAGGAGGTCATAATCTAATCACAATGTTTGCTCACTGATATGCGTAGGTGGGAAAACCGCTAGTGTTATTGCTAGTTGTCAAATTAGATTCTGTTTTTTAGTGCAAGAGTTCATGTAGGTTGATTTTATTTATTTATAAATTATGGAGGTTCAAATTTAGGGCTGAAGGTCCTATGAAATGCAAGTAAATTATCGACTGTCTTTCAAAAGATCTATAATAATTGACATAAATTACAATTTTTTTATATGAAAATAAATTATGATAGAGATGGTGGAAACATAAATTATTACAACCTTAAAGTTTTGTCTAGCCAAGTTTCAGTACCTTATTTTATGTCCATGTATGTAAAGGTCAGTCTTATGTTGCCCCCTGACTTTTGTAAGTTATATTCTGGTCCTGATATATATGCTTCATTTCTTTCTTAAACCTTGTTGGTCAAATGGAGCACACATTATCTAAGTTGTTGCGCAATTAAGGTTTAGCCAGTATGGTACTTCACTTTGGTCTGTAAGAGTTCTGGCTGCCATTTTTTGGGGTTCCCTTTCCCTGTTTCCACAGCCCCCTAAAACCTCTGTCTGGGTGCAATTGTGCATCTTTGTGTGTGTATGGGTAGGAGTGTTTATTAGTTGTTGACTAAGTGGCTCTAGTAAGTACCAATCATTTATTTACTTTTGGGCTTATTTTGTTTAGGCTTTGTGCCTCAAGTATTCAAGGATATGTACTGTTATGCTCACGTCTTCTTCTGGTTGAAGGACTTTTCTGGCTTCTGTGCAAGTAGGATTAGCTGGTGAGGAGCTGTGCCGTCTTATTTTGTGTGTTTGTGGGTGTGTGCATGCACATAACTTTGTGTGGGCCCTGGTGGTTATTAGTTGTCTGCTAGGTTCCAGGAGCTTTGCGATTATTTATATTCTATTCGGATTAATAGGCTTAGGCGTTGTGTTGCTTGTGTTCTAGAGGGTTAATGGGCTGTTATTTGGTCAAATCTTCTGGCAGGGCCCTTTGTAGCTGCAGTTGCATTCACTGAGCAATTTTATGACTAGTTTGTTTTTCTCTCCCCCCTCTCACTCTATAGGTGGGGGAAGCAAAGCTGCTACTTCTACTGGGGGAGCAGCTGCAGTGCCTGAAATGCCTGCGGAGACTTCAAAGCAACCAGCACAAAAGAAAGATGGTCCACCTGTCTCCTCCCCTGTGGCAGCAACTGAAAGAAAAGGTGCCGAACGGCAATTAGAGAAAGATAGGAAGAAAGAAGTTCCTCCTCCACGCATGCAATTTGATGATAAGAATCGTGTTGAAAAAGCTAAAAGGCGTGCAGTGGTTAAACAAACGGAAGCTAGAAACCGAGTTGAATTGTTTAGACACTTGCCTCAATATGAACATGGGAGTCAGCTTCCTGATCTAGAGACAAGGTTTTTCCAACTAGATCCAATGCATCCTGCTGTGCACAAGGTAGGCTCTTAAGTATTAGTTGACTGACATTGTGACTTGAAATTTTTGGCAATTGTATGGAGATTCTAGCTTTGTCAAAGGAATATGATTTAGCTTATATTGTGACATGTCAGTATCTCTTATTTATGTAATGAACAATGACCTTTGTCTCTAAACTTGTTTTTATTTCCTTCTCTTTTTTGGACTACCTACCTGTTTATGACTGCTAATTTTTATTTCTAGCTTCAGATGCAATATAAATAATACTTTCTGAATCAATTCGATAAAACTGAGTGTTTAGATCCAAAACAATTGAATCACTGTATGTGATCACTTTCAGTGTTGGACTGAACCTTTTTTTTTTTTTTTTGATAAAATTGATCCAGCAAAGTTAATTAAGTTCTTTTGATATACTTGTTTGAAATGTGTTATTTATAGTTCTACCGTTAAATTTATTTGTAATAATTTTTGAAAAAGATAATGTAAAAATGAAAATTACTAAAACAAAACAACAAAACAACAAAAAATGAAACAGAAGGGTGGTGGAAGATAGTGGGAGTGTGGAGGTGGAAAGGTGGGTTGCTGCTGCAGATGAGGAAGAGAGGGTGGATCGGCCAGTACAGAATTGCATCAGCATCTTAGTCACTGGTTGGCTGCAATTGGAGGCAGGGGAATGATGAACAGTAAGGCCGGGTGGAGAAAGAGGAGTGAGGGAGAGATAGGATAACTTGCCGCATCAGTATTTCTAGATACATTAAAGAAACCTGAGAAGATATAATTGGGGGTAATGATAAGCTTTCTCTCTTTCTCTCAGGGATTAGAGTTTGATGTAAAAATTATTTATTTAGAATTTTTATTTGATTTTTTCAGGTTGGATTGCAGTATTTGGCTGGAGATGTAATTGGGGGCAATGCTCGCTGTATTGCAATGCTTCAAGCATTTGAAGATGCCATTAAGGACTATTCCACCCCACCTGAGAGGACTCTTACTAGAGATCTGACAGCCAAGATCAGTAGTTATGTATCATTTCTCAGTGAATGCAGGCCTCTTTCTGTCAGTATGGGGAATGCTATTAGATTTCTAAAGAGCCATATTGCCAAATTATCTTTGAGTCTTTCTGAGTCAGAAGCAAAATCGGCACTCTGTTCAGACATCAATCGTTTTATTAATGAGAAGATAATACTCGCTGACAATGTAATAGTCAGGCATGCGGCTACAAAGGTCAGAGATGGTGACGTTCTCCTTACATATGGATCATCATGTGTTGTTGAAATGCTCCTGTTACATGCTCATGAACTGGGTAGACAGTTTTCTGTTGTGATAGTAGACTCGCGTCCAAACCTTGAAGGCCAAGGAATGTTGCGTAGGCTGGTTGCAAAGGGCCTTAGTTGCACCTACACTCATATAAATGCTGTATCTTATATTATGCATGAAGTAAGTCGAGTTTTTCTTGGAGCTGCATCAGTATTGTCTAATGGAACTGTATATTCTAGAGTTGGGACTTCATGCGTTGCGATGGTTGCTCATGCTTTCCATGTTCCAGTATTAATTTGCTGTGAAGCATATAAATTTCATGAAAGAGTACAACTTGATTCAATATGCTCCAATGAACTTGGTACGTTTGATTCTTTAGAAATCAATTTGATCTGGCTTTCTGTAACGTCATCTAAATTTTTTTAATTTAATTCCGTGAAAAGACCATCTACTAAGAATATATGAGCTACCTGTAGGTGATCCAGAGGCAATTTCAAAGGTTCCTGGAAGAAGAGATGTTAATTGTTTAGGCAATTGGGCTGAAAGGGATAATCTTCAACTTCTGAACTTAGTGTAAGATTTCTAGGTTGTTTTTTGTTTGTATGTTTTTGCTTTTAATTGCAGAAGGATTAAAAAAATTATTTGCAAGAAGACTTTGAGCACTCTTCCTATGTTGTCCAACTCTAACAGCTATGATGCTACACCTTCAGATTATATCTCTTTGATTGTAACGGATTATGGCATGGTACGTACGGTTGTAATTTCAGTATTAGCTTTTTATCCAGCTTCTGACTGGTTATGTTGTATTGTTTTTATTAAACCTGTACTTTAATGTTGATGTGAGGCCTAAATTTAGACCTTTTACTGGAATGACCTGACATAATTCTAACCCATGGTACTTATTCCACCTTTTATTTTTATTTTCATTTTCTGTTTATGATTATCATAGTGTAGGTGTTTCTGCTTCAAGTTCTTATTTGAATGAAAGGTTACTACTGATGCTTTGCCTTGATTATGATTTTGTGTGAGGGATCAAGCATTAGTAATTTTTAAAACTATAACTTTTCATTTTATTTTAGATATTGTTACACATAAAAGTGTTTGTGCAAAAATTCCGATTTGAAAGTGATTTATATGAAAATGTGTGTTTTCATGTCCAATTGATGCGAATTGCCCCGTTAGGTATAATTTCCAATCATTTTGACTAGGCTCTGATTGTCTTAAAACACAGTTTGAAAAATGGGTAGTTGATGATGGCTGTGCATTGGCTGACATCACCTGCACATTTGTTGGTTTTGAATCGCCAATTAGTAACCACACCATGAGTCCATGTTTCTTCTTCACCTGTTTTTTTTTTTGTATGATTTACTTGCAGGTACCACCGACTAGTGTTCCAGTAATTGTACGTGACTACCGAAGAGAAAAGTTGTGGATGTAAATGGGTCCCCCTCTGTCTTAAAAGTGCTAAATTAATGGTTGCAGCCATTTAGAGCTTCTTTCCGCGCTTGAATTGTTCAACAGTTTCAAAATAACATTTTTTTTTCTGCGGAAGTTTGACTCGAGGGTTTGAATTTTTCTTGATAGACTTAGCAGAGAGAAACTGCCTTTGTTATCCCCCCCCCCCCCCCCAGAGGGTTGTTTATGTCCCGGTGTTGCAAATCATGCCATTTTTTCTACCTTTTGGATACACTTGCTTATTGTAGAATTGATGCATATATTTGCTTATGTCATATATCTTCTTGAATAGGTTCATAATGAGTTTACCATCAAAGAGTGAGTTTGTGTTGGATTTTATTTTGCATAAGATATACTATTATACTAGCAAATGCACATGATTGTAGTGCAAAAATAAAAAAGTTGCCGTTAAAATATTTTTGGTCATGAAAAGTTTTGTCAAAAGATGATCAATGTTCATAGTCAAATGACCCAAAACTATGATTATTTGAAATATTTTAAAATATCTATTTAGTTGAATATGAACCTTTTAAACTGTTCTCATAAAATATTTTATTTTACATTTTAGGTGGGACAAAAAGATATTTAAACTTTAGGAATCGAAAGCTCAAAGTCATCTAATCTTTGAGGGTTGGATCTTTTGATTTGTTGGCTTTTGACCCTTTAACCATTGATTTTTGATTTGTTGGCCTTTAATCTTCGTACGTAGCCTTTGACCTTTCAACCTATTGATATTTTGATCCTCTGACATTTGATCATCATTGTTCGTCATTATATTCGAGAGCTCTTTCTAGTGTATTTCATGAGATACGTCTTTATTAGATAAGCATTGTTAAAGGTATTTTTCAATACTTGTTGGTCACATGTGCTAATAAAAAAAACAATCACAAGCTGCATAGGTCATTAGTCCACTTGACACATGACAAAATTTTCGTAATAAAATAAAAATAATAGCACATAAAGCAATAAATGCATCAATCAATGATATAAAGCCAACATCTTTAAAAGTGAGCATTCTCTTTACCCGAAAAATACGAACCCTCTAATGAAGAAACATGCTGTCATTCTCCCAGGCCCTTGCCCAACTCCATCGTTCACCCAAAAAAAAAAAAACATTACACCCATTCTTTAGTCATTAGCCTTGTCGTCTAACTTCTCTCACATTTTTTTCCTTTCCTTTTCCATCCATCTCTCTCTCATGACTTTTCACTCCAAAAAAAAAAAAAAAAAAAATATCTATTATTGAAATCCTATGCCCGCTATTTCCCATCAATTTCTTAATTCCCGCCATATCTTATAAATCAAATTCAAGCCAACTTCATAATTCTTGCTATCGAATTCGGAGGTTTGTGGACCAATTGGGAGACCACCAGGTCTTGACTGGATAGCTTGGATGGGGTCCTATTATCGGAGTTTGCCCAAAGTTTGTTCAATTATCTTATGTTTTAGTTTTAATATGGTCTTATTTATTTTGTTTTTGATGTAATTGTGTGTATCATTTTTTTTCTTTTTTGTTGTATGCTTTATCATTGTAATATGTAATATATAATAGTGAAAATAAAATGGCTAGAAGAAAAAAAGAGAAAACAAATGGGAAGACATGAAAAAAAACCAAAAAAGAGAAGTGAGCTTTTATTGTGTTTGTAGATGTTACAATTACACACATCATCTTTCATAGTTTTTTAATGTGTTAGTTCTTGTTGTTATTATCTTAAAAGAAAAAAAACGTTTTCTCTAAAAAAGCCAAAACTATGATATATTTTTCAATGTTTGTTGGTCACATGTACTAACAAAAAACTAAAAAAAAGGACAATCACAAGTTACACATGTTGTTAGACCACCCGACACATGGCAAAATCTTCAAAATAAAATAAAAAAAGTGGCACATGAAGCAATAAATCCAACCTCATTAAAAGTAAGCCTTCTCTCCACGTGAAAGACATGAAGCCTCTGATGAAGAAACCTGTTGCCATTCTCCCTTGACCCTCACCCAACTAGGGATGACAATGGGGTGGGGCGAGGCGGGTATTGGGTCACGCCATCCATATCCCCGCTAAGGAAAAAATTAACCGTACCCGTCCCGTGCCCCTCGCCCAACTAAGGATGGCAATCGGGCGGGGCGGGGCGGGGCGAGTATTGGGTCACGCCATCCCCATCCCCGCTAAGGAAAAAATTACCCATACCTGCCCCGGCTAGTATCAAATTTTTTGCCCCATTTCCACCCTGCCTGGGCACGGGGTGGGGCGGGAATTCCCCGCCCACTCTAGTTAAAGCCCAGTCTAGCCCTTTCCCATGATAGATGGCTCACCCGCCTAGCCCGCTAAACCGACCCGTGCGAAAATCCTAGCAAAATATTTAGTCAAGATGAGGAATTGAACCCAAAACCTTCCCCTGCAGGCAACATATCAATTAACCATCAAGCTAAACCATTTTTGTTATATATGCTTATATATTTAATATATATACTTATAATATAACGTATAAATAATTATAACAATAATAATACTATTATTATTATTATCATTAATAATAATAATATTATTATTATTAGTAATGATAATAATAATAAAAAAGAGTGTATATTTATTTTAATAATAATAATAATTACAGAGTATATATATATTTATATTAAAATAAAAACTAAATGTAATATTAATATTTTGATATAAAATACAAATTAATTATATTTAAAATTAATTTTGAAGTTATATATTAGTTCATACTAATATACTATAGAATTATAAATTATATGACTTTCTTATATTTTATATGTTTTTATTTTATATTAAAACATTACTATTAATTTTAATAAATATTTAATTTTTTTTAAATATAAGTATATATACATTGTGAGTAATATTATTTTTAAAATCAAATATTTACTCATTATTATTGTTAGTAGTGGTACTATTTTTGCTACTAATATTATTTATATGTTAGATTTTAAATATATACACTAATTATGTAAACATAGTAAGTAATATTCATTTATGATATATATATATATATATATATATATATATATATATATATATATATATATATATATATATAAAATAGTTATTGACACACTTTTTTACATCAATTGTTAAACTCCAGATACTCAATAATTATAATTATCATCAATAATAAATGATAATATGAGTAGTGATAACTTAACTAGTATAATTATATATCATGGTTCTAATATTACTTATGTCATAAACAATACAATAGTCCGAGAAGTCGTATTTTTTCAACTTATTTTCCTCAATGTAATTAAAATGATCAATAATATATTATTTATTAATTTTAACCCAAATATAAAATACATACTATAAAAAATCAAAACTCACTCTCACCATGTATTTTATATTATATCAAAATGGTTAGTATTGTATAATTAACTAATAACATTGATTATAATTAGAATAGTATATATATATAAACTCATACTTAATAATTATATTAGTGATCATTTTAATTACGCTAAGGGAAATAAGTTAGAGAAACCCGACTTCTCAAAATATTGTATTGTTTATAACATAAAAAATATGACAACTAAGATATATAATTATATTAGTTTGGTTATCACTACTCATATTATCTCTCATTATTGATGATGATTATATTACTTAGATTATTACTATTCGTTACTTAAATATATATATACTTTGATATGATAAATAAATAAATAAATAAATTTATATATATATATATATATATATATATATATATATATATATATACTATTCTAATTATAATTAATGTTATTGGTTAATTATACAATACTAACTAACATATAAATAATTAGTGTATATATTTAAACTCTAACATATAAATAATATTAGTAGCAAAAATAGTACCAATAATAATAATAATAATAATAATGAGTAAATATTTGATTTTAAAAATAATATTACTCACAAAGTATATATACTTATATTTAAATAAAATTAAATATTTATTAAAAGTAGTAGTAATGTTTTAATATAAAATAAAAGCATATAAAATATAAGAAAGTGATACAATTTATAATGATATAGTATATTAGTATGAACTAATATATAACTTCAAAATTAATTTTAAATATAATTAATTTGTATTTTATATCAAAATATTAATATTAAATTTAGTTTTTATTCTAATATAAATATATATACTTTGTAATTATTATTATTATTAAAATAAATCATACACTTTTTTTTATTATCATTACTAATAATAATAATAGTATTGTTATTGCTAAAATTATTTATATGTTATATTATAAGTATATATACAAAATATATAAGCATATATAATAAAAATAGTTTAGCCTAATGGTTGAGTGACATGCTACCTGTAGGAGAGGTCCTGGGTTTGACTCCTCATCCTGACAATATTTTGTCAAGATTTTTCGCCCAGGTGAGCTGGGCCAGGTGGGGTAGGGCATGCATGCGGGTTAGGCGGTACCTGGCGGGGTGGTAGTTAATTGGGTACCCGTCCCGTTACCCATTAAATTCAAAAAATACCCACGCCATTGGAGCGGGTACGGGTTAAATTACCATCCCTACGCCCAACTCCCTTGTTTACCAAAAAAAAAACATTACACCCATCCTTTAGTCATCAGCTTTCTCGTACTTTTCCCACATCTTTTTTTCCTTCCTTTTCCATTCATCTCTCACGATTTTTGTAATAACTTTCGAAGGTTGGTTTCGAAGATAGTTCGAGTGTAGGTTCGAGGGTCCAAGGTAGTTCAAAAAGAGATTCAAAAATACAGATTTGAAATACAGTGAAGGCAGATTTGAAATACAGTTTCACTAGACTGAACCATTTACATTGTAAACTTTTATACCTCTCCACACTTAAGTTACAATGTAAATAAGGAAATACCTCTCATTTGGATTCAAAGAAAAATACTAGAAAATCAAATTCCTACTCCTTCAAAATGTGAAAAATGGGATTTAGTGTAAAATCCTAGAAATATGCAGTTTTTCGTAGTGGTAAGTTTTTGGAAAGTGGGGTTAGACCTCTTAGAAAAATCCCCCAAAATCAGATTATCTTAGTGATGGTATGAGGAGCTAATGTCGGGACTTTTTATTTCAAGAAAACAACTTCTACGAAAATCTTCTTTCTTGGGAAAGACATGAGGATAGAGTTGTGAACTCTAGTGGTCATGTAGGTCTGCGAGGCTACCTTGTTAACCATGGGAGGTTATTGTTAAGAGCTTGTAAGGCTATCGTTGAGGGCCCGGGGAGGCAAGATTTGTTCAGAGCCTAAGAGGCTAGTGTGCCTGAGAGGTGATACAGGGCCCGAGGGGCAGTCTTATGCTTGAGGGGCAACATGGTGCCTGAGAGGCAATGCTTGGGATTACCTAGGAGGTTTTCTTTATATTTAATGTGTGTACATGATTGAAATGGTGATGTATATGTAACATTACACTAGCATATGCATACACTATAAGTTTGGATGGGTTGGGGAGACATGATCCCTACTGAGCTATGGTTGCTCACCCTTCTTATTGTGTTTGCTTTTGTTTGTTTGAGGTGCTTACAGGAGCTAGGAGGTCCACCATAGGTGGAGACCTTGTGTGTATTTGTTTGTTTTGTTGGATTGTTATGATGTAACCCCGTGGGAGAAAGAATATTATTTTTGTACAATGGATTTTTCTGTATTTGTGTGCTCTATGTGTGGTAGGGATTAGGGACGACACTTGTGTTAAGGTCCCCTTCTTGGTGTTATCACCGACCCCTTGTCCCTTCGGGTGCGGGCATGGGGATTCACTAACCGGTTTTTGCGTGTTGGAAATCCGGGGCGTGACAGATGGTATCAGAGCATGGTCTAGTTGGCCTAGGGTAATGGGGTGATTGATTACTCTTGCATCCTTTTGAGGAGCATGGAGGGACGTACCTGATCAACACGGTCCTTTATGAGCCTCTAAGGTGTACTGAGGGTAATCAGTTATGGTGTGGTGTGTATGCATGGATAGGCACTATTTTGCATTGAGAATGTGAAATGGATTTGATGTGTTACATGTGATGATATGATGAACTGTGTGATAGTATAGATATGTGTGCCTATGTGACAGCTTATATATATATTGTGTGACTTGTGTGTTTTAGTGTGAGCTATATGTGATACATGCCATATGTGTGATTGACCCATGTGATGGGGAATAAAGATTGAACCTTTGTTTCTCTGTGTAGTGAACATGCCTCTGAGGAGAGTGTTGTGTGCGTCTGAGGCAGTTGGTGATGAGTCTTCCACCCATGTGGGGCCAAATGCAGGGCAATCTGCCGAGGGGAACGAGTTGTTGGCACAGCTTATGGCCCAAGTAGGGGCATTGAGGGAAAGTATGGGGGACGAGGTCCGAGAAGCGGTGCGCCGTAAGTTAGCGGCACAGCAAGTGGTTCCACCACCACCTAGAGAGGAGTCCCAGCGTGAAGATAGGGTTCCATGCGAGGCAGTGGAGACCCGACATGTTGATGAGGGCGTAGTCACGAGGTTCCGAAAGGAACAACCAAGTAAATTCCTAGGAGGAGGTGATTCAGTGGCTGTGAAGCACTGACTGAGGCATATTGAGCACCTATTTTCCTTTCTCCTACCATAGGAGGAGGATAAGGTGAGATTGGCAGTGCGACAGTTGGAGGGCGAGGCCCTAGAGTGGTGGCTTAGTGTTAATGGGAGCCGTGATGTGCAGATGATACTGTGGGATGAGTTCCTTCAGTTATTTCATGATCAGTTCTTCCCTGAGTCCGTGAGGTGGCAGAAGAGGGAAGAGTTTGCTGGCCTGAGGCAGGGGTCGAGGACAGTGTCAGAGTATGAACGGGAGTTCAGGAACCTGAGTAGGTTTGCTCTAGAGACTGTGGCGCAGGATGACTTAAAGGCTCATAAGTTTACCTTGGGTCTGAGGCCTGCACTCAAGTAGAGAGTTGAGGCATTTTGTCTGAGGACCTATTTAGAGACAGTGGAGACGGCCCGTATTATTGAGAGAGGTCTTGACGAGGGGAGACAGGACCATCAGGGACGATAACTCCGAGTGGATCTGATTCCAAGAGGCCTAAGATAGAGTTTGGGGGGCAGCTCCAAAGAGAGGGGTCAGGCCCTGATGGTGCCAGCGAGGTTCCACCTGAGTGGGAGATAGGGGGTTCGACTGGCGGTCCACCAGGAGGTTGTTTGTGTTGTGGCGATCCAGGACACTGGAAACGGGAGTGTCCCCGGAGACATTTGACTTGCCACACTTGTGGGCGAGAGGGACATCTGAGCAAAGTATGCCATAGCAGAGGTAGTACGAGTGGTGCTGGAGGGGTAGCACAGAGTGTCCAAGGTGACACCCAGTTTAGAACTCTAGGAGAGAGACCAGCCCGTCAGTGGCAGGGCGCTCAGGAAAGTTCCAATCAGTCTAGACCTCAGGGGAGGCCAGAGAGGCAGCCACAGGGAGGTGGAGGGGCCCAGAGTATGACCCATACAGAGGAAAGAGGACAGAGGAGCGAGGCAACTGGTAGTGCAGCTCAGGGCAGATTGTTTGCCTTGACCACGACACCGCAGGAGGAGGCAGAGGTTCCATCCTCAACCACCGAGGGCAGGGCAGGACCTTCAGTTGTAGGAGGTACGATTTTGATTTCTCGCACACTTGTATCTGTTTTATTTGATACGGGTGCATCGTGTTCCTTTGTTGTTGAGTCTGTAGTGGATAACATTGGCTTAGAGAGTGGTGAAATCGAGAGGCCGTTGTCTGTTAAATCACCAGTGGGTGGTGTCTACGAGGTGCGACGAGTATGCCGCGAGTGTATTCTCACTGTGGGTGATGTGGAGTTGTCATTTGACTTTTATGTGATGCCTTTGAGGGCTTTTGATTTGATTTTGGGCATGGATTGGTTGAGAGCCTTTCAGGCTAATATTGATTGTTATAGACGGCGGGTGTCTTTTGTGTCACTGACAGGGATTCCTTGCACCCTGTTAGGTGAGTGGGATCACGAGGCGAGTCGAGCTGGACCGATGGTGGAGCAGTGGGGTGTCATTACCTATAGATTAGCATCGCTCACATTCACCGAGGGGAATATAGAAAAGAGAGTATGGCCAGCGGTCGTGGACCAGTTCCAGGATGTGTTTCCAGAGGAGTTGTGGAGTCTACCAGCTGAGAGGGGTATAGAGTTTTGCATTGAGTTACTACCGGGGGTAGGGCCTATCTCACAGGTGGCTTATCGGATGGGGCCTGCAGAGTTAAGGGAGCTACAGAAACAGCTAGAGGAGCTGGAGGGCAAGAGATTTATTCAGCCGAGTACTTCGCCATGGGGAGCACTAGTGCTATTTGCCAAGAAGGCAGATGGCACATTGTGGTTGTGTATTGATTACAGAAAACTGTATCAAGTAACGGTGAAGAACAAGTACCCATTGCCTCGGATAGATGATTTGTTTGATCAGTTGAGCGGGGCTCTGTGGTTTTCAAAGATAGATTTGAGATCGGGGTATCATCAATTGAGAGTCAGAAAGGAGGATATCCCCAAGACCGCTTTTCGGTGCCGACATGGGCATTATGAGTGGCTGGTGATGTCTTTTGGGCTCACTAATGCACAAACAGTATTTATGCAATTAATGAACCAGGTGTTTGCTCCTTACTTGGATTCCTTTGTGGTGGTGTTTATTGATGACATCCTTGTGTACTCCAAGACCAGATTAGAGCATGAGGAACATTTGGCTATAGTATTGCAGACCTTGAGGGAGCATCAGTTATATGCCAAGTTTAGTAAATGTGATTTTTGGATGCAGGAGGTACATTTCCTTGGCCATGTAGTATTAGCTGGCGGAGTCCGAGTGGACCCAACTAAGATTGAGGCGATGTCATCATGGAGGAGGCCAGGTGAATGTGTTTGAGATTCGGAGCTTTTTGGGCTTGGCGGGGTATTATCGGTGCTTTGTGGCGGGGTTCTCCCGTTTGTCGGCGCCTCGACGGATTGACTCGGAAGGGGTCAAATTTGAGTGGACGACAAATGTCAGCAGGCTTTTAAAACTTTAAAAGCCCGGTTAACCACCGCGCCAGTGTTGAGGCTACTACGAGAGGGAGTGCCTTATGAGGTGTATTGTGATGCGTCTAGAGTAGGCTTGGGGTGTGTGTTGATGCAGGAACGCAATGTGATTGCGTATGGTTCAAGGTAGTTGAAACCTCATGAGTTGAACTACCCCACGCATGATTTAGAGTTGGCGGTAGTGATCTTTGCCTTAAAGAGCTAGCAGCATTATCTTTTGGGGGATAGATTTATGGTGTATACAGACCATCAGAGTCTTCAGTATATCTTTACCCAGAAGGATTTGAACCTAAGGTAGCGTCGGTGGATAGACTATCTACAGATGTTTGATTTTACCCTTGCGCATACCCCTGGTAAGGGGAATGTGGTAGTAGATGCTCTGAGTAGGAAGGGCAAGGTCGAGGTGGCTATGAGAGAATGGAAACTGATGGAGCAGTTGGCTATATTGTAGCTCCAGCCTAGTACCTCTAAGAGAGGAATGGTTTTGTGTCCTATTATTGTGATGCCTGAGTTGTATCAGCGTGTCCGAGAGGGACAAGTGGGGGATATTGAGTGCGAGGCACTCTGTGCATGGATTATAGCTGGGGAGCTAGTGGGAGACTGGGCCGAGAGTCCTATGCATGAGTTGACTTTTCGGGGTGCTTGATTGTGGCGTCTCCTCTTCGTTGGGATGTGATGAGGGAGTTCCATCAGTCCAGAGTTGCTTTGTTCATCCAGGAGGCACCAAGATGTACCATTCCCTTCAGAAACATGTTTGGTGGCCTGGGATGAAGAGGGATGTGGCAGAGTTTGTTTATGCTTGCCTTACCTGCCAACAGGTAAAGGCTGAGCACCAGTGTCTAGTCGGCATGTTGCAGCCCTTAGCAGTGGCAGAGTGGAAATAGGATCACATTATGATGGATTTTGTGAAAGGACTTCCACCTACCTCGGGGAGGAAGGACATGATTTGGGTTATTGTGGATTGAATGGCAAAATCAGCCCATTTCCTAGCTATAAAGGAGCGGGATCCTATTGGGGCTTTGAGCTATTTGTATATTAGTGAGATCGTGAGGTTGCATAGGGTGCCTTCATCTATTGTATCGGATAGGCATGTGAGGTTTACATCCCACTTTTGGGTAGGTTTGCAGGAGGCCTTGGGGACAAAGCTGAACTTGAGTACCGCTTTTCATCCTAAGACGGATGGTTAGTCTGAGAGGACGATCCAGACCTTGGAGGATATGAAGCGAGCATATGTATTGGATTTTGGGGGTTCGTGGGCCACTCACCTACCTTTGGTGGAGTGTGCTTACAAAAATAGCTATCAGGTGTCCATTGGGATGACACCATTTGAGGCATTATACGGGAGGCCTTGTCGGTCTCCATTGTGTTGGACTGAGGTGGGCAAGGCTGCTCTCTTAGGACCACAACTGGTTCAGGAGGCCACTAAAAAGGTAAAAATGATTCGTCAATGTTTATTGACCGCCCAGGGTAGGCAGAAATCCTATGCGGATCAGAGGCGGAGGCCTTTAGAGTTTTCAATGGGTGATTATTTATTCCTCCGCGTGTCCTTGAGGAAAGGACATCGACGGTTTGGGAAGGGTTCTAAGCTATCCCTGAGATTTATTGGCCCTTTTGAGATTTTGGACCGGGTTGGTCTGTGGGGGTATCGATTGGCTCTTCTGCCACGATTGAGTAGGGTAAACAGTGTGTTCCACGTGTCGTAGTTGTGGAAATATCATCCAAACCTAGCTTATGTGATCAATTGGGGTGATCTAGATCTTGCTGATGATATCTCTGTTGTTGAGGTTCCTATTCGGGTAGTGGATCGGCGGGAGGAGCTTTTGCGAGGCAAAACTATCCCTTTGGTTCGTGTCTTGTGGAAACACCTTGGCATGGAGGAGGAGACATGGGAACGCGAGGTGGAGATGCGGGAGCATTACCCAAAGTTGTTCGAGGACGAACAATCTTGAAGGAGGGAGGTGGCGAGAGCCTTATCCTGGTATGTGTATGTATACTTATTGTGTGTTACCCATTTTCTTGTTCTATATGGTTGTGTTGAACATATGTGATATGTTTTATGTGATGTGATATTATGTGCATATGTGATATGCGAGGTGTTGCATGTGGGTTTGTGGGTTCATGGTTTTGTGGCGCATATGAGATATGTGAGTTTCTTTGCGCTTTTTTTGTGGGGTTGTTTGTGCAGTTTCGGCTTGTTGTGAGTTGTGAGTGTGGTACACCCGTGTGATGGGTGGCATGTTTGTGAGTGTTAATGTTATGCGGGGACCTTGCATTTGGATTTTGAGATAGATTTGTTGAGTTTGTGTATGACATTGTGTTGTTATTTGGCCCCTATGTTTCTTTTTGGGGACGAAAAGTCTTTAAGGGGGGAGAGGATGTAATAACCTGTGTTTGAGGTAAAGTATCTAAATGAGAATATGCTCGTCAAACGGAGCATTTTGACGATAATTGGGCTCAATTTGGAGTCCAATTAGAGTTTGGGCCTTGTGAGGGTAAAGTTGGTATTTTAAGGAATTAATGAAGGATAAATAGAGAGAAGAGGGGAGAAATCCTTATTTTTGCTTTTGTGGTGCGTGAGATACGAAGAGAAAGAAAAAGAGAGCACGTTGGAGGAGAACCAAGAGCTTTTGGACGATCCAGGACTCAAATAGCCCAAATTCGAGGTAGGGATTCATTCTTCTCACTCCTATGTTGTTGATTCTACTTGCTAGAGTAGCTAAACTATGCGAATTAACCCCAAATTCGTGGAATTTGGATGAACCCTAAGTTTTGGGGAAAAACTAATTTTGGGTTGAATCTTGTTATTTGCGTGCATAATATGTATTTTGACCGGGTAAGACGTGATTTAAAACCTAATATAAAGTATTATGTATGAGTGTTATGAGATTTTGGAAGGTCCGAAGGTGAAAAACGATGATGAACAGTAATTATCGCGAACTGGGCAGAGAACAGCCGATAAGATCGACTGGAAATTGAAAATTTCGAATGTGTAATTTCGAAGTTTTGAAGGTAGGTTCGAGGTAGTGTAATTTCAAGTGTCGAATGTGCAGTTTTCGAGTATCGTTTCAAAGGTTCGAAGGTGCTTCAAAGGGAGTTTCGAAGGCAGTTCATGGGTACTTCGAAGGTAGTTTTCGAAGGTTGGTTTCGAATGTAGTTCGAGTGTAGGTTCGAGGGTCAAAGGTAGTTTGAAAAGAGATTTGAAAATACATATTCGAAATACAGTGAAGGCAGATTCGAAATACGGTTTCACCTGGATTTGAACCATTTACATTATAAACCTTTATGCCTCTCCACACTTAAGTATTATACTTAAGTTATAATGTAAATATGGAAATACCCCCCATTTAGATTCAAAGAAAAATACTAGAAAATCAAATTCCTACTCCTTTAAAATGTGAAAAATGGGATTTAGTGTAAAATTCCGAAAATATGTAGTTTTTCGTAGTGGGGTTAGACCTCTCAGAAAAATCCCCCAAAATTAGATTATCTTAGTGATGTATGGGGAGCTAATGCCGGGACTTTTTATTTCAAGAAAACAACTTCTACGAAAATCTTCTTTCTTGGGCAAGACATGAGGATAGAGTTGTGAACTCTAGTGGTCATGTAGGTCTGCGAGGCTACCTTGTTAAGTATGGGAGGCTATTGTTGAGAGCCTGTGAGGTTACTATTGAGGGCCTGAGAGGCAAGATTTGTTCAGAGCCTAAGAGGCTAGTGTGCCTGAGAGGTGATACGGGGCCCGAGGGGCAGTCTTGTGCTTAGGGGGCAACATGGTGCCTGAGAGGCAATGCTTAGGATTACCTGGGAGGTTTTCTTTGTATTTAATGTGTGTACGTGATTAAAATGGTGATGTATATGTAGCATTACATTAGCACATGCATACACTATGAGTTGGGATGGGTTGGGGAGACATGATCCCTGTTGAGCTGTGGTTGCTCACTCCTCCCATTGTGTTTGCTTTTGTTTGTTTCAGGTGCTTACAGGAGCTAGGAGGTTCACCAGAGGTGGAGACCACCGGTTTTTTGCATGTTGGAAATTCGAGGCGTGTCAATTTTTTACTCCCAAAAAGAAAAAAAACATCCATTGTCCAAATCCTACGTCTGCTATATAAAAAATAAATAAACAATATGTACTGCAATATTTCAATGAATATTTTTCCCCACTTTTATTGATATAAAGGTTATATTATTATATACAAACGTGAGTGAAACCAATATAGGAAACACAAAAGAGAATACACTAATTTAAAGTGGATAGCTATAGAATACAAGGATAGAATCAATTTGTATTAAGTGCAAATTATGAAAGAATATTTGGCATGATTCTGGGCTAAACATGTTCTACGGTGACTGAGCAAGATCCACGCCCACTTGGTGTTGATTTGGCAGAGTCCACACCTATTTCCTTGATACGCCCCTGCAAGAGTGGGCTTCCATTGGCAATACCACACTTGGTACGCAGCAAGGTGGTACGCTGACGGGAGAGGGTCTTGGTGAGGAAGTCAACTAACTAGTCGTGAGTGTGAACATGGCGGACGTGAAGGCAGCCAGTTTGGACAAAGTCACGCACAAAGTGAAGATCAATTTGGATGTGTTTCATACGGGAGTGATGGATTGGATTCAAACTAAGATGGGTGGCGCCAATATTGTCACATTGTAGAAAAGGGGAGGCTTGGAGGGGAAGATGAAGTTCATTGAATAGGGTAGATAACCACATGGTCTTGGAAGTCGCATTGGCGAGAGCCCGGTACTCAGCCTCGGTGGAAGACCGGGCAACGGTAGTTTGTTTCTTGGAGATCCAAGAAATCGGATTAGGACCCAAGAAACTTATGTAAGCAGAAGTGTAGGTGCAGTCATCCATATTGCCAGCCCAATTGGCATCGGAGTAGGTCTGCGAAACCAGGGGAGCCAGCTCGTTGAAGCTGAAAACCATAGAAAATGGTTTGTTTTAAGTAGCAAAGAAACCATTTAGTGGCTGTCCAGTGAGTGACAGTGGGCTTATGCATAAATTGAGAAAGTTTGTTGACCCCAAAAGAGATGTTCAGACAGGTCAAGGACAAATATTGAAGACGACCAAGGATACGGTAAAAATCGGAAGTGTCCCACGGCAGCCGTGCCATCAAGCGGTGGAGAGGTTGGGTGGTGGAGAGAGGAGTGGAAACATCCTTCACACCACTCATACTTGTAGTGTCCAGAAGCTCACGGATGTATTTATGTTGAGAGAGAAGCAACCCGACTTTGGTAGGAATGACTTCAATCCCCAAGAAAAAGTGAAGAGGACCCATATCCTTAAGAGAAAACATGGCACCCAACTATTGAATGATCGAGGTCACGAAAGAGGAATGATTTCCAGTGATGATAAGATCATCAACATAGACCACAAGATAACAAAGGAGGGAACCATGATGGTAGATGAAGAGAGAAGAGTTGGCCTTGGAGTTGCGGAAGCCCAGGTTAAGATTGACACCGTGGAGGGCAGTGTACCAAGCCCACGAGGCTTATTTAATCCCATAGATGGCCTTGTTAAGGCGGCAAACATGATGGGGTTTGGACAAATCGTGGAAACCTGGAGGTTGGGCCATATAAACAGTTTCAGACAAGGCACCATGGAGAAAAGCATTGTTAACGTCCATCTATCGCAGAGGTTAGCCACGCATCACAACAATGGATAAGACAACTCGAATAGTGGTGGGTTTAACAATAGGGCTGAAGATCTTCGTGTAATCAACACCAGGTCGTTGAGTGTAGCCCTTAGCCACGAGGCGGGCTTTGTATTTATCCACGGAGCCATCAGCAGTGTGCTTGACCCGAAAAATCCACTTACACGCGATGGGGTGACAATCAGAGGTCGGTAACACAAGATCCCAAGTGCCATGGTGCAACAAGGCAGTGAGGTCGGTGGACATGGCGATAGATGGTCAGGAGGCATAGGGGAAGATTGGCGAAGAGCAGTTTGGGCTTCATCAAATAACACATGGCGAGAGATGAGAGTCTTTCTCTGTCCACGCCCGGATTTCCAACCCGAGGAAACCGGTACGTGACTCCCCTTTTTACCCACACGGAGGGCAAAGGGGTAGGATACAACATACACTTCACATTTTATTTTCGAGACCAAAATCACATAATTATTAAATTCAAACCACATGCCTTTATTATGTTTCAAACTTCATTACGAATCTCCCGCTTGGGGTTACAAGGCCTCAACAAAATTACATAACACAAATTACATAACATAAACAAGTAAAGTAAATAAGGTCTTCCACCTTGGTGTTCCCACCTAACGCCTGTAGGTTCCTGTAAAGAAAACAACATGGTAGGAGGGGTGAGCAACCACAGCTCGCAGGGATCATGTCTCCCCAACCCATCCCATGCACCTGATATCTACATGCCTTGTGTACAAGTGCTTGTGTCGTGATACAATTATTCCACCAGATATAGTTACGGGCTATGACAACAACACAATCATACATGGGCTGGTACATAAACACTCCCGGGCTTCCACGACCACCGGGTTCCACAAAATGATCCCGGGCTTCCACGGCCACCGGGTTCCACAAAACAGTCCCGGGCTTCCACGGCCACCGGGTTCCACAAAAGGTCCCCGGGCTTCCACGGCCACCGGGTTCCACAAAACAGTCCCGGGCTTCCACAGCCACCGGGTTCCACAAAACAGTCCCGGGCTTCCACAGCCACCGGGTTCCACAAAACAGTCCCGGGCTTCCACAGCCACCGGGTGTACAAGCAAACACGCAGCACGCATGGCCATACAGGCATAACATCAAACACTTAGTATGCTTAGTCACACAGGAATAACATCGAACACTTAGCATGCATATATCCACAAGCTCATAAACTCGGCCACACAAACATAATCTAACACACCGGACGTGCGTGGCCTCACGAGCATTACCTCAAACACATAACATGCACAGCCTCACAGGCTTTACCTCAAACACATAACATGCACGGCCTCACCAGGCATAATGTCAAACACATAACATGCACAGCCTCACAGGCATAATGTCAAACACATAACATGCACAAACCACCCAACCTCAGAAATCACACCAATACGCCACTGAAGGCCAACATCCATATAGGAGATCACACCTATATGGATTACATATGTATATATAAACAGATACAGCCCAGAATCTGCCCTAGGACCCTAGGACAGAGGAGGGATTAGGAAGAACAGAACCCCTACCTTAAAGCGACTCTTCCTTGCTCCCGCGCCAAACGCTGTCCTCCCCACGCAAGATGCTCCGGCAGCAACAACGTAACTCCCCTTCCCTCTCTCTCTCTAGCTCTCCCTCTCTCTCAGCAACGACCAAGAAAGCAAGGAACACAAGAACCCTAAACTCAAACTCAAGCCCTCCTTATATAGACACCATCCACATCAAAACGACGTAGTTTTGATTAAGTAAACCCAGGATCAAAACGACGTAGTTTTGATCACACAAGTTAGCACCTTTCCGCACCCATATAGGCCAAAATACTCAGAATTTCAACATGGTCCTTTGGAGAAAGATCATTAGAATGACAAAACCAAGGGAACCATGCAAAAATACACCTGCACGCCAATTTGCACGCCAATTCCCCAATTGGCGTGCAGCTCCAAATGCACTCAAACTTCACCACAAGTCTCCTTGCATCTTGTAGAGGCCTGAGGAGCAAAAATATGCTTGCACGTGAAATGGGTGAATTCACGTTCAGCTCCAAATGCTCTGAAATTTCTGTGGTAGATAGAGGACCTCATTCTAAGAAACTTTTGTTCTTGCACGCCAATTGTTTGAGGCCATCTACTAGGTCAAAAGTGAGCTCCAAGATCAGCCAAAACAGCTTAAAACCTGCTCAGAAACGCATAAGATCTTCCTAGGGCATAAATGTACGCTATCGCTTGGCACATGCACCTCTCAAAAGTCCCCTCTTGGGCTCATCTCTTACCTTAAACTTGTGTACCAACATCCAAGGTGTTTGTGGTTAACTCCTTACACACGGGTAACACACGGGTCATTACATCCTCTCCCCCTTAAGACTTTTCGTCCTCGAAAAGAAATGACATACGAGGAAACACACACAAGCTACCCATTTGCCACACGGCGAGCTACAACACCCAAATGGGTCATACACCGCACATTGTACACAATAGGACATAACATAGTGCCACCACAGTCCATAACCACATGCATCACAATCTATGGAAACACATCCACATGTCACAAATATCCATCACAAGCACAAAGTCGAAAGGAAATACAAATACACCAGCCAACAGCCACCCCGCCACCCTTAAGATTGTTCGTCCTCGAACAACGTCAGGGTTGCTCACGCAACCAAGGTTCCGCGTTTCCATATTTCCTCCATAGGACGTGTCGTCCGCGAAAAGACAATACACTTTCCATAATGCACATGCTGATGCACATCATCCACAACCATTCACATACCCGCGAATGAAGATATCATACAATAACACACATGAAGGCACGTACCCACGACCCAATACAACACAAGGATGATAAGGAAACACATATTCTAATCTCACCAACAACCCTTGTTCTCCTCACCTAACACATGTCACAAGTATTCACGTCACGACGGTGTACGACATATACGCCCACCCTCAACACGTACGTTTAACAAATCACATAAGTCACGGACCAACTCACATCATAAACACCACTACAAGGAACAAGGCATAAACAAAACACTACTACACGTTTAACGTTCCACTGCCTGGTCGCCAATACCATACAAACGCGGCCGTTGGGAGTTTCCTCACACCCGTCCCACCTTTAGACCTTTCGTCCCCGAAAAGGGAAACCAAATAGTAAACAACGCGATAAGATCAAAGCAACACATAAGGCAGTCATTACCACAAATGTTGGAGATGCCAACTCGCGGCACGATGGGACCAACACTCCACAACGTAAAATACCCAACAATTGGGATTTGAAGTCAATGCGGCCGCAGCCCATAGGTAGACCTCACCCTAACAAAGAAGCACAATGAGGTCACAATGAAACACAAACAAATAGGATAGCATTATGCAAACCACAATCACATTCCCACACAGGGAGCTCACCTCGGCAGCACCATCATCACTGCGAAAACCACCTCACTCAAGCGAGGAACATTGAAACCCCACCAACGCCAATGGTGACGCAGAACGGAGTACAAGCCTAGACATAGAAACACGAGAATGGAGTGTGCCCTTAACCACTCGGTTGCGGTCAACCTGGCGCCCAACGAAGTCCAAGGATGCACTAAAAACGAGAAATGCAAGACCACACACACAACCATGGTAAGACCAAAACCCACTATCGGGCTATCACTAATCACCGACTTTGAGAAGCGACCTCCTTGATCACGGCCAAATAGAGATCCGCCAAGGTCCCACATTGCCTTCACAACCGAGGCTTACCGTACAGCCCAAGAGATGATGCCTTACCAAGTCGCAGACGGACCACACGATAGGAATCCCTTGACGCCGAGTAGTTTGTGAACAACATAGTCCTCCCCACACCGAAAACTCTCCTATCTCGCAACCCGACCACAATGGAATCCTCTATGTCACCACGCACAGGTCACAAGAAAATCCCTTGCCTCCAAGACATACTCCACCTCATGGCCCACCAACTCCACTATATCAACTATTACGTTTTATCTCGACACACTAGCAAAACACTCAAATGGACCAAGAAATACTCAGGCTCTAGCCGCAGCCTTAATATGGTGACTGCAATTCCTCCGGGTAGGCCCAAGAAACGAGACATGTAAACTCCTTATTCAGGACATTCACGTAGCTCCCAAACACACCAACACTTTGATGGCGCGGACCATCTCACTTGCCGCATCAAAACACACACGAAAGACTTTCAAGAAGAACATATGTAGCATGAGGACCCCATGATAGCCGCAGGACACAAGTCTCCCCCCAAAGGGGTAGCATTAATACCCCTTACAAGCAAAACTCACATCCGACTCCATTTAGTGAATCACAACGCATCAATACTTTCACACTTTAACGTAGCATGCCCTCACATGTGACAAGGAATAACATCAACATTACACATAACACCCCTCTTCATCCCACACCGCACATAATATGCGCATGCATCACCTCTTACTCCTCTGCATATGAATGCCACGAGGCCCACACATAAGAACTTTGCTACTCCTTTAGTACATATGTAACACACACAACAAAACAAAGCAACCACAACACACGAAATAAACTACGTGTAGAACACATGTAAGAGAGGACATACTAGTCCCCACCTCCTTGCCTCTTTTAAGCCTATTACCCACACGACATGGATTAACGGAATGGTCCTACCACCAGGAATACATCCCCAACCCCTCGGAAGATGTCTCCAAATTATGGGGAAAAACCCAAACAAGGCCTGCCCAATCTCACTCGCTTGCACCTTTGACCGATTGGGTTCACCGGGCACGATCCTATAAACTTACTCATAACCTAGTTCCAGAACTCATCACATTTTTATACATACGCAAACCCATTTCACCACATATCCTATGAACATTACCCAAGGTCTTTCACACACCACCAGCATGACACGTGGTCAATGTTTGGCCGCCCAAGGATTTGCAGCCATTTCCATAGGACACCCATAAGAATCTTAAAACCACATACCACTCTCGCCAATCAATTTAGATTTCAATGACTCAAGGGGTGGGTTATACTAGTGGCAATTTCCTCCCTCAACCTTGACACTTGGAAAGGTTACCAAAAGAACATCCTTCTTAAGTAAAGCACATCTACAAAAACCTCTACTCACAAGAAAACACATTTCTATTACTCAAGGTTGCCACAAATGGGGTCACACACTACCCACAAGCCACTAACTCATGCCTCCAGCCTCCTAGGCTAGCTAGGCCAGAGGTAATCTCACCTACGCTAGAGTATTAGGGGTAACACAAGAACATTTATTACTTTCCTCACACACGGGCGCCCAAAATTGACTACTACACAAAGATACGATTAACACTTTAGACCATATTAAAACCACCAACTCTTTCCAACAACCGTTTATAACCATTAGTAATTTATTAGTCTTTTGGTATCATATATATATATTTTTATTTATTTTACTCATTTATTCTCTAGTAGGTCCCCAACTACGTCTATCCAAAATGGTAACTCAAACGACCTTCTAAGCCTCACCCAACACAAAACAATGGCTCAAGAGCCCACCCAGCTAAAATTAATGGCTAGAAACGCAACAATCAAAGGTTCACCCAGCCTCACCTAATCCAGGACGAGACTTAGCCGATCACTATCATTAAAGGAATATGCTACCACCACTAAACAAGAATCTTAACACGCGAGAATCAAAATCGTACCCTTGACTAAGGAAAGTTCGCCATGCTCTCCTCCTAGCCTCACTTGAATTTTGCTTTGTCCCTAGCTCGTTGAGCCGGTCTTCTAGCACCATGACTTGCTTCACCAAAACAGGCTGTCCTGGAGATGTCCTACTTTTCCATAGACGCAACACTAGTACTTCTTCCTGCCATACTCTCTTCCAATGTCCCGGTTGTCCACTGCAAGAACAACCCCTTTGGGAAACCGGTCTCTACCTCTTGAGCCCCTTTCTGCTGATCAGGACAACTATGCTTCAATTAATCTTCACCCAAGATCCCCCCCGATGATGTGGGTTGATAGCTCTCGACGTACCTCGCTCTTAATCAGTTGTCGAATCTCATCCTTCAACTCTTAAATTACCAGGCTTAAGATGCCAACCTCTGCCATGTTTATATCATTACTTACATCCTGCAGCTCTCCCACTTGCCCAGCCTGGGGGGGCGGGCTTCTTTGCTACCTCAATAGTTGTACCGGTCACAATTTTCAGAGACATTGGCTCCACGAAAAGGCAGCGCTCTAAGTTATCACTCAATGATCTCAACAATCGCGAGACAGTACCGACTAAGCAACTTAAGCTATAACACGCATTATTACCACACAAGTCTATAGGTTCACATTTAACAGACTATACCAATTTTACATTCCATTGCATTGCTCATAACCTCGTTTATTGCACACCATACCAAACAAATCACATGCTCCATCACAGAACACCAACATTATTACATGTTTAATTTAATGTCTTTATTTATTTATTTATTTCTTTATTATTATTATTTTATTTTGTTAACAGTTCACAAGCCACAAGTTCCCAAGCACACGGTTTCAATTCCACAATTTCCTTTCCTTGCTTTCATGCTCGAATCATCACAAAATTTCGAGTTGCACAATTGAAACTTTATCACGTTCAAACCATTTATCCATACAATTACACACACCGCACACATTTCGGTTCTCATTAAACCACATTGCACAAACAAGAATTCCACAAGCACACGGCTCAAGTTGTCATAAAATCGAGTTAATCGAGTTGCACAATTTAAAACATGTTCTTCATATTTTCTCTCACATGCTTTATCTCGATTACCCACACAATCACACAAAGACAACAAATGCAACTAGTGCCCTAATGCCAATGCATGCAAATCCTACCTCAGTCCGGACTACCCCAAGTACACCTTAGAGGCTCAAAGAGGACCGTGTTGATCAGGCACGTCCCTCCAGGTTCCTCCAAAGGACTCAAGATAACCAGATCCGCCCATTACCCTAGGCCAACTAGACCATGCTTTGATACCATATTGTCACGCCCCGGATTTCCAACCCGAGGAAACCGGTACGTGACTCCCTTTTACCCACACGGAGGGCAAAGGGGTAGGATACAACATACACTTCACATTTTATTTTCAGAGACCAAAATCACATAATTATTAAATTCAAACCACATGCCTTTATTATGTTTCAAACTTCATTACGAAATCTCCCCGCAGGGTTACAAGGCCTCAACAAAATTACATAACACAAATTACATAACATAAACAAGAAAGTAAATAAGGTCTTCCACCTTGGTGTTCCCACCTAACGCCTGTAGGTTCCTGTAAAGAAAACAACATGGTAGGAGGGGTGAGCAACCACGGCTCGTTAGGGATCATGTCTCCCCAACCCATCCCATGCACCGATATCTACATGCCTTGTGTACAAGTCTTTGTGTCGTGATACAATTATTCCACCAGGATATAGTTACGGGCTATGACAAGAACACAATCATACATGGGCTGGTACATAAACACTCCCGGGCTTCCACGACCACCGGGTTCCACAAAATGATCCCGGGCTTCCACAGCCACCGGGTTCCACAAAACAGTCCCGGGCTTCCACGGCCACCGGGTTCCACAAAAGCTCCCGGGCTTCCACAACCACCGGGTTCCACAAAACAGTCCCGGGCTTCCACAGCCACCGGGTTCCACAAAACGGTCCCGGGCTTCCACAGCCACCGGGTTCCACAAAACAGTCCCGGGCTTCCACAGCACCGGGTGTACAAGCAAACACGCAACACGCATGGCCATACAGGCATAACATCAAACACTTAGTATGCTTAGTCACACAGGAATAACATCGAACACTTAGCATGCATATATCCACAAGCTCATAAACTCGGCCACACAAACATAATCTAACACACCGGACGTGCGTGGCCTCACGGGCATTACCTCAAACACATAACATGCACGACCTCACAGGCTTTACCTCAAACACATAACATGCACAACCTCACAGGCATAATGTCAAACACATAACATGCACGCCCTCACAGGCATAATGTCAAACACATAACATGCACAAACCACCCAACCTCGAAATCACACCAATACGCCATTGAAGGCCAACATCCATATAGGAGATCACACCTATATGGATTACATATGTATATATAAACAGATACGACCCCAGAATCCGCCCTAGGACCCTAGGACGGAGGAGGGATTAGGAAGAAACAGAACCCCTACCTTAAAGCGGCTCTTCCTTGCTCCCGCGCCAAACGCTGTCCTCCCCACGCAAGATGCTCCAGGCAGCAACCCGTAACTCCCCTTCCCTCTCTCTCTCTAGCTCTCCCTCTCTCTCAGGCGAGGCACAGACAAAGGAACACAAGAACCCTAAACTCAAACTCAAGCCCTCCTTATATAGACACCATCCACATCAAAACGACGTAGTTTTGATTAAGTAAACCCAGGATCAAAACGACGTAGTTTTGATCACACAAGTTAGCACCTTTCCGCACCCATATAGGCCAAAATACTCGGAATTTCAACATGGTCCTTTGGAGAAAGATCATTAGAATGACAAAACCAAGGGAACCATGCAAAAATACACCTTGCACGCCAATTTGCACGCCAATTCCCCAATTGGCGTGCAGCTCCAAATGCACTCAAACTTCACCACAAGTCTCCTTGCATCTTGTAGAGGCCTGAGGAGCAAAAATATGCTTGCACGTGAAATGGGTGAATTCACGTTCAGCTCCAAATGCTCTGAAATTTCTGTGGTAGATAGAGGACCTCATTCTAAGAAACTTTTGTTCTTGCACGCCAATTGTTTGAGGCCATCTACTAGGTCAAAAGTGAGCTCCAAGATCAGCCAAAACAACCTAAAACCGCCTGTAGAACGCATAGCATCTTCCTAGGGCATAAATGTACGCTATCGCTTGGCACATGCACCTCTCAAAAGTCCCCTCTTGGGCTCATCTCTTACCTTAAACTTGTGTACCAACATCCAAGGTGTTTGTGGTTAACTCCTTACACACGGGTAACACACGGGTCATTACATTCTCGTTTGGGGCTCAAAACAGTTGTAGCCATTTTGAGTGGGAGAGTAGCCAAGAAATAGGTAGGCTTTGGATATCGGCTGCATTTTATTGGAGTTATAGACCCTGGTGAGAGGATAACAAAGACACCCAAATGTTTTAAATTTTAAATAGTTGGGTGAGTGACCAAAGAGAGCCTCAAAAGGGGATTTATTGTGGAGGAGAGACATGGGTTTGCGATTTATGAGATAAGAGGCGTTTGAAAAGCATGAGGCCAATATTAAAAATCAAGATTGGCATCAGATAAGAGAGTGAGACCCATGTCCACAAGATAACGGTGACGACGTTCGAGACACCATTTTGTTGTGGAGTGTGAGGGGCGTGGTAAGGTGAGTGATGCTATGATGTAGGAGAAATGATTTTAATGGTGTAAATGCCATTGTTACATGCTCCTCTTAGTAATATCGCCCCCATGATCTTGTCCTTCACAAGAAAATGAAAGGGATGGAATTCAATAAAGACATCATTTTGTTTGGTGAGATGATGCGGCGAAATTAAGTTTTTTGTGAAGATGAGGAACACAACAGGTAAGGTAAATGTTCGGTGTGGAGAGCGAAAAACCAAAGAGCCAATATGAGAGATGGCCAAACCTGAACCATCACTGAGAATTACTTCATCAGGGCCATCATATTCGGAATGAGGAGACAAATTGGAAAGGTCACCCGTGATATTATGAGAGGCAGCGGAATCAAGTAGCTGTTATTTTATAGAGAAAAAGTGAAAGAATCGTTCGTCACCGCAAGACAACGACGCCACCCTTTATTAATAGCAGAACTATTATAGTTCAGGAAAACAAAAAAATAGAATACAAAACAACTTCTTAACAATCTAAAACCATATTAAAAGTATGACTTTGACCCAGTCAAACTTTTTACTCTTCAAACCTTCCCTTAAGCTGAATCTTCTCGATGCTTGCCTACAGAACTCGAAACCTTCAGGTCTGACTTCAACTCTAGAAATGATGGACTCTGAGCTGAAGTCCCCGTGACACTCGATTCAGCTTATTCATCTTATGTCAGTGATGTTACATACCTCAAGAGCGCCATGAAGCCTTTTAAAAGTGTCAAACTTTAACAGCTTGGTCATAATGTCTGCAATTTGATTTTCACTCCTGCAATGAATAAGTGAAACTGTTCCTTCTGCTGTCAGATTGCGCAGAAAATGGAAACGAACATCAATGTGCTTACTCCGTCCATCCATGACAGGATTTTTTGACAGTTTAATAGTAGAGTGTTATCACACTTTATGTTTATCCCTTCGCGCCTTTGTACCCAAACTCAAATAACAAGCGTCTCATCCAGGATAGCTTGACAACAATAGATAGTAGCTGATACAAACTCAGCTTCAGTAGTAGAGAGTGTAACAATTGGCTGCTTCTTAGAACTCCATGCGACAGCTCCAGAACTGAACAGAAAAATGTATCCACTTGTACTTTTCCTGTCTTCTATGTCGCCTACGTAATCACTATCTGTATATGCTTCTAATTGCTCTATTCTAGTGTCAGCCTTCTTATAGAAAATACCAAAGCCTATTGTGCCTTTCAAATACCTGAGTATGCGTTTAGCTGCCTGCATGTGTAACTCAGTAGGCTTTTGTAAGGACCCGTACCTTGAGTTAGTCACAGTTTTGCCTTCTGAGTAGAGTTTTTTTTCTAGATTTTGACCTAGTGAATGGGCTCAAATGAATTCACGTGCAAAAGGAAAGATGCTTAGAATGATGTTCTCTATCTACCACAGAAGTTTTAGGCCAAACGGACGTGTATGTGAGGTGCACGTGAAATGGGTCCATTTCACGTGCAAGTGTGGTTGTCTTCTAAATGATGCAAGGAGGCTAGGGGTGAAGTTTGGGCGCATTTGGAGTGCATATGGAGTTGCACGTGAATTGGGGAATTCACGTTCAAATTGGCGTGCGACCATATTTTTGCATGGTTCCCTTGGTTTTGACATTCTAATGATCTTTCTCCAAAGGACCATGTTGAAATTCCGAGTATTTTGGCCTATATGGGTGTGGAAAGGTGCTAACTTGTGTGATCAAAACTACGTCGTTTTGATGTGGGTAGTGTCTATATAATGAGGGCTTGAGTTTGAGTTTAGGGTTCTTGTGTTCTTCTTTCTTTGCACTTTGCCGAGAGAGAGAGAGAGAGAGAGAGGATCTCCAGGCGATTCGCCGTGGTGGTTCGCGTCGTTGGAAGGTGTCTAGCGTGGAGGTTAGGACAAAAGTCCGAGGTAGGGATTCATGTTCTTCCTAACTCTCCTCTCGTTCTAGGATATTCACCTATATAAATATATATGTAAATCCATATAGGTGTGATCTCCTATATGGATGTTGGCCTTCGATGGCATGTTCCGTTGATTCGATGTTGAATTTGGCCTGAGGATTTTCTGGGTTTGTTTATGCCCACCATGTGTTTGATGAAATGTCCGTGAGGCCCGCACACTATGTATTTGATAAAATGTCCGTGAGGCCTGCATGCCATGTATTCAATATAATGCCTGTGAGACCTTGTATATGGGTGTCCGATGATATACCTGCGTGACCGGTGTGTACTGTGTTTGACTTATATTTGATTTTAAGCCTATGAGGCTGTTGTGTGTGGCTTGTATCCGACCATGTTGGTCCCTCCGAAATCAAGTGTAAATGTTGTGCCTGAGTTTACATGTTAAGATGTAATGCTATACCGTTCGTTGGTCCTGTTTGAGACTGTGGTGAGATATGGGCCAGGCACAATAGCTGGACCCCTTTGAGATTTGGCCAGGACGTGGTCCCGAGTCTCGGTGTAGCACTCACGACGGTGGGCTAAGTCTACACCCATTCCTGAGGGTAGGTATGGCGCCCGAGGAGGTGGTTGACCATATCTCGACTCGGGTGGAAAATGTTGCATTGGTGTCTATGCAACATTCGCCTGGATGTGGTATGTCATGTCGCCGTGGTGGCGGGGTGTCCTCTCGCCCTCCAGGTGCAGGCTTAGGTAAAGAGTGTTTACTTGGTGATGTTTGCTGCTTTAGCCTTAGGTACGACACGAGCACAAGCATACACATATCATGCATGTTGTAGAGCGGGACGGGTCCGGGGAGACCGGATCCCTCCTGAGCTATGGTTTGCTCACCCCTCCTATAAACTTGTTCTTTTGTAGGGTTTAGCAGGCGGTAGGTGAAGGCCGAGGAGCTAGGCCCCCGAGGCCGGGAGTTTTATGTTATTTCCTTTGTTGTGCTAGTGGTTTTACGTTTTGGAATTTGGTTCGGTTTTATTTGTGGCTTCATAGGGGTTTTTCCCCGACTGGGTTGTAATAAACATTTAGTCGTTGAAATGAAATAAAATGAGATGTCATTCAATTTGTGTTTGTGTGCATGGTTTGGGAGCAGGAGCATGCCCCTTGGCATGTTAGCCTGGTTTTGCAGGTTTGGGACAGCACCCGTGCCAGAAGTCCTTTTAAGGTGCTTGCACCAACCCCTTGTCGCTTCGGGTGCGGGCATGGGCAGTCACTACTCATTTCCAAGTGGAAGGAAATTGGGGCGTGACAATATGGTATCAAAGCGATAGTTCATGGTCTGGTGAACCTAGGATATTGGGGAGGCCTGGCTGCTTCTGAGACTCTTAGGAGGTAGTCTAGGACACGCCTGATCAACGTGGTCCTATCTGGTTTTCTGAGGTGTACTCAGGGGTAGTTAGACCAAGGAGTAGGGCATTTGCATTTGGGTTGAGGGTGCATACATGCATTGGCATTAGGGCACTAGTTTAATTTCGCATATGAGTATTGTGGTTGGACATCTTGTGTGTCTTTGAAACTTGTTGCTAAAAAACAAAATTTTGTTGCTTTGTGAAATTCGGTGGTTTTCTGTGAGACTTGTTGCTATGAATTGTTGCTGTGTACTTCTGTGATTTACCTGTGTGTTTAAATGTAAAACGTTGCTTGAGTACCTCATGGCCCATGGGGATGAGGGTGTGTAGAGCTTGAGAGAAGCCGATCCTAGTTTGGTTTAAATTATGTAGACTATGCCTCCTAGGAGAGTAACCCGAGCTACTCCAGTGTAGAAGATGAATCTTCGCACGTCTTGGAGAGGAAAGAGGAAAGCATGTAGAGGGCGATGATCCCCCTGGAGCGGATCATGGCCCAAGTCCGAGCCCTAAGTGAGAACGTGCAAGGCATGCATGAGGACCTCAGTGGAGAGATCCTAAATGAGGTGCGTCAGGAGATGATGGCACGACAGGCAGTGCCACCCTCTCCACCCCGTGAGGCGGAACCTCCGTGTAGGCAGGAAGTGCCGGTGAGGCGGGAAGAGGGAGACGTGTTGACGCAGTTCCGAAAGGAACATCCACCAAGGTTCAAGGGAGGAGCTGAACCTCTAGGAGCAGAGCACTGGTTGCGGCAGATCGAGCATGTGTTCTCCTTTCTTCAACCCCGGGAGGAAGACAAAGTGAGACTAGCAGTCCGGCGAGTTGGAGGAGGAAGCCTTGGAATGGTGGCTTAGCATCTCAGGAAGCCGGGACATGGAGACCATGGCCTGGAATGAGTTCCTCCAGTGTTCCATGAGGAGTTCTTTCCAGAGTCATTGCGGTGGCGAAGCGGGAGGAGTTCGGCGGCTGAAGCGGGGATCGCGCTCGGTGCGCAGTATGAGCGAGATTTCCGGGGTTGAGTCGGTTTGCTCCAGAAGCAATATCAAGGGAGGACCTGAAGGCCCATAAGTTTACCATGGGTCTCAAACCTGCCCTGAAGCAAAGGGTGGAGATGCTGCGGCCGAAGACCTATGTCAAGTCATGGACACCGCCAAGATTGTTGAGAGAGGATTAGAGGAGGGAAGACAGGCTCACCAGGAGCGGATGGGGCGAGGCGCGCGCGACAAGCACGGTGAAACCAAGAGGCGAAGGTTGAGCCAGGGAGTGAGACTTTTCCCAAGGATGGGGGCCAAGCTTCAATGGCTCCGCCCGGATCCCATTACTTTGGAGGACAGGGGAGTCTTCTTGGGAACTTCCCAAGCGGGTGTACCTGTTGTGGCCTGTCAGGGGCACGTCAAACGTGAGTGCCCCAAGCAAGACTTGACGTGTCATAGTCGTGGGAAGGTGGGACACATCAGCAAGGTGTGTTTCCAGGAAGGGGAACGATCGGGGGAGCTGGAAGCTTAGCACAAGGGAGCAGGGTGGGACCCAATTTCGGGCCCCACCCCTAAGCCAGACATTCGTGGCAGGCCGGTCAGGCTGGTTCCGGTCACACTAGGCCACAGGGGGGAGAGGCGACCACAAGGAGGATCGGAGGGGCATCCCAGGTGGACTGCGAGCAAGAACAAAAGGGAAGGCAAGTGAGGCTAGCGGTGGGGCAAGCCAAGGCGAGTGTTCGCGCTTACCTCAATACCAGTGAAATGGAGGACTTACCATCACCCTCCGAGGAAGGTGGAGCTGGACCTTCGGTGGTTCGAGGTACTATTCTAATATCTCGCATTGTTGTTGCCTGCATTGTTTGATACCGGAGCTTCGTGCTCCCCGATTGCTAAGTCCTTGGTGGAGAGCCTTGGACTTGATTGTGTGGAGGCTGATAGACCTCCGAGGGTCGAGTCCCCAATGGGAGGTGTGGAGTTGATCCACCAAATGTGTCGAGAGTGTGCGCTTACGATAGGAGAGGTTGACCTCTCATTTGATTTGTACGTAATGCCCATGAGGACTTTTAGTTTGATTCTGGGGATGGACTGGTTGATGGCTTTTCAGGCTAAGATTGACTGCTATAGGCGATGAGTATCATTTACTACACCCACAGGATCTTCCTGTACCCTAGTGGGTGAATGGGATAGGAATGCTGGGAGAGCTGGACCGACGAGGGAGCTATGGGGCAATATTACCCATAGGCTTGCCACCCTAACCTTTGAGGAGGAAGGTAACTTAGAGAAAAGGGTGTGGCCAGATGTTGTCGAGAATTTCCAGGATGTCTTTCCTGGGGAGTTGATGGAGTTGCCTCCACACGAAGTATCGAGTTCACGGTTGAACTTTGCCAGGGGTGGGACCCATCTCACAAGTAGCATACCGGATGGGACCTGCTGAGTTGCGGGAGCTACAGAAGCAGATAAAGGAACTGGGAGATAAAGGTTTTATCCGTCCTAGTACCTCACCTTGGGGTGCACCGGTCTTGTTTGCTAAGAAGGCAGATGGTTCGTTGCGACTTTGCATTGATTATCGGAAGTGAATCAAGTAACGGTAAAGAACAAGTACCCTTTGCCGCGGATTGATGACTTATTCGACCACTGAGTGGAGCACGGTGGTTCTCAAAAATCGATCTGCGTACGGGATATCATCAATTGAGGGTCGGGAGCGAAGACATCCCTAAGACGGCGTTCGGTGCGGATACGGACACTATGAATGGTTAGTGATGCCTTTTGGGCTCACGAACGCACCTCGCTGTGTTCATGCATCTAATGAATCGGTATTTGCCCCATACCTGGATTCCTTCGTGGTGGTATTTATTGACGACATCCTTGTGTACTCCAAAACCCAAGCTGAGCATGAGGAGCACTTGGCCATGGTGCTGCAGGCACTACGAGATCATCACCTGTATGCTAAATTTAGCAAGTGTGACTTCTGGATGCAAGAGGTGCATTTTCTTGGGCATGTAGTATCTGCCGAAGGAGTTAGAGTGGACCCAACCAAGATTGAGTCCGTAGCATCTTGGAAGAGGCCCACAAATGTTTTTGAGATCCGGAGTTTCTTGGGTCCGCGGGGGTATTACCGGCGTTTTGTGGAAGGGTTTTCTCGGTTGGCGGCGCCCATGACAGCTCTTACACGGAAGGGAGCCAAATTCGAGTGGATGGACAAGTGCCAGCAGGCATTTGAGGAGTTGAAGACTCGCCTGACTACTGCACCGGTGTTGAGCCTACCGCAGGAGGGAGTGCCATTCGAGGTGTATTGTGATGCGTCTCGCGTTGGACTGGGGTGTGTTCTGATGCAAGAGCGCCAAGTCATAGCATATGGCTCGCGACAGCTGAAGTCCCATGAGCAAAACTACCCGACACACGACCTGGAGTTAGCAGCAGTTATTTTTGCCCTGAAGTCTTGGCGACATTACCTGTTGGGAGAGAAATTTGTGGTATATACGACCACAAAAGCCTACGATATATCTTCACCCGGAGAGACCTAAATTTGCGACAACGGAGGTGGGTAGAGTACCTGCAAATGTTTGACTTAGTAGCTGACGCGCTAAGTAGAAAGGGGAAAGCTGGGGTTTCCATGAGAGAATGGAAAATGATGGAGCAGTTGGCAGTGTTTCAGGTGCAACCTGCTTTCAGCGAGATGAGGGAGCTATCCTGTGTCCTCTCACCGTGATACCGAGTTGTATCAGCGTGTCCGTGAGGGACAATTAGGAGACGTGGATTGTGAGGTGATCCGGGCCCAGGATAGAGGCCGGAGAGCTGTCGAGGACCGGATAGAAGGAGTTGAGCATGAGCTGAAATTTCGGGGGCGTTCGATAGTACCACCTCCCTTGCGTGAGGATGTCTTGGAGGGAATTTCATCATTCCCATTTGGCTGTACATCCAGGAGGAACTAAGATGTATCATGCCGTTCGCGCACAATTCTAGTGGCCGGGGCTGAAACGGAGTGTAGCGAGTTTGTTTCCAGGTGCCTTACCTGTCGCCAAGTGAAGGCGAGCACCAACGACCCGCTGGTCAATTGCGGCCTTTACCTGTAGCCGAGTGGAAGTGGGAGCATATTACCATGGACTTCGTGACGGGACTTCCTACCACTTCGGGAGGAAGGACATGATTTGGGTCATAGTGGACCGCTTAACTAAGTCAGCCCATTTCTTGGCAATTCGAGAGCGCGACTCTATCGGCACGTTAAGCCGGTTGTATGTTGATAACATTGTCCGCTTGCATGGAGTGCCCTTGTCTATTGTTTCGGACAGGGATGCGCGGTTTACATCCCGGTTTTGGGGAGGTCTGCAAGAAGCATTGGGAACCCGACTTAATTTGAGTACCGCATTCCATCCCGAGACCGATGGTCAGTCCGAGAGGACCATTCAAACATTGGAAGACTTGTTGAGGGCTTCAGTACTTGATTTTGGAGGATCATGGGCTTCCCACCTTCCTCTTGGTGGAGTTTGCCTATAATAACAGCTTACCGGTCTTCGATTGGGATGGCCCCGTTTGAGGCATTGTATGGCCGACCGTGTCGGTCTCCATTATGTTGGGCGAGTCGGAGAGGCAGCTATGTTAGGACCTCAATTGGTCCAGGAGGCTATGACAAAAGTTCAGTTGATTCGGCAACGCCTTCTTACAGCTCGGAGCGATGAAGTCTTATGCGGATCGCCGACGCCGACCGTTGGAGTTTTTGGTGGGAGACCACGTATTCCTTCATGTTTCTCCACGGAGAGGGCATAAGAGATTTGGGACTGGGTCCAAGTTGTCCCCTCGGTACATTGGACCGTTCGAGATTTTGAGCCGAGTTGGACCTGTTGCTTATAGGTTGGCGTTACCACCTAGTTTGAGTAGAGTTCATAATGTTTTCCATGTATCCCAGTTGCGGAAATATCATCCAGATCCCACACACGTGCTAGATTGGGGTACCCTGGATCTTGGAGAGGATGTGTCTGTTGTCAAGGCACCCATCCGTATTGTAGATAAAGGCGAGAAGCAACCGAGAGGTAAGACTATTCCATTGGTTCGGGTGTTGTGGCAACACCGAGGGCCGGAGGAAGAGACCTGGGGAACGTGAGACTGAGATGCGTGCTCATTATCCTGATCTGTTCGAGGACGAACAACTCTGAAGGAGGGGAGGAGGGCAAGCATCAAACTTCAACATAATCAGGTACTTGCCCAACTAGTTAGGTAACCTGAGAATATAACATCGCTACATGACCATGTGGAGTGTATAAATGTGTGAAATAATTTGTGATTTGTTGTGTATTAATTTGTGCTAGAGGGTGTTAGAGGCCTATGCTTTGGTTGTGATTGTTTTCTTTCATTCCACCTTTTCTTTTCGAGGACGAAAAGTCTTAAGGGGGAGAGGATGTAAGGACCCGTACCTTGAGTTAGTCACAGTTTTGCCTTCTGAGTAGAGTTTTTTTCTAGATTTTGACCTAGTGAATGAGCTCAAATGAATTCACGTGCAAAAGGAAAGATGCTTAGAATGATGTCCTCTATCTACCACAGAAGTTTCAGGCCAAACGGACGTGTATGTGAGGTGCACGTGAAATGGGTCCATTTCACGTGCAAGTGTGGTTGTCTTCTAAATGATGCAAGGAGGCTAGGGGTGAAGTTTGGGCGCATTTGGAGTGCATATGGAGTTGCACGTGAATTGGGGAATTCACGTTCAAATTGGCGTGCAGCCATATTTTTGCATGGTTCCCTTGGTTTTGACATTCTAATGATCTTTCTCCAAAGGACCATGTTGAAATTCTGAGTATTTTGGCCTATATGGGTGCGGAAAGGTGCTAACTTGTGTGATCAAAACTACGTCGTTTTGATCCTGGGATTTACTAAATCAAAACTACGTCGTTTTGATGTGGGTAGTGTCTATATAATGAGGGCTTGAGTTTGAGTTTAGGGTTCTTGTGTTCTTCTTTGCTTGCAAGCTGCCGAGAGAGAGAGAGAGAGAGAGAGAGGATCTCCAGGCGATTGCCGTGGTGGTTCGCGTCGTTGGAAGGTGTCTAGCGTGGAGGTTAGGACAAAAGTCCGAGGTAGGGATTCATGTTCTTCCTAACTCTCCTCTCGTTCTAGGATATTCACCTATATATATATATGTAAATCCATATAGGTGTGATCTCCTATATGGATGTTGGCCTTCAGTGGCATGTTCTGTTGATTCTGATGTTGAATTTGGCCTGAGGATTTTCTGGGTTTGTTTATGCCCACCATGTGTTTGATGAAATGTCTGTGAGGCCTGCACACTATGTATTTGATAAAATGTCTGTGAGGCCTGCATGCCATGTATTCAATATAATGCCTGTGAGACCTTGTATATGGGTGTCTGATGATATACCTGCGTGACTGGTGTGTACTATGTTTGACTTGTATTTGATTTTAAGCCTATGAGGCTGATGTGTGTGGCTTGTATCTGACCATGTTGGTCCCTCTGAAATCAAGTGTAAATGCTGTGCTGAGTTTACATGTTGAGATGTAATGCTATACTGTTCTGTTGGTCTGTTTGAGACCGAGCCGAGATATGGGCCAGGCACAATAGCTGGACCCCTTTGAGATTTGGCCAGGACGTGGTCCTGAGTCTCGGTGTAGCACTCACGACGGTGGGCTAAGTCTACACCCATTCCTGAGGGTAGGTATGGCGCCCGAGGAGGTGGTTGACCATATCTGACTCGGGTGGAAAATGTTGCATTGGTGTCCATGCAACATTCGCTTGGATGTGGTATGTCATGTCGCCGTGGTGGCGGGGTGTCCTCTCGCCCTCCGGTGCGGGCTCGGGTAAAGAGTGTTTACTTGGGTGATGTTTGCTGCTTTAGCCTTAGGCACGACACGAGCACAAGCATACACATATCATGCATGTTGTAGAGCGGGACGGGTCTGGGGAGACTGGATCCCTACTGAGCTATGGTTTGCTCACCCCTCCTATAAACTGTTCTTTTGCAGGGTTTAGCAGGCGGTAGGTGAAGGCTGAGGAGCTAGGCCCCTAAGGCTGGGAGTTTTATGTTATTTCCTTTGTTGTGCTAGTGGTTTTACGTTTTGGAATTTGGTTCGGTTTTATTTGTGGCTTCATAGGGGTTTTTCCCCGACTGGGTTGTAATAAACATTTAGTCGTTGAAATGAAATAAAATGAGATGTCATTCAATTTGTGTTTGTGTGCATGGTTTGGGAGCAGGAGCATGCCCCTTGGCATGTTAGCTTGGTTGTGCAGGTTTGGGACAGCACCCGTGCCAGAAGTCCTTTTAAGGTGCTTGCACCAACCCCTTGTCCCTTCGGGTGCAGGCATGGGCAGTCACTACTCATTTCCAAGTGGAAGGAAATTGGGGCGTGACAGCTTTGACATATATCTACTAATTAAACTTGTAGCAAACATCAACTCTGGTCTGGTAGCAGTCAAATACATGAGACCGCCAACAATCTGTTTATAATGAGCTTCATCAACTAGTAAACCTTCTCCATCACTATGTATCTTCATTCCAGGTGCGATAGGACTGTTCACATAAGTACAATTTGCCATACCAAATCTATACAAAATGTCTTCTGCATACCGCTTCTAATAAATGAAAATACCTTCCTGTGCTTGTAAAATTTCATACCTAAGAAATATGCCATACTCCCCAGATCTGTCATATCAAACTTGCTCATCATAGAAGCCTTAAATCTCTTCATCATCTCCTCACCATTGCCTGTATACAAATGATCATCAACATAGATATTGACAATGATCAATTTACCTCCTACATTTCTCTGAATAAACAACGTATGGTCATTGTCACATCCATGAAATCCATCCTCCAAAAGTGAGTTCTAATGCAACTATACCAAGCTCGTGGAGCTTGTCGTAAGCCATATAGAGCTTTATGTAATTTATAGACCATATACTTTTTTCCTTTTTGTTCATAGCCTTTAGGATGCTCTACAAAAACCTGCTCTTGTAATGTTCCATGTAGGAAGGCTGACTTCACATCAAATTGGAATAACCTCCATCCTCTTTGTGCTGCTATTGCAATTATCAGTCTCACAGTATCAAGTCGAGCCATTGGGGCAAAAACCTCAGTAAAATCTACCCCTTGTTGCTGTGCATACCCTTTAGCTACTAACCGAACCTTATGTTTAACAATTTCTCCACGTTCATCCCTCTTAGTCTTGGATATCCATTTAACACCAATCTTCTTGGCACCTTTTGGTAACTCGGTTAAGCTCCAAGTATGATTTCTTTCAATGGATTTTATCTTACTATCCATTGCTGCCTGCCATTTTGCATCGATCCATCGCATCTTCAAAATAGACAGTGGTCTTCACCGCAGATCCTTGTGTAGCAGAACAATTCACCATTTGCACCATTTGTACTTCATTTATCAACAAATTGACTCCACTAACATAGTCTTTCATCCACATAGGTGCTCTGCGTGCTCGTTGTGTGATTGTTTCTTCTTCTTCTCTTGTCAGACATTTGCTCTTATCCTGCTGTTTGCTCCTCTGCTACGGCATTTGTTCAAGTTCTATGTCAACATCTGATCGTACATCATTATCAGTATGATGTTTTTCTTCCTCCACTTGGTCACCACCCAACTCTAAAATAGTCTGCAAATCCTTTTCATATTCCTGGCCCCACTCCCATTGAGCGTTTTCATCAAAAACAACATCCCTGCTCACTATAAGTTTGCCAGAATTACCATCATAAAGTCTATAAGATTTGGAATATTCACTAAGACCAAGAAAAATACACTCAACGCTTTTGTTATCCAACTTCCCTCGTTTTACAGCCGGAATATGGACATGTGCAATCCCCAAACCTTTAAATGTTCCACTGATGGTTTGACACCAGTCCATGCTTCCTGAGGTGTTATATTCTCTACTACAGATGTTGGAGACCGATTCAGAATATAAAAGGTCCATTTCACAGCCTCTACCCAGAAATGTTTGGGAACATGCTTGGTGTACAATAGAGAACGTACAATATTCATCACTGTCCGATTTTTCCTTTCGGCCACACCATTTTGTTGAGCTGTGTAAGCATTAGTTAATTGTCGTCTAACACCATGATCAGTACAAAACTGTTGAAAAGTTGTAGATAGATACTCCCCTCCTCTATCTATTCTAAAACACTTAATATGTGCATCCACCTCCTTTTCAACCACACTTTTAAATGCTTTAAAACAATCTAAAGCCTTAGATTTCTCAGTTAAAAAATAAACCCAGGCCTTACGACTATAGTCATCAATAAAGCTGAGGAAATACCTCTTTCCACTATTAGAAATTGGAGTTATCGGTCCACATATATTAGAATGAACAAGTTCCAGCAGTTTTGGAATAGCTGCTCGGTTTTGTTTTCCTTTCATGCAAGCACTACACGGTGTGTCTGATGCTGGAAAATGTGGAAGACCATGTACCATTTGTTTTTGTTGCAATGTGCGCAGTCTCTTGTAGCTAAGATGACCATATCGCTGATGCCAGAGTCTAGACAAATCCATAGTTTCTGAAACTTTCAGGCAATTTCTGTCCGTACAATTCTCCTTTGAAACATCAGTAAAACTCAATTCTGATTGTATAACATACAATCTATTTGTACTTGTAGCAGTTTGTACCATAAGACCTGTTTTAGGATGGAAAATCTTGCAAACTCCTCCTTGGAAAAATACATTTACTCCCTTCTCTTGAAGCTGCCCAATACTCAGCAAATTATTTTTTAAATCTGGCACAAAATATAAATCTCCTACAACATATCTACTTCCTCCAAATATGAGTTGCACAACACCTTTGCCTGTTACTTGAAGTTGACTATCATTTCCAAGTTTGACAGAATGGGAGAACGTTTTGTCTAGACTAGAAAACATTGCTTCATTTTTACACATGTGGTTGGAACATCCTGAATCAAGGAACCAACATTCACCTTTACTATCATTACAAGAGTCAAAAGCCATCAGTAATAGTGCATCTTCTTCATCTGATTCAACATCTTTAGTGTAATTAACCTGTTTTATTCCTTTTGGACACTCATACTGATAATGTCCAAGATGATGACATTTGTAACATTCTATCATTGCTTTGAAATTATTATTATTATTATTCCTCCCTCTTCCTCGTCCACGTCCTCTTGAAAAACCTCTTCCACGTCCTCTTAAATTGGTTGAGTCGGATCGTTCTTCCACTTTCAAGACCTCGCTTATCCTCATTTCTACCTTCTCGTGCAAATTTCTGTTCATGCATCATAAGTGAGCTCGTAGCTCATCAATAGACAACTCATCTGTGTCCTTTGATTCCTCAATAGACACTACCACATACGTGAACTTGTCACCAAAGTTCTTAGAATTTTTTCAACAACTTTTGAATCTGACATTTGTTCTCCATTGCTTCTCAACTTATTAGACACTACCATAACTCGTGCAAAATAATATGCAATCTTCTCTCCTTTTCTCATTTCTAGAATTTCGAACTCTCTACATAACGCATTACGTAAAGATTTTTTTACTTTTTCATTTCCTCCAAATTTCCTTTTCAATGAATCCCACACAATCTTTGAAGTACTTCGATCTAGAATCTGCTCAAACACAGACCTATCTAGGGCTTGAAAAAGCAAATGTTTCACCTGATAGTCTTTAATCTTTGTATCTTTCAATCATCTTTGTTCTTCATCAGACAAGATCACTCCTTCTTGAAGAACTGGAACACCCTGTTCCACCAATCTCCATAATCCTTTTGCTCGCAACAGATTCTCCATCAGTTCACTCCAATGATCGTAGTGACCATCGAAATGAGGAATTGTTGTAAGCATTTTGTCTTCGTTCATGATGAACAGACATTGAAGATTGCGCTCTGATACCAGATGTTATTTTACAGAGAAAAAGTGAAAGAATCGTTCGTCACCGCAAGACGATGACGCCACCCTTTATTAATAGCAGAACTATTACAGTTCAGGAAAACTGAAAAACAGAATACAAAACAACTTCTTAACAATCTAAAAGCATATTAAAAGTATGACTTTGACCCAGTCAAACTTTTTACTCTTCAATAGCTAGGTGTTGTCTTTTTCGGGAGAGGTGGTGGCACAGTTGAGAGAGACATGTTGGGAAGAAAACCGAGGGCAGGCCTTGGCAATGTGGCTAAATTGATCACATAGTTGACACTTGGGTTGATAGCGCCGGTTGGAGTTATGGGGTTTAGCACCGGTGTTGGAACAATGTCCATCACGCGGGGCACTAGTGAAGTACTGGGTCGAACTGGAGCCTTGAGGACCATGAGAGCAGTCACTATATTTAGAGAAATGTTGAGAACCTCCCCCATTTACTGACGGTTTCATTTACGTGAAATGAGCAGATGCAACCAGGTTATACGTTGTGGCCTCCAAGCGCCGCAGGTAAGCCTCATGGCTAACCAGCAAGTCGTGCAATTCTTTAAATGTGAGAGAGGACTCTCGGGCACGAATCGGCACTACAATCTCTGAAAATTAGGACCTAGACCATTTAACACAGAGGGTTAGGTCATCATCCGAAATGGTATGATTGATAAGGGCGAGTTCATCGGCTAGAGTCTTCACAGCATGGAGATACTCGGGGATAGGCCGATTTCCACACTGGATTTAGGTAAGTTCCTCCTTTAATTGTGTCGCCCGAGTGCGAGAGCGGCTAGTATAAAGGTGGCTGAGCTTTTTCCAAGCGGCATAGGAGGATTTAGCTGTAGCAAGGAGTGGTGTGATGGATGGAGAGGTAGAGGCTAAGATCGCACTGAGAATAAGCTTATCCTGTTGGACCCAATGGGTTTTAGGTGTTAAGATTAAAATTGGGGGTTGGATTGGAAGAGGTAAACATTATAATTGCTTGGATCGGTGACTCGGTGGATATTGGGTGCTCTGATACCATAGTAGAATCTAAGAGTCAACGTCCTAAAATTAATTGGCAGTAGGAGAGACTACCCTTGGATCTATATCAAGCTATACTTGGTTGGTTACTTTCTTTAATGGGATTCTAACACACCTCCCTTACGTGGCAACATGGATAATACACACGGCCGAAAATCGTGGGTAAGACGAAACATTGGGAACAAACTCATCACGGAATGAACATCATGAGTAGAAACAAAACCTGCTCTGATACCATATAAGAAATAAAAAAACAATACATACTGCAATATTTCAATGAATATTTTTCCCCACTTTTATTGATACAAAAGCTATATTCTTATATACAAACGTGAGTGAAACCAACATAGGAAACACAAAAGAGAATATGCTAATTTACAGTGGATAGCTATACAATACAAGGATAGAATCAATTTGTATTAAGTGCAGATTATGACAGAATATTTGGCATGATTCTAGGCTAAACATGCTCTCATGGTGACCGAGCAAGATCCACGCCCACTTGGTGTTGATTTGGTAGAGTCCACGCCTATTTCCTTGATACGCTATTTCCCATCAATCCCCCCCCCCCACACAAAAAAAAAAAAACAACCAAAATCATCATGTGTATTTTTAATAGGTGTTAGCTCTTGGTTTTTCATTATTTCAAGGAAAAAAATAGATTTCTCATCTTTTCCCTAAAGACATTTTCAAAAAGAAAAAAAAATTCGCATCTTTTCTAAAAACAAAAACAACAAAGAACAACACCAATAAAAAAAAGAGAAACAAAAACAAAAAAAACAAAAATGCATCCCAAACGAAATTGAATTTAACCACAGGATCTCTTTGGACTTGTAAAGATCCATCTTTGATTAGGACTGAGAGATAGCAATTCTAAGCGGTTAGAAACATTTAGGCGATATTATGTTTGTCGATATGAGCATTTTGACAGTATTTGGCTCCAATTTCGGGTCAGCCCCCCGAAAGGCTCATTGGTTGACTTTGGGGGGGGGGGGAGTTTATTCGTTAACCTTGCATTCGAGCAGTCAGTTGTAAGACATTTATTTACAAGATATTGTTGTAAGATACTATCTAGCAGTCAACTGACTGCTCACCAACAATATCTAGAGAGTGAGGTGCTCATTATTTCAAGTATTTTGACTGTATTTGAGCTCAATTTGGAGTTCGTGACCCCGAGAGGTTAATTATTATTTTAGATGTTGGAGCCCATTTTGTCTGTGTTGGACACAACATTCATTTTCTTCTTTAAAATTTTTTTATTTGTTAATCATTTTGTATAGCCAAATAAAGAGTCGTGATCGTCGAGACCAAAATGAATGAGTTCATGGATTTATTCAAAAAGGCCTTCAAATGCCAAAGAGTTAGTCTAAGTGATAGAAAATCAAATTTGAGGATCAACAACTTCGACCGTATTCAATTTCGATGTCAAACGAAAAAGTTATGGTCAAAATAATGTTTGAACTGCTAATAATGGTCAAATGATACTTGACCTTTCAAATGGCTCTCCAGATCGGTCACAAATCTCATTTTCCTATTCTACTTATCATTTTGAGAATTTTGATATATATATTGTATATATTTGCCCTCGAAGCATTTTTAAATAAAAAAAAATTTTCAGTAATAAAGTAGTTTCGAGAAGTGCAATATAGGCCTAATATAAAAATAAAATTATTTTAAAATGAAAATGAGATAGGGATGCTCGTCATGACACCTTAAGTCCAAAAATAATTTTCTGAGATTTTTTGAATTTTTTGAAATTTTTGAAATTTTTGAAATTTGGGTCGCCTTACCGATCCCAAAAACCCAAATATATCAGTTAAAAATCTCAAAACAAATTAATTTTTCCTTTTTCTTTTCTCTTTCCCGCTCATCCCTCACCCATGTTTCACCTTATGATTTGCTTGAAATAAAACAATTAAAACAAAAAAAAAACAAAAACAAAATACAAAAAGCAAGACAAATAAAAAAACCCAAAGATAAATGATAGCCACATAATTTCCCTTACCATCTCTTCACGTTCTCTTCCCGTCTCGTCTCTTTCATGCGACGCAGCAGGGCCGATTGTCCCTTCTTCTTCCTCAAGTGCAGAGGTGAGTCTCGGGCATGAATTCCTTTCTCTTTCTCCTTCCCATTTTCCCTTGCATTTCCAAAACCAGCTATCCCTTCTACCACTGCAGCCACGCTCTACCCACGCCCGGCCACGGCACAGACGACCAGCCACGCCTTTCCACTCCAGCCACACCTTCCCATGCTTCCTCGCTGCCCCAATCAAACCCTAAAACCTCGCCTATCTCCTCTCTATATAAACTTATATTCTCCACGAAATCAAGGGGGGCTCTCTTCATGATCCAAAAATAAAATCAAAAATTCACTCTTAACCTCCATCTTCTCCCTCAAATCCTGGAGAGTTCCCCTGGCCGGACATCGCACTGCCGGACGCCGCCCTTACCCATCAAAAAAATTGGCCATCGCCATTACACCCTCCACCCTACATGGCCCTTCCTTCCATTACGATCGCTCGCTAAGTCTTACAGCTCCGCTGCTCCTACAACGTCAAACGTCAGGCCCCACGATCAGTCTTGCCACTGGTGCAAAAGTTTTATCTACATTAATACCCTCAATCTGAGAGTACCCTTTGCATACCAGTCATGCCTTGTTCTTTACCACTTTGCCATCCTCATTCAATTTATTTCTGAATGCCCATTTGTACCGATGACATTCATGTTATTGGGTCTAGGAACCAGCTCCCATGTCTTGTTCTTTTCAATTTGATCTGGCTCCTCATTCATTGCTGTGATCTAGGCTTTATCCTCTATTGCCTCTCCAACAGACTTTGGCTCTATTTGAGAGAGAAGCGCAATAGCTCTTGTAAACTTTCTCCTGGTAATTACACCTGCTGACATCAAGAAACAATTAATTGAGCTGTTAAAGAGCTACATAGATGTTTTTGCATGGTCATATCAAGATATGCTGGGATTAGACACAGACATAGTGCAACATCACATATCAGTGAAACCACAGTGCAAGCCAGTACAGCAGAAATTACGAAGAATGAGACCGGAGATGCTATTGAAGATTAAAGAAGAAATCAAAAAGCAATGGGATGTAGGTTTCCTAAGTGTCTCCCACTATCCAGAATGGGTGGCCAATGTCATACTAGTACTAAAGAAAGGAGACAAAGTTTGCATGTGTGTTGATTATAAAGATCTGAATCAGGGTTAGTCCCGAAAGATAACTTCCCGCTTCCTCATATTAATACCTTAGTGGATAATATAGCAAAACATGATCTGTTCTCATTCATGGATGGATTCTCAGGCTATAATCAGATTTGCATGGCCCCCAAACACAAGGAGAGGACCACATTCATGACACTTTGGAGCACATTCTATTATAATGTGATGCCGTTTGGCTTGAAGAATGCAGGAGCAACTTATCAGCGAGCCATGGTGACCCTATTCCACGACATGATGCATAAAGAAGTTGAAGTATATGTGTATGACATGATAGCCAAATCACGAAGCATTGAAGCTCACACTGAAGTACTCCGCAAGCTCTTCAACAGGTTAAGGAAATATCAGCTCAAATTGAACCCCAAAAAATGCACTTTTGGAGCCATGTCGGGAACACTATTGGGTTTCATTGTCAGCTAAAAAGGAGTGGAAATTGATCCAGATAAAGTTTGAGCTATCCAAGAGATGCCCCCACCGCGAATCATCAAGGAGGTCAGAGGATTCCTCGGGCGGTTGACTTACATTGCCCGATTCATTTCACAATTGACAGCCACATGTGAACCCATTTTCAAGATGTTACGGAAGAATAATCCATAAATTTGGAATGACAAGTGTCAAGAAGCCTTTGATAAGATCAAACAATATCTTTCTAATCCACCTATTTTGGTCCCACCAGTATTAAATAGGCCTCTGATTTTATACTTGATTGTTCAGGAGTCATCAATGGGATGTGTCTTAGGGCAACATGATGCTACGGGCAAGAAGGAGCAGGCAATTTACTATGTCAGTAAGAAATTCACCATCAGTGAGGAAAACTATACCACATTGGATAAAACATGTTGCGCCCTTGTTTGGACAATAAGAAGATTGAGGCAGTACACTATTTATCATACTATATGGCTAATCTCAATCACGATCCACTCAAATATCTCTTAGAAAAGCCATCCATCTCTAGAAGAATCGCTAAATGGCAGTTGATCCTGACGGAATATGATATCATCTACGTGACTCAAAAAGTCGTAAAAGAAAGTATAATAGTTGATTACTTGGTAGAAAGAGCACTAGAAGACTATGAGCCAATGACTATTGGATTTCCAGGATGAGCACATCAACATCATTACGGCCAAGTATCGGACATGTGGACTATGTGGTTTCATGGAGCCTCCGTCTCTTAGGCCACGATGTTGGGGCCATCCCGATATCCCCAAAAGGCGAACATTTCCCAATGGCAACAAAATTAACCTTCCCTTGTACTAACAATGTAGAAGAATATGAGGCCTGTGTGATGGGACCTCAAGAAACAATTAGCGAAGGAATAAAAAAATTACGAGTGTTTGGTGATTCTGCACTTATTATTTTTCAAGTAAGGGGAGAATGGGAGACTCGGAACCACAAATTAGCCCCATATCGGAGGCATGTTACGGAGTTAGTTGCACAATTTGAAGACATCACATTCGAGCATATGCCCATGGAATACAATAAGATTCCCGACGCATCGGTAACTCTAGCCTCCCTCCTTCGGCTAGACACAAAGTTGGAAGTCTAGTCTTTCAATATCCGCATACAAGATACTCCTACACATTGTATGGCCATTGAGGGAAATACCGAGGAAAAGCCTTGGTATGATGACATCGAGACGATATTTGCTCAGGCAAGAATACCCAACAGAGGCCTCCGAGTCCGATAAAAGAAATATCCGAAGGTCGGCATCCAATTATTACCTTGATGGTCCCATCCTTTATAAGCGAAATCACGATATGGTATTATTGTTGTGTGTGTGGCAAAAGAAGAGTCGATATGGATAATAAAAGAAGTGCACGAATGGGAATACAGTTCACATGCAAATAGACATGTATTAACAAGACAAATCATGCGAATGGGCTATTATTGGGTCACCATGGAAAAAGATTGTATTGAATATGTGCACAAATGCCTCAAATGTCAAATTTATGGCGATAAGATCCAACTACCTCCATCCAAGCTGCATGTGATGGTTTTCCCATGGCCTTTCTTGCTTTGGGGTAACAATGTTATTGGGCCAATATATCTGAAAGCATCCATTGGTCATTATTTTATTTTGGTGGCCATCGATTACTTCACCAAGTGGGTAGAAGCGGCATCATATGCAAATGTCACACAAGCCGTGGTGCTTAAAGTTCTACAAAACAACATCATATGTTGATATAGGCTTCCTGAGTAGATCATAACGAACAATGCCACTAACTTGAACAGTAGGATGATGGGTAAGCTGTGTGAAACATACAAAATCCAGCACCGTAACTCGATCCCCTATCGCCCCAAGATGAATGGAGCGGTTGAAGCAGCCAATAAGAACATCAAGAACATTATCAAAAAGATGACGGAAACATACAAAGATTGGTATGAGAAGCTTCCATTTGCTTTGCATGCTTATCGCACCTTAGTACGAACATCAATTAGGGAAACTCCATTTTCTTTGGTCTATGGTATAGAGGCAATCTTACCTGTCGAAGTGGAGATACCTTCCCTCCGAGTTCTCAAAGATACTCAGCTCGAAGAAGCAAAATGGGCCCAAAGTCTTTATGAGCAATTGAACTTAATCGAAGGCAAACGCTTGGTAGCTGTTTGCAGAGGATAGCTATATCAACAGAGAATGATGAACAACTACAATAAAAAGGTGAAGCCCAGAAGATTTCATGCGGGTGATCTTGTCCTCAAGAAAATCTTACCAATTCAACACAACCATAGAGGCAAATGGACTTCCAATTATGAAGGCCCAAATGTTATGAAGAAAGCATTCTCAAGAGGCGCATTGATCCTTGCCAGAATGGATGGTGATGAGCTCCCTAACCTAGTGAATAACGATATAGTGAAAAAAGTTTTATGCTCAACTCTTTTGTCCAAATGGGGAGTTGCCTAATGCTTTCTCCTAGACATGGAAGGAATAAGCATGATGGCAATGAGCGGACTTGGCAAAAACCTAAAAGGGCACCAAGGGTAAAATACAAAGCTCCAATAATAGACAAAGAAGCGAACAAAGGCGGACTTGATGAAAACCTGAAAGGGCACCAAGGGTAAAATACAAAGCCCAAAAACAAATCTTGAAGGGTGAAATCAGTCGAATCTAGAAAGATCAAGACCACATAAAATAGGGTCTTTTGCAAACAATGGAAACAACACCATCTAAAAATAGGGGCGCGAAACGGTGGAAGACTTGGTCAAACCTAAGGCACACTTGAATCAAATTTGTAAATTATGCTTTTAGAGACTTGTAATTCTGTTTATCGGATTATAACAAGGGTTACTTTCTATGATATAAATATGTTTTGTGGAATTAAACCAACAAAAATCCCATTTTATATCCCTAATCATGTTTTATTGTCTTCATTTCACATTTAATTAGAACATTTTAAATCCACAGTAGGCTCCTTTGGCATTGCCTTATGGGTAAGGTCAAGCTTAAAAGCCTCGAACAAGTCAAGTTCCTCAACTCAGAGTATGAATATCTCCATGGAATACCATCCCCAGCAAAGTCGTCAAGTCAAGCTCTTCAACACGGGGAAGCTAAGTCAAATAGGCCCTTTATCCACAAAAGGGGAGTTCCCCAGCAAAGATAGAAAGGACTCCCCAACTAGAGAGAAAATTAATTCCCCAACAATTTGGATGTCAGCCAATTTCTCTAGCAAAGCATGGAGATGAACCCCCAACCCATATTGGGTCATTCGCAATACATTTCACTATGCATCCCCGCATACACCACATTGCATTCCATGCATCATTTGCATACATTCAGCATCTTCTCAATTTCGGGAATATCATCGCCTCAAAGATCCCAAGAACTCATCCACAACAAGCTTCTCATCAAGCCCTACTAGCTTCCTTTGTTCAAACTCTATGAGTCTTTCTTTGTAATTTCCCCAAGCACACTCAAACAAATTTCCTCTATTTTTGGGTAACCTCGCAGAGTGATCTCCTTGAGTGAACTCGTAGAGGGAGCCCATATCAGGTCATTAGTCTTTTCGGGTCACCTTTGTCTAGGCCTTGGATGCCTTTTCAATTTCTGTCAGGCTTTGGATGCCTTTACAATTTCTGTCAGGCCTTGGATGCCTTTTCAATTTTGTCAGGCCTTGGATGCCTTTTCAATTTTGTCAGGCCTTAGATGCCTTTTCAATTCCTATTAGGCCTTAGATGCCTTTTCAATACCTGTTAGGCCTTGGTTGCCTTTTCCCTTTCTGTTAGGCCTTGGTTGCCTTTTCCATTTCTATTAGGCCTTAGATGTCTTTTCCCTTCCTGTTAGGCCTTGGATGCCTTTTCAATTTCTGTTAGGTCTTGGATGCTTTTTCAATTTTTGTTCGACCTTGGATGCCTTTTCAATTCTTGTTAAGCCTTGGATGCTTTTTCAATTTCTGTTAGGCCTTGAATGCCTTTTCAAATCCTATTAGGCCTTGGATGTCTTTTCAATTCCTGTTAGGCCCTTGTCACACCCCGGATTTCCAACCCGAGGAAACCGGTTCGTGACTCCCATTTACTCACCCGGTGGGCAAGGGCTTAGGATAAATAATTCCACACAAGACATCACTCACATCCACAATAGATAACCGCAAGATAAAAACATATATCTTTATTAAATTTAAACCACCATAGACGTTTACAAACCAAACCATATGCCTTTATTTCAGTCAAATCCCTTTTTACAATCTTTTCCCACTAGGGTTACAAAGGTCCCACAAAATAACATTAAACAAAGCAACAAAGCAGAACTGTCTTCCACCTAACGCCTATAAGTCCCTGAAAAGAAAACAAAACACAGTAGGAGGGGTGAGCAACCATAGCTCAGTAGGGATCATATCTCCCCAACCCCATCCCATGCTCCTAGCATCTACATGAGGATGTGCACAAGTGCAGTGTCGTGGCAATAATATAACAACTGGTAACAATCGATTTGTATAAATGTCAACACACAAACAAGCCACAAGAGCAAATACAACCATTGCCACAGCCACACAGGCTCCATATCCATAGCCACATAGGCTCCACAGCCACACATGCTTCTATACCCACAGCCATACAGGCTCCACAGCCACACAGGCTTCCATACCCATAGCAACACAGGCTATTATAACCATATAGCACTCATATTCACAACACATCAGATAAACACATGTATTCAACAATCCACACAATCCATAATTATCATATCCACATAATTATTATTGGTCCCGGAGAGCTTAGAGGGGGGGGGGGTGAATAGGCTCTTTGAAAATTCTTTCTCTCTCTTAATGGCTAGACACTCACTCTGGTTAAACGGATAAAATCAGTGCGGAAGATTAACCAGGTAGTGGAAGTATGTTGCTTTATTATTGACCCGCATAAATTATGTCTGAAGGTTTTGCAGCAAGTGCACTGGTCAAGTAATAAAATGGAGTATTAAGACTCCGGTTGTCGAACCCACAGGGAGGTAGCTAATGCTGTTAAGCAGCAAGCACTAAGCTAACAAGTTGATTTTATGTCTGGACAATTGATGTTTGTTGTGCAAATATTTTGAACAAAAAGATATTAAATCGAGAATGTTGGCAAGCGGTTGGTATAGACATCTAGGGTCACAATGTTTACCACCCAATCGATTGTACTAATCTGGTTATGGCTCTTGTTCTTGATTTATGTTCTAGTTCAAGTTCATGTTGATTATCTCCTACCTATCTTACATTTGGTCCATGCTAAGATAGATTTAAGGCTTTTATCCCATTTGGTCCATGCGAATAAAAGTGATCAAGGTAGACAAACAATCTAATAGTTGCAGACTTGGTCCATCATGCAATATTAAATCTAATTCACTAGTGTTCCACCCTAGACAAGGGCTAAGATTACCTAATTATGCATAAACTAGGCATTTCCATTCAAGCAAGTGAATTAAACAAGAACTGAATTCTATTTTATTGAACAACCATAACCAAACTGACTACAATTTATTGGGGGCTACATTGCTCCCCTAGACTAACAAGACTACTCCATAATCATGACAAAAACAATAACAATCATAGGAAAGAACATGATTACAGGTCCAGGACAATAAAGGAAGACCCCAAGATGAACCAGGACTTGACCTCCAAAGACTCCGGCGTCTGCTGCCCAAACTCACTCCTTGCCAAGGACAATCCGATCTTTTAGCAATGGCTATAGCTCTTTTCAGAACTCAGATCAGATTCTCCCACTCAAGATGATTTACAATGCCTCCAAAGACCCCTATTTATAGGTTTTAGTGGGCCAAATTAGGGTTACAAAAGGTATGCCCTAATTATAAATGTGGTCGCAGCCAAAACGACGTCGTTTTGGTTAGTGACACTAATCGACGTTCTAGCGAAATAAAACTCAAACTACACCAAATTTGACCCCGGTTCTTTAGAGGAAAATGATTAAAACAACAAAATACATCATTTGGAGCGCCAAAATGCTTGCACGTGAGAATGCACTGAGAAGACCCTTTTCACGTGCAGCTCCATTTGCTCTGAAACTTCACCCAGCACTTTATCACATCAGATAGAAGCCTTCCATGCAAAAATATCCTTGCCCGTGAAAAAGGTCATTTTCACGGGCACCTCCAAATGGTCTGAAATTTTTATTAGAGATAGATGACATCATTTGGAGCAACTTTTGTTCTGCACGTGAGATCATCTGAAGCCTCCTACTAGGTCAAAAAAATCAAATCCCAATATCACGTGCAAAATATTTTGTTGTCCTTTTGCTCTGAAATTTTTATGGGAGGTAAAGGGCATCATTTGAAGCAACTTTCCCTTCTGCACGTGATATTGTTAAGGCCATCTTCGTGGTCAAATAAATCAAAATGTTTGTTCCGCACTAATAGTGTGAAGAGACCTCTTGCGACCTTGTCGCTTGTAGCCTTCAAAATGCCTCCTTTTGAGATCATAAGTTGCCACAAGCTCCCTCTTTAGGAGATAGAGTAGTCTAGCTGATGACTAGAGAAGAAATCATCCAAAAACCTGCCCAAAAATGCTCAAAAACACATATACGAGACAAGTAGTGTCTTTCTTGGGGTTAGAGCACATATATATGAAATATGGTACTAAAAAGGCTCTAAACAAGCTCTTTGATACCCTAAATAGGCTATAAAATAACGGCATAAATGCACGTTATCAATTATCTGAAGATAATTACAACGAAGCAAAACAACCTTTAATGATTACAACACAACACTCTGTTATGGTTACACACACTTGGTCAGAATCTCGTATAAGCTATTTCACACAATACACGCTTGTAAGTATATGAGTATTAGTAAGCACGCGCGTATTTATATTTTACATTGCTTCAGGTATATATAGACATCCTAGGAATCTATCTTGGAGCTGCATTTTCCGAGCAATGTGAAGCATTGAAGTTCTTCATCGGAAAATGCTGAAGCTTTAACTTCTGCGGATGTGGAGCTTGAAATATTGGAAGCATAAGTTGTGGTGAATTCTTTCTTGATTCCAATTGCATTTGAGATCGCGTCCACATCTCCGCATGATTCACGTGTAAGAATTTAGGTTTTCAACGGGTTTGTTTTACATCGAGACGAAGCGAGCTGATTGCAATAAAAGCGGCTTGGAAATGATGAAGCAGCGTCTTCTTAGTCCGTCATAAGGTTCCTTACTCCATATCAGCAAAGCTCGGATCCTTACTCCGTGTCAGTGGTTGCTTACTCCGTATGAATGAAGTCCTGGAATCCTTGTTCCGTGTTAGCGCCTCTTACTCCGCATGAAGTATAGGCTCGGAGAGCTTATTCTGCATCAGCGCTTCCTTACTCCGCATAAAGTAGGTACTGAAGGCTTACTCCGTATCAGTGAATCCTAACTCCACATGAGTAATGGGTCGGATTCCTTATTCCGCATTTGTTGTCCTTACTCCGTTCGAATGAGATTCGGATTTCTTAGTCCGTGTCTTCTTTTTCTTTAGTCTAGTGGAGTGACAATTTCGATTCTCTATCCGCAACAAGTCTCTCTTATTCTGTGCGAGTGATAGACTTGGAATCTTATTCCGTATCAATTGACTTAGTCAAGTTGACAGTTAGACACGGGTTCCTCAAGTCGTTTTGTCAAGTGTTTAGTCCGCACGAAAAGTCCTTACTCCGGATGAAGACTCGGTTATGTACCAAGTGAATGACGATACTCATGATGATCCGGATCAAGATTATGTATCCTGTCCTTAGCTTTGTTCTCACACGAGTAGGTCCGGATTAGAGTTAACTCATCTGCACAGACTTAATAGTAAACATGAAATATCTCGAGTCAAATTACATAGGGTTTGTTCCGCATTATCCAAATTCTAGGTTTGATCCAACAATCTCCCCCAATATGGATATGCCAAACCCTTTGTAATCTGATCCTGTAAGGCAGCAAGAAATAACACGGATGTAAGGATTAAAGAGAATAATTCCACTAAGTTGCAGCAGGAATACATTAAGCCTCAGTACAGATATAAATTATGATACATACGACTTACTATATTTGAAGATCATCCTTGCTGCATGCTCTTGTAGTGCCATTGTCTGCTTCTTGGTGAACTCGATGATATTTTTCTAGTTATCATCAAAGGAGATAACAGATTTCAGGAAGTAGCAGACAAAGGCTCCACAACTTTTTCATCGGGTTGCTGGGGCACATTCTTCGTGTTCCGGATCGTCCCCATAAGTACTTCATCCTGACCAAGAGGCAGTAAAGACAAGTCTTCGTAGAGAGAACTCTGTCTGATTGTATCAGACAAGGTTCGAATGAGACTCCGCATCTGATTCTTTCTAATCTGGCGGTCAACAACCTGATGAGAATCTAGAAGCAAGATTTTCTTCTCTTTGATCAGAAAAATAGTTAGCATGAAATGTGGGGAGTTGACCCGGAAAGGGATGAAAACGATGGACAGAGAGGTCCATGGTCACCGTTTTCACTGTACCATAGATGTAGGATAGAATAATGTCTACAGCAGGAAACTGGTTTTCAACCCAGCAAGGAAGAACATCAAAATCAAGGCCTTCCTCAAGTAAAGAGGTGAATAGCCTCAACTCCATCTTTACCACCAGAGCATAGTTATCGATGTCGTGAGTGGAAAATTGTCCCTCCTCAGACAGTATGGTCCGGATGTCTTGAGGTTCGAAGGGGGATGAGGCAGACACACATTGGCGCTCGGCGGTGGAGGAGGCATAGGCCTTGGCCGCAGCAAGAATGCTCCCATCAGCATCATCCGGATGCAATTCCGTGTATGATGGGAGGAAGGAGATGGCACCAGATGGAACAACAGGAGTAGGAGAGTTGGTCTGGCCAGTGGAGAAACGGCTGCATTTGGGCACCGGAAGGCCTGGAGGAAGAGCAGGTGCAGACCGTTTGCGAGAGGCAACACCAGCAGTGGAAGGAGGGGAAGGATCAGATGATTTCTCCCCCGGTTTGGCAGATCGGTGAGAGCGGGAGGGACTGGCCACGACTTGCGTTAAGTCCGCAATGGAGGCAGACAAGTCAGAGAAAGACGTGGCGAGCTGCTCAAGCTTTTGATCCATGGAGAGAGAGGAAGAGGAGAAGGAAGAAAGAAGCTCGGCACCCATGGCCCGGACATGGTTGGAAAGGGCCTGGGTCTGAAGATGACTGTCCTCAGCAAGGTGATCGAGTTGGGTGGAGAAAGCAGCCTCAGATAAAATCGTGGCAAAAGAGGCGCGCCCAAGACCAAAGGCGAGAGCTTTTGAGGACTTGCCCGCATGAAGAGGGGCAGGTGTGGGCAGGGCAGAGTCGGTGGCAGCAGGAGAGGACGGTGGTTGTACAGCAGCAGCAGCAGCAAGAGGTGCAGCAGATCCACTTTGACCGGAGAGGTCAGTGGTAGGGATATCCGCAGGATAAGAGGGACCCGCCTCAGCAGGGACAGGTGTCTATGCGTTATGGGCAAGGCCGGAGGAGGTGGCAACAGGAGGTGCAGCCTGAAGGAGAGACAGCATTACAAAGCCGTGGTAGCAGTTCCAAGTAAGCATTTCCTCCGGGGTCTGGGTGTGTTGAGCGTAAAACACCCAGAGGGTAGGTTCTGGGATGTCGGCAGTAATGGCGAGGCTGAAGAGCAGCCAGAAGTCATTCAGTAGGTCGGTGGGAAGATGGTAGAGGTAGTCCTGGAGGTTCGGAGAGTGAGCGGGAGAGGCTTCCGCAGGAGAAGATGGGAGGTCCGGAAGAACAGCAGCAACAGCCGCTGTGACCGGAGAGATGGGTGCGGGAGCGTCAGCGCAGCATCAGGAGCAGCAGCAAGAGAGGCAGGGACATCAGCAGGAGAGGCGGAGGTGGTAACCTCAAGGAAGTGCGGCTGAGAGGGCCCTGCAGCAATAGACGGGTCAGCCCGAACGCTGTGCAGCGAACTGCGGGAGCGTGCCGGAGCGGCAACGGACCGGATGCGGGAGTGGACGGGCCGAAGAGCAAAACTGACTTCGTGACCTAAGCTGGCAACAGGTTCACCAAGGGAACTAGCTTGCTGTTCCGAAACGGCAGCAAGGGCACGGGAGACTGGAGGGCGGCGAATGGTGAGGGTCCCGTCGGCAGTAAGATGTCGGAAGTAGTAGGTCGTTGGGAAGGGAATCACCAGTTCACTCTGGAAGTGCGCGTGTCACGCCCCGGATTTCCAACCCGAGGAAACCGGTACGTGACTCCCCTTTTTACCCACACGGAGGGCAAAGGGGTAGGATACAACATACACTTCACATTTTATTTTCGAGAGACCAAAATCACATAATTATTAAATTCAAACCACATGCCTTTATTATGTTTCAAACTTCATTACAGAATCTCCCCGCTGGGGTTACAAGGCCTCAACAAAATTACATAACACAAATTACATAACATAAACAAGAAAGTAAATAAGGTCTTCCACCTTGGTGTTCCCACCTAACGCCTGTAGGTTCCTGTAAAGAAAACAACATGGTAGGAGGGGTGAGCAACCACACGCTCGGTAGGGATCATGTCTCCCCAACCCATCCCATGCACCTGATATCTACATGCCTTGTGTACAAGTGCGTGTCGTGATACAATTATTCCACCAAGATATAGTTACGGGCTATGACAAAGAAACACAATCATACATGGGCTGGTACATAAACACTCCCAGGCTTCCACGGCCCACCGGGTTCCACAAAACAGTTCCGGGCTTCCACGGCCACCGGGTTCCACAAAAACAGTCCCAGGGCTTCCACGGCCACCGGGTTCCACAAAACGGTCCCAGGCTTCCACGACCACCGGGTTCCACAAAACAGTCCCGGGCTTCTACGGCCACCGGGTTCCACAAAACAGTCCCAGGGCTTCCACACCACCGGGTGTACAAGCAAACACGCAGCACACATGGCCATACAGGCATAACATCAAACACTTAGTATGCTTAGTCACACAGGAATAACATCGAACACTTAGCATGCATATATCCACAAGCTCATAAACTCACCCACACAAACATAATCTAACACACCTGGACGTGCGTGGCCTCACAGGCATTACCTCAAACACATAACATGCACAGCCTTCACAAGCTTTACCTCAAACACATAACATGCACAGCCTCACAGGCATAATGTCAAACACATAACATGCACGGCCTCACAGGCATAATGTCAAACACATAACATGCACAAACCACCCAACCTCAGAAATCACACCAATACGCCATCGAAGGCCAACATCCATATAGGAGATCACACCTATATGGATTACATATGTATATATAAACGGATATGACCCCGAATCGCCCTAGGACCCTAGGACGAGAGGAGGGATTAGGAAGAACAGAACCCCTACCTTAAAGCGGCTCTTCCTTGCTCCCGCGCCAAACGCTGTCCTCCCCACGCAAGATGCTCCGGCAGCAACCAAGCAACTCCCCTTCCCTCTCTCTCTCTAGCTCTCTCTCTCTCTCGGGCGGCACTGCAACGCAAAGGAACACAAGAACCCTAAACTCAAACTCAAGCCCTCCTTATATAGACACCATCCACATCAAAACGACGTAGTTTTGATTAAGTAAACCCAGGATCAAAACGACGTAGTTTTGATCACACAAGTTAGCACCTTTCCGCACCCATATAGGCTAAAATACTCAGAATTTCAACATGGTCCTTTGGAGAAAGATCATTAGAATGACAAAACCAAGGGAACCATGCAAAAATACACCTGCACGCCAATTTGCACGCCAATTCCCCAATTGGCGTGCAGCTCCAAATGCACTCAAACTTCACCACAAGTCTCCTTGCATCTTGTAGAGGCCTGAGGAGCAAAAATATGCTTGCACGTGAAATGGGTGAATTCACGTTCAGCTCCAAATGCTCTGAAATTTCTGTGGTAGATAGAGGACCTCATTCTAAGAAACTTTTGTTCTTGCACGCCAATTGTTTGAGGCCATCTACTAGGTCAAAAGTGAGCTCCAAGATCAGCCAAAACAACTTTAAACCGCCTTAGAACGCATAGCATCTTCCTAGGGCATAAATGTACGCTATCGCTTGGCACATGCACCTCTCAAAAGTCCCCTCTTGGGCTCATCTCTTACCTTAAACTTGTGTACCAACATCCAAGGTGTTTGTGGTTAACTCCTTACACACGGGTAACACACGGGTCATTACATCCTCTCCCCCTTAAGACTTTTCGTCCTCGAAAAGAAATGACATACGAGGAAAGACACACAAGCTACCCATTTGCCACACGGCGAGCTACAACACCCAAATGGGTCATACACCGCACATTGTACACAATAGACATAACATAGTGCCACCACAGTCCATAACCACATGCATCACAATCTATGGAAACACATCCACATGTCACAAATATCCATCACAAGCACAAAGTCGAAAGGAAATACAAATACACCAGCCAACGGCCACCCCGCCACCCTTAAGATTGTTCGTCCTCGAACAACGTCGGGGGTTGCTCACGCAGCAAGGTTCCGCGTTTCCATATTTCCTCCATAGGACGTGTCGTCCGCGAAAAGACAATACACTTTCCATAATGCACATACTGATGCACATCATCCACAACCATTCACATACCCGCGAATGAAGATATCACACAATAACACACATGAAGGCACGTACCCACGGACCCAATACAACACAACATGATAAGGAAACACATATTCTAATCTCACCAACAACCCTTGTTCTCCTCACCTAACACATGTCACAAGTATTCACGTCACGACGGTGTACGACATATACGCCCACCCTCAACACGTACGTTTAACAAATCACATAAGTCACGAGACCAACTCACATCATAAACACCACTACAAGGAACAAGGCATAAACAAAACACTACTACACGTTTAACGTTCCACTGCCTGATCGCCAATACCATACAAACGCAGCCGTTGGGAGTTTCCTCACACCCGTCCCACCTTTAGACTTTTCGTCCCCGAAAAGGGAAACCAAATAGTACACAACGCGATAAGATCAAAGCAACACATAAGGCGAGTCATTACCACAAATGTTGGAGATGCCAACTCGCGGCACGATGGGACCAACACTCCACAACGTAAAATACCCAACAATTGGGATTTGAAGTCAATGCGGCCGCAGCCCATAGGTAGACCTCACCCTAACAACGAAGCACAATGAGGTCACAATGAAACACAAACAAATAGGATAGCATTATGCAAACCACAATCACATTCCCACACAGGGAGCTCACCTCGGGAGCACCATCATCATCTGCGAAAACCACCTCACTCAAGCGAGGAACATTGAAACCCCACCAACGCCAATGGTGACGCAGAACGGAGTACAAGCCTAGACATAGAAACACGAGAATGGAGTGTGCCCTTAACCACTCGGTTGCGGTCAACCTGGCGCCCAACGAAGTCCAAGGATGCACTAAAAACGAAGAATGCGGCACCACACACACAACCATGGTAAGACCAAAACCCACTATCGGGCTATCACTAATCACCGACTTTGAGAAGCGACCTCCTTGATCACGGCCAAATAGAGATCCGCCAAGGTCCCACATTGCCTTCACAACCGAGGCTTACCGTACGCCCCAAGAGATGATGCCTTACCAAGTCGCAGACGGACCACACGATAGGAATCCCTTGACGCCGAGTAGCCGTGAACAACATAGTCCTCCCCACACCGAAAACTCTCCTATCTCGCAACCTGACCACAATGGAATCCTCTATGTCACCACGCACAGGTCACAAGAAAATCCCTTGCCTCCAAGACATACTCCACCTCATGGCCCACCAACTCCACTATATCAACTATTACGTTTTATCTCGACACACTAGCAAAACACTCAAATGGACCAAGAAATACTCAGGCTCTAGCCGCAGCTTAATATGGTGACTGCAATTCCTCCGGGTAGGCCCAAGAAACGAGACATGTAAACTCCTTATTCAGGACATTCACGTAGCTCCCAAACACACCAACACTTTGATGGCGCGGACCATCTCACTTGCCGCATCAAAACACACACGAAAGACTTTCAAGAAGAACATATGTAGCATGAGGACCCCATGATAGCCGCAGGACACAAGTCTCCCCCAAAGGGGTAGCATTAATACCCCTTACAAGCAAAACTCACATCTGACTCCATTTAGTGAATCACAACGCATCAATACTTTCACACTTTAACGTAGCATGCCATCACATGTGACAAGGATTAACATCAACATTACACATAACACCCCTCTTCATCCCACACCGCACATAATATGCGCATGCATCACCTCTTACTCCTCTGCATATGAATGCCACGAGGCCCACACATAAGAACTTTGCTACTCCTTTAGTACATATGTAACACACACAACAAAACAAAGCAACCACAACACACGAAATAAACTACTGTGTAGAACACATGTAAGAGAGGACATACTAGTCCCCACCTCCTTGCCTCTTTTAAGCCTATTACCCACACGACATGGATTAACGGAATGGTCCTACCACCAGGAATACATCCCCAACCCCTCGGAAGATGTCTCCAAATTATGGGGAAAAACCCAAACAAGGCCTGCCCAATCTCACTCGCTTGCCTGCACCGATTGGGTTCACTGGGCACGATCCTATAAACTTACTCATAACCTAGTTCCAGAACTCATCACATTTTTATACATACGCAAACCCATTTCACCACATATCCTATGAACATTACCCAAGGTCTTTCACACACCACCAGCATGACACGTGGTCAATGTTTGGCCGCCCAAGAATTTGCAGCCATTTCCATAGGACACCCATAAGAATCTTAAAACCACATACCACTCTCGCCAATCAATTTAGATTTCAATGACTCAAGGGGTGGGTTATACTAGTGGCAAGTTCCTCCCTCAACCTTGACACTTGGAAAGGTTACCAAAAGAACATCCTTCTTACGTAGCACATCTACAAAAACCTCTACTCACAAGAAAACACATTTCTATTACTCAAGGTTGCCACAGCGGGGTCACACACTACCCACAAGCCACTAACTCATGCCTCCAGCCTCCTAGGCTAGCTAGGCCAGAGGTAATCTCACCTACGCTAGAGTATTAGGGGTAACACAAGAACATTTATTACTTTCCTCACACACGGGCGCCCAAAATTGACTACTACACAAAGATACGATTAACACTTTAGACCATATTAAAACCACCAACTCTTTCCAACAACTTGTTTATAACCATTAGTAATTTATTAGTCTTTTGGTATCATATATATATTTTTATTTATTTTACTCATTTATCACGTTCAAACCATTTATCCATACAATTACACACACCGCACACATTTCGGTTCTCATTAAACCACATTGCACAAACAACGAATTCCACAAGCACACACTCAAGTTGTCATAAAATCGAGTTAATCGAGTTGCACAATTTAAAACATGTTCTTCATATTTTCTCTCACATGCTTTATCTCGGTTACCCACACAATCACACAAAGACAACAAATGCAACTAGTGCCCTAATGCCAATGCATGCAAATCCTACCTCAGGTCCTGGACTACCCCAAGTACACCTTAGAGGCTCAAAGAGGACCGTGTTGATCAGGCACGTCCCTCCAGGTTCCTCCAAAGGACTCAAGATAACCAGATCCGCCCATTACCCTAGGCCAACTAGACCATGCTCGATACCATATTGTCACGCCCCGGATTTCCAACCCGAGGAAACCGGTACGTGACTCCCCCTTTTACCCACACGGAGGGCAAAGGGGTAGGATACAACATACACTTCACATTTTATTTTCGAGAGACCAAAATCACATAATTATTAAATTCAAACCACATGCCTTTATTATGTTTCAAACTTCATTCATAGAATCTCCCCGCTTGGGGTTACAAGGCCTCAACAAAATTACATAACACAAATTACATAACATAAACATGAAAGTAAATAAGGTCTTCCACCTTGGTGTTCCCACCTAACGCCTGTAGGTTCCTGTAAAGAAAACAACATGGTAGGAGGGGTGAGCAACCACGGCTCGATAGGGATCATGTCTCCCCAACCCATCCCATGCACCTGATATCTACATGCCTTGTGTACAAGTCTTGTGTCGTGATACAATTATTCCACCAGAATATAGTTACGGGCTATGACAAAAACACAATCATACATGGGCTGGTACATAAACACTCCCGGGCTTCCACACCCACCGGGTTCCACAAAAGCTTCCGGGCTTCCACGGCCACCGGGTTCCACAAAACGGTCCCGGGCTTCCACAGCACCACGGGTTCCACAAAATGTCCCCGGGCTTCCACACCACCGGGTTCCACAAAACAGTCCCGGGCTTCTACGGCCACCGGGTTCCACAAAACAGTCCCGGGCTTCCCCGGCCACCGGGTGTACAAGCAAACACGCAAAGCACACATGGCCATACAGGCATAACATCAAACACTTAGTATGCTTAGTCACACAGGAATAACATCGAACACTTAGCATGCATATATCCACAAGCTCATAAACTCAGCCACACAAACATAATCTAACACACCTTGGACGTGCGTGGCCTCACAGGCATTACCTCAAACACATAACATGCACGGCCTCACAAGCTTTACCTCAAACACATAACATGCACGACCTCACAGGCATAATGTCAAACACATAACATGCACGGCCTCACCAGGCATAATGTCAAACACATAACATGCACAAACCACCCAACCTCGGAAATCACACCAATACGCCATTGAAGGCCAACATCCATATAGGAGATCACACCTATATGGATTACATATGTATATATAAACAGATACTGACCCGGAATCTGCCCTAGGACCCTAGGACGAGAGGAGGGATTAGGAAGAAACAGAACCCCTACCTTAAAGCAGCTCTTCCTTGCTCCCGCCAAACGCTGTCCTCCCCACGCAAGATGCTCCGGCGACGAACCAGCAACTCCCCTTCCCTCTCTCTCTCTAGCTCTCTCTCTCTCTCTCAGGCGGAGAGTGCAAAGAAAGGAACACAAGAACCCTAAACTCAAACTCAAGCCCTCCTTATATAGACACCATCCACATCAAAACGACGTAGTTTTGATTTAAGTAAACCCAGGATCAAAACGACGTAGTTTTGATCACACAAGTTAGCACCTTTCCGCACCCATATAGGCTAAAATACTCGGAATTTCAACATGGTCCTTTGGAGAAAGATCATTAGAATGACAAAACCAAGGGAACCATGCAAAAATACACCTGCACGCCAATTTGCACGCCAATTCCCCAATTGGCGTGCAGCTCCAAATGCACTCAAACTTCACCACAAGTCTCCTTGCATCTTGTAGAGGCCTGAGGAGCAAAAATATGCTTGCACGTGAAATGGGTGAATTCACGTTCAGCTCCAAATGCTCTGAAATTTCTGTGGTAGATAGAGGACCTCATTCTAAGAAACTTTTGTTCTTGCACGCCAATTGTTTGAGGCCATCTACTAGGTCAAAAGTGAGCTCCAAGATCAGCCAAAACGTACTTAAACCGCCTGGTAAACGCATAGCATCTTCCTAGGGCATAAATGTACGCTATCGCTTGGCACATGCACCTCTCAAAAGTCCCCTCTTGGGCTCATCTCTTACCTTAAACTTGTGTACCAACATCCAAGGTGTTTGTGGTTAACTCCTTACACACGGGTAACACACGGGTCATTACGACATGGGATGAAGATGCTGAAAAATTTGGGACAGAATCCGTCCAAAGGACGAGTTCCATTTCCCATTCCGCATCACCCGGAAGAGAAAGTTGCCCCAATCAAGTGGCAGTGACTCAAAAACCGCGTACATCGCCAGCAGGAGATCGTACGGAACCGAGTCGAGAGCCGTGGAGCGAGCCATAAGACACTGGCTGAGTATGGTGGCCATACAGCGGTGAGTACCATGGAAAGACTTCATTTTGTACTCCTTCACCTTATTAGGACACCCCATGGAAACAGCCATGGCAGCAGCGTTTGGCCGGATGTCATCGCCGGCAGGAAGGTTAAAGACGTCCCGGATCACCTGAGGTATGATCTTGATAGGTTCCCCTCGAACCACAGAAAAGATATACTCCTCAGTTGAGGTAGAGTGCTGATAGAAGGCCAGGACGTCCGACACTAGAAGATCGGCTGGGGCAGAGACAAGCGCGAAAAGGTTGTTGTGCTCGAGTAGCTGGCGAACCTCGTGGAGCCATGCTGGAGGATCAGAGATTCCGGACCAATCGACAAGATGGCCAAGAACAACACCATAGAGAGCTTGGGATGCCATTGAGAGTGAAAGATTGATGGAGAAGGAGAGAAAATCTTTGCAAGAAAAAGGTGCGGTGAGGGTTTAGGGTTTTGAGAGTTGGTAGGGATAACCTCGGTCGACGCTGATAGTGCAGGATAAATAGGATCCTTTCCGTGGAAGTAAGTGGGTCCCGAGTTTAAGCGAAATGAACAGTGAGCCACCCAACTTCCTTATGTCATTAGAAGTGATGGATTAGCGCCCTCGAATAGACCTATGACGTGGCGGCTATGCTAACAATTCAAAGATGACAGTTGTAGGCATACTTCCGGATTTTTGAAAAGATAAAATACCGGGCTTGAGGCATGCATTAAATGAACCATCATTATCCCTCCTCAAAAATAAGCGATGTAAGATAATTACTTGGTTTATCGCGAATTAAGAATTCCAAGAGTCAGGAGGAAATAAACCGACTTTCATCCGGAGAAGGATAATCCGTATAAAGAACATCAGGATAAGACTGACTAACTGTATCCGTATGAACAGAGTGTTGAGTAGAGATGATTCCTTTGCTGTCTTGATGTCGAGAAAGTATGAAGTACCACAACACCTCAGAAATCCGAGACATCAAACAAGATAAAGCGATGAATTACAAAGAGAATCTGAACCTGTGACTTAACAAATAGATGCTTTGAAGAGCAAGTCTCGTTAGGTTCGGGTTAGTCCAGATAAACAATATAGGAGAATAACACACAATCCGAACTAAGAAGAAACAGAACTTATGCATAAGTTAAGTGCTAGACACATACATAAGAAGTGAAAGCCATCATACTGAAATCAATGTATGTGTGAGATAATTAACACATAAATCCAATAGGTCAACATAGCCAATCCTTCATACTGAGAATGAGAGCAAAGATTTAATTAGATTTATATGACGTCATCCATCAGAGAATGTATGAGTGAAAATGGAAAGAAGAGCACATGATGTATGATGTTACAACTGACTGTCATGCCTAAAATGCTAGGAAGAGGAAGATAACAGCCAAGCAATCCACAATTCCGATTCAACAATGCAAATCCAATTAGCTTTATGAGTGAGAGTTATTGGGCGGAACATCCGAGGCATATCAGAGAGGCATTACTTAATAATAAGCATTCTCTCGCCCTGTAGTCATGCCTTTTGCTGAAACAGGGGGCCTTACTTAAGATTCAATGAAGTATTCTCTCCCCATGAGATCAGCGAATCATTTTGATGCGATCTTCTCGAGGATGACTCCCCCTCAGATAGACAGCCAGGAAAGAGGTCATGAAATGTGAATCGGGGGTTATTACTGAGATAATAGAGAGCAATTTCTCGCCCGTGGACTGTTAGAGCCTTTAAGACATTTCCTGTTTAACATGAATCGTGAGAAACTGTTGTTGGATCAAACTGAGAATTTGGATAATGCGGAACAAACCCTATGTAATTTGACTCGAGATGTTTCATGGTTACCATTAAGTCTGTGCAGATGAGTTAACTCTAAATCCGGACCTACTCATGTGAGGACAAAGCTAAGGACAGGATGCATAATCCTGATCCGGATCATCATGAGTGTCGTCATTCACTTGGTATATAACCAAGTTATCATCTGGAGTAAGGACCCTTCGTGCTGATTAAACACTTGACAAAACGACTAGGAACACGCGTCTAACACTCAATTAGATTATGTCAATTAATGCGGAGTAAGTTCCTGAGTCTACATCTTGCACGGAGTAAAAGAGACTTGTGAGAGAGAAAGAATCGAAGTTGTCACTCCAATCGGACTAAGGAAAAGAAGACACGGACGAAGAAATCCAAGTCTGTCATTCAAGCGGAGTAAGGACATCAAATGCGGAATAAGGAATCCGAACCATTACTCATGCGGAGTAAGGAAGCGCTGATGCGGAGTAAGCTCTCCGAACCACTACTCATGCGGAGTAAGGAAGCGCTAACACGGAATAAGGATTCTAGGACTTCATTCATACGGAGTAAGCAATCACTGATACGGAGTAAGGATCCAAGATTCGTTCATGCGGAGTAAGGAACCTTGCAACGGACCAAGAAGACGTTGCTTCATCTCTTCAAGCCGCAATTAATGCTAGCAGCTCGCTACGTCCCGATGTAAGACAAACTCATTGAATACCTAAATTGTCTGGCACGTGGAATACATGGAGATGTGGACGCAGTCTCAAATGCAATTGGAATCAAGCAAAGAATTCATTACAACTTATGCTTCCAATATTTCGAGCTCCACATCCGCAACAGTTAAAGCTTCAACATTTTCCGATGAAGAACTTCAATGCTCCACACTGCTCGGAAAATGCAGTTTCAAGATAGATTTCTAGGATGTCTATATATATGCCTGAAGCAATGTAAATAAGGATGCGCGTGCTTACTTGTACTTATACACTCATAAGCGTATATCTTGTAAAGAGCCAAACACAGAGATTCACTGCCAAGTGTGTGTAACTAGAACAGAGTGTTGTGTTGTAATCAGCTAAAACGCTGTTTTGCTTTGTTGTAATTATCTTCAGATAATAAAGCAACATACTTCCACTACCTGGTTAATCTTCCGCACTGATTTTATCCGTTTAACCAGAGTGAGTGTCTAAGCCATTAAGAGAGAGAAAGAATTTTCAAAGAGCCTATTCACCCCCCCCCCCCCCTTTAGGCTCTCCGGGACCAACAAGTGGTATCAGAGCAAGTTCTACCTGCTTGTAGAGATCCCTCACTCCCTCTCAACTTAACAATGGCCGAAGAAAGCAGCATGCTATTCAATACCCACCTTAACTCCGGGGGAGCTCAAGAGCCCCTTCCCAACCAAAGCAGCAGTGAAAATGTTGATCCACCTCAACCTGCTGCTGCCGCTGCTCCTTAACCACGGAGTTCAGGCTACACTTTAAGCAAACCGCCAAAGTTCACACCAGAGCTTTTCTCCCAGTGGAAAGCTCGCATGAAGATGTTCATGACCTGTCATGATCATCTAATGTGGCCTTGTCTTCATCAGGAGCTTCCCATTCCGATGACCATCGGAGAAAATGGGGTCAGGAGACCATCTGCTGAACTCACTCACGATGAAAGAGCCTGGCAATACGCCAGTAAAAAGGCTCTAGCTTATGTGACATCGTCCTTGGATTCAGAGGCTTTCACGGACGTCTAGGGCTACACGACAGCAAAAGATGTGTGGGACAAATTGACTATTCTATATGAAGGAAGTCAGTCCCAGATGCAGAACGTCATTTGCACTCTCAGACAGAATTTTGAGAGCTTCAACCACAAACCTGGCGAATCCCTGGAGAGCATCTATCGACGATTCGGCAAGCTCATCCTGGAATTGAAAACTGTCAACGAGCACTACACTCAGTTCCAAATAAATAACAAGTTCTTTCGTTCCTTGCCGGATCGCTATTACTCCAAGCAGCTCCAGATGCAATCCAAAGACAACTGGCAGTATGCTCCCCTTGAAGAGCTATATGGAGAGCTACGGGCTCATGAGGTCAGATTCAAATACACTGACCGAGACGAGAAGATAGCTCGGAAAGAAAAGGGGGTAGCTCTTAAGGCTACGGCTGGACCAAGTATGCTGACGGAGGATGATACGAAAGAGTCAGAAAACTCGGACTCGGACATGGAAGAAGAAATAGCACTCACATGAAGATAGTTGGCTATGGCACAAGCGTTGCGCACATTTAAATTTTATAACCTTGTCTAAATTAGTGTCGCTTGATTTGGTCACTGGTTTGCCTAAACACAAATACTCCAGAGACACTCTCTGTCGAGAATGCCAACTTGGCAAACAGACCAAACATAGTTTTAAGAGCAAATCAGTTAATTCAATAACTGCTCCTTTACAACTTCTTCACATGGACCTATGTAGTCCCATTTCTGCTACTTCACTTGCTGGTGCGAGATACACCCTAGTGGTTATTGATGACTTCACCAGATACACATGGGTGTTGTTCCTGAAATCTAAGGACAAACCTTTGAACACCTTGTCGATCTCTTCAACTGGATAAGCAATTCACAAGGACTGAGCATTAAATGCATCAGGAGTGATCATGGTACAGAATTTGATTTCTCAGATATGAGGTCATATTGTTCTGAACAGGGCATTCAGCACGACTTCTCTGCGCCCAGAACTCTACAACAAAATGGGGTAGCTGAGTACAAGAATCGCACTTTAGTCGAGGCTGGCAGATCAATGTTAGCAGGGGCAAAGCTTCCTCTCAGTCTATGGGCTGAAGCGGTGTCTACTGCCTGCTATGTTCAGAACAGAACTCTTATAAATAAATTTACCATAAAAATACCTTATGAGATGTGGAAGGGCAGAAAGCCTTCTATTTCACACTTCAAAACTTTTGGGTGTACTTGCTACATACTGAACAATGGAAAAGAATCCCGGAATAAATTTGAACCTAAATTTGATGATGGGATATTTGTTGGATACTCATTACATAGCAAGGCTTATCGGATTTTCAATAGAAAACTTTTCAAAGTTGAAGAATCTATCCATGTGACTTTTGATGAAGCTAACACGGATTGGTCGAAAGTTGGTTCTTCAAGTTCGATGTGCAAGGATCAAGACGACAACATTGACTACTCAAAGTTTATGAATGTTCCTGTCACTTCTACTGACCAACCATGTGGCACCAATGAAGAATGAAAAAATGATGCAGATGATGCTATGGATGAATCGGACTCGAGACTTCCACATAACTCCGGATATATTCCTTCGGATATTCAAAATACCGGAGTACCTTCCAGTCTATCCGGACCAGTTGATACGGAAATGAACAGTAATAGAGAACCTCAAAATACTCCAGAACCTGTTAATTTGAATAATGCTGGCCCGGAAGATGCTCAATTAGTGGACGACCAAGGACCACCTAATCTGACAGAGCTTCAAATCATTGAGTATTCACCACCACTTGCGCAAAACTATAGGTAGACTCAAAGCCACCCTCAAGAACAAGTGATTGGTGATCCTACTGTTGGTGTTAGAACAAGAGTAGTCACCTCCAACATGTGCCTCTACTCTTGCTTTTTGTCGTTGATAGAGCCAAAAGTGGTGGAAGAAACTCTTCAAGATTCAAATTGGATAGACGCCATGCAGGAAGAGTTAAATCAGTTCAAAAGGAATGATATGTGGACTCTTGTACCAAGGCCAAAGTCTCAACAAGTCATTGGAGTTAAATGGATGTTCCGGAACAAACTTGATACGGACAGAATCATAATCCGGAACAAAGCCCAACTCGTAACCAAGGGTTATCGTCAAGAAGAAGGAATAGACTATGACGAAACTTTTGCTCCAGTAGCCCGACTTGAGGCAATCAGAATGTTCTTGGCATACGCTTCATACAAAAACTTCAAAGTTTATCAAATGGATGTCAAGAGTGCATTTCTAAATGGAGATCTTCAAGAGGAGGTATATGTTGAACAACCTCTAGGCTTCATTGAACCAAAGGATGGACATCTGGTCTACAAACTAAGGAAAGCCTTGTATGGATTGAAGCAAGCTCCAAGAGCCTGGTACGACACACTTTCGGAATTCTTACTCGCTCACAACTTCGAAAAAGGGAAGATTGATACCACGCTATTCTTACGGAAAGAGAAGACACATACTCTGATCGTACAGATCTACATGGATGATATCATTTTAGGATCAACTAATCCGAAACTTTGTGATGAGTTCGCCAAGTTGATGACTGGCAAGTTTGAGATGAGTATGATGGGAGAACTGTCCTACTTCCTTGGGATCGAGGTCAAACAACTAAAGGAAGGGATCTTCATCAACCAAGCTAAGTACACTCGTGACTTAATTAAGAAGTTTGGTATGGAAGGTTCATCTCCTGTCAAAACTCCAATGCCAGTCAGTGCCAAGTTAGACCCAGATGTTGATGGCAAATCAGTGAATGTGACTGAGTACAGAGGGATGATTGGATCCTTGCTGTATCTTACAGCAAGTCGCCCGGACATAATGTTTGCAACTTGCATCTGCGCAAGATATTAGGCGAATCCCAAAGAGTCACATATGCTTCATGTAAAACGGATATTAAGGTATCTCAAAGGGACGATGAATTTGGGACTCTGGTACCCAAAAGAGTCCAACTTCGCCTTATCTGGATATTCTGATGCTGACTTTGCCGGGTGTCGCATAGACAGGAAAAGCACCAGTGGTACATGCCAATTCCTAGGAAACAGATTGATCTCTTGGTTTAGTAAGAAGCAGAATTCCGTATCAACCTCTACTGCTGAAGCGGAATATATAGCTGCTAGGAGTTGCTGCGCACAGCTTCTCTGGATGCAAAGTCAACTTACTGACTACGGCTTCAACATGACATCTGTTCCACTCTACTGTGACAATACTAGTGCTATTGCTATCAGCAATAATCCCATCATGCATCCAAAGACAAAACATATTGAGGTCAGGCATCATTTCATTCGCGATCATGTTCTTAAAAAGCACATATCCCTGGAACATGTTGCTACTGAAGATCAACTGGCGGATATACATACAAAGCCCCTACCTGATGTAAGATTTTCTGAACTTCTTCTTAAATTAGGTATGCTTGACTTTTCTGCATAGCTTCTCACCTGTTATCCATCAGTAGTTATTTTCAGAACATGCATCATTGTACTTCATGGTTAGTGATAGATACTGAACTTCATGTTTAACTATCTTACTTTAGTCGTGTAAATGTTCTGATATTTCTCACTAAGTTCATTATGGGAGGATGCTTGCTTATCCGGACTGACAGTGAATCAAGCAAACATAATTAAATTTATATGACACAAATCCTATTCTGATGTCATGAATTCAACTCCATCTTCCATCACATGTCTTATGATTTCATGACTGACTGAAATATCTAAGACGCATGGTTGGGAATGATTTGGGATAGCTCGGACTGAAAGTGGAAATTCACTGTCTGCTGATCAGCTGCTTGAGTGGAGTAAATCATGGATAGGCAACAGTTTCTCTCGTTTTATCATAAAACAGGAAACGTCTTAACAGGCTCTAAAAGTCCACGGGAGAGAAATTGCTCTCATTATTATCTAGTAATACCCCCGGATTCATATTTCATGACCTCTCTCCTAGCTGTCTATCTGAGGGGGAGTCATCCTCGAGAAGATCGCATCAAATGATTTGCTGATCTCAGGGGGAGAGAATACTTCATTGAATCTTAAGTAAGACCCCCTGTTTCAGCAAAAGGCATGACTACAGGGCGAGAGAATGCTTATTATTATGTAATGCCTCTTTGATATGTCTCGGATGTTCCGCCCTATAACTCTCACTCATAAAGCTGATTGGATTTACACTGTTGAATCGAAATTGCAGATTGCTTGGCTGTTATCTTCCTCTTCCTAGCATTTTAGGCATGACAGTCGGTTGTAACATCATACATCATGTGCTCTTCCTTCCATTTTCACTCATACATTCTCTGATGGATGAAGTCATATAAATCAAATTGATCTTTGCTCTCATTTTCAGTATGAAGGATTGGCTATGTTGACCTATTGGATTTATGTGTTAATTATCCCACACATACATTGATTTCAGTATGATAGCTTTCACTTCTTATGTATGTGTCTAGCACTTAACTTCTTATACATAAGTTCTGTTTCTTCTTAGTACGAATTGTGTGTTATACTCTTATATTGTTTATCCGGACTAACCCGAACATGACGAGAGTTGCTCTTCAAAGCATCTATTTGTTAAGTCACAGGTTCATATTCTCTTTGCATTTCATTGCTCTATCCTGTCAGATGTCTCGGATTTCTGAGGTGTTATGGTACTTCATACTCCCTTGACATCAAGACCGCAAAGGAATCATCTCTTTTCAACACTGCTATACTGATACAGTTAGTCAGTCTCATCCGGATGATCTTTATATGGATTTTCCTGCTCCGGATGAAAGTCGGTTTATTTCCTCCTGACTCTTGGAATTCTCAATTCGCTTATTTTTGAGGAGGGATAATGATGGTTCATTTAATGCACGCATCGAGCCCGATACTTATCTTTTCAAAAATCCGGAAGTATGCCTACAGCTGTCATCTTTGAATGGTTAGCACAGCCGCCACGTCATAAGTCTATTCGACGGCGCTAATCCATCACTTCTAATGACATAAGGAAGTCGAGTGGCTCATTGTTCATTTCGCTTAAACTTGAGACCCACTCGATTCCACGGAAAGGATCCTATTTATACCGCACTATCGGCGTCGGCCGAGGTTATCACTACCAACTCTCAAAACCCTAAACCCTCGCTGCACCTTTTCCGGCAAAGCTCTTCTCTCCTTCTCCCTTACTCTTTCACTCTCAATGGCATCCCAAGCTCTCTATGGTGTTATTCCTGGCCATCTTGTCGATTGGTCTGGAATCCCTGATCCTCCAGCATGGCTCCATGAGGTTCGCCAGCTACTCGAGCATAGCAACCTTTTCGCGCTTGTTTCTGCCTCGGCCGATCTTCTAGTGTCGGACGTCCTGGCCTTCCATCATCACTCCACCTCCACTGAGGAGTTTATCCTTTCTGTGGTTCGAGGGGAAACTATCAAGATCACACCTCAGGTGATCCGGGATGTTTTCAACCTTCCTGCCGGTGATGACATCTGACCAAACGCTGCTGCCATGGCTGCTTCCATGGGGTGTCCTAATAAGGTGAAGGAGTACAAAATGAAGTCTTTCCATGGTTCTCACCGTTGTATGGCCACCATACTCAGCCGGTGTCTTTTGGCTCGCTCCACGGCTCTCGACTCGGTTCCGTACGATCTCTTGCTGGCGATGTATGCGGTTTTTGAGTCACTGCCACTTGACTGGGGCAACTTTCTCTTCCGGGTGTTGCGGAATGGGAAACGGAACTCGTCTTTTGGACGGATTCTGTCCCAAATCTTCCGGCATCTTCACCCAGCGCACTTCCAGGGTGAACTGGTGATTCCCTTCCCGGCGTCCTACTACTTCCGCCATCTTACTGCCGATGGGACCCTCACCGTTCGCCGCCCTCCAGTCTCCCGTGTCCTTGCTGTCGCTTTAGAACAGCAAGCGAGTTCTGTTGGTGAACCTGTTGCCAGCTCGGGCCACGAAGTTAGTCCTGCTCTCCGGTCAGTTCATTCCCGCATCTAGTCTATTGCCGCTCCGGCACGCTCCTGCAGTTCGCTGCACAGCGTTCGGGCTGACCCGTCTACTACTGCAGGACCCGCAGGGTCGCCCTTCCATGAGGTTACCACATCCGCCTCTCTTGCTGATGTCCCTGCCTCTCTTCCTGCTGTTGCTGCTGCTGCTGCTCCTGATGCTGCTGCTGATGCTCCCGCACCCATCTCTCCGGTCACAGCGGCTATTGCTGTTGTTCTTCCGGACGTTCCATCTTCTCCTGCGGAAGCCTCTCCCGCTCACTATCCGTCCCTCCAGGACTATCTCGACCATCTCTCCACCGACATACTGAATGACTGCTGGCTGCGCTTCAGCCTCGCCATTACTGTTGACATCCTAGAACCTACCCTCCGGGTGTTTTATGCTCAACACACCCAGACCCCGGAGGAAATGCTTATTTGGAACTACTATCATGGCTTTGTAACGCCGTCGCTCCTAAAGGCTGCACCTCCTGCTGCTGCCTCTTCCGGGCCTGCCCATGACGCACGGACACCTGTCCCTGCTGAGGCTGGTCCCTTTTATCCTGCGGATATCCCTACCATTGACCTCTCCGGTCAAAGTGGATCTGCCGCCCCTCCTGCTGCTGCTGCTGTACAACCACCGCCCTCTCCTGCTGCCACCGACTCTACCCTGCCACACCTGCCCCTCTTCATGCGGGCGAGTCCTCGAAAGCTCCTGCCTTTGGTCTTGGGCGCGCCTCTTTTACCACTATTTTATCTGAGGCTGCTTTCTCCGCCCAACTCGATCGCCTTGCTGAGGACAGTCGTCTTCAGACCTAGGCTCTTTCCGACCATGTCCGGGCCATGGGTGCCGAGCTTCTTTCTGCCTTCTCCTCTACCTCTCTCTCCATGGATCAGAAGCTAGAGCGGCTTGTCGCGTCTTTCTCTGACTTGTCCACCTCCATTGCGGACTTAACGCAAGTTGTGGCCAGTCCCTCCCACTCTCGCCGATCTGCCAAACCGGGGGAGAAATCATCTGATCCTTCCCCTATTTCCACTACTGGCGTTGCCTCTCGCCAACGGTCTGCACCTGCTCTTCCTCCAGGCCTTCCGGTTCCTAAATGCAGCCATTTCTCCACTGGCCAGACCAGCTCTCCCACTCCTGCTGTTCCATCTGGTGCCATCTCCTTCCTCCCATCATACGCGGAATTGCATTCGGATGATGCTGATGGGAGCATTCTTGCTGCGGCCAAGGCCTATGCCTTCTCCACTGCCAAGCACCGATGTGTGTCTGCCTCGCCCCCCTTCGAACCTCAAGACATCCGGACCATACTGTCTGAGGAGGGATAATTTTCCACTGACGACATCAACAACTATGCTCTGGCTGTAATGATGGAGTTGAGGCTATTCCCCTCTTTACTTGAGGAAGGCCTTGATTTTGATGTTCTTCCTTGCTGGGTTGAAAACTAGTTTCTGCTTGTGGACGTTATTCTATCCTACATCAATGGTACAACAGAGAACAGCCGACCATGGACCTCTCTGTCCATCGTTTTCATTCCCTTTCGGGTTGACTCCCCACATTTCATGCTGACTGTTTTCCTTATCAAAGAGAAGAAAATCTTGCTTCTGGATTCTCATCAGGTTGTTGACCGCCCGATTAGAAAGAATCAGATGAGGAGTCTCGTTCAAACCTTGTCGGATGCAATCAGACAGAGTTCTCTCTATGAAGACTTGAATCTACCGTCTCTTGGTCAAGATGAAGTACTCATGGGGACAATCCGGAACAAGAAGAATGTGCCCCAGCAACCCAATGGAAACAGTTGTGGAGCCTTTGTCTGCTACTTCTTGAAATCTGTTATCTCCTTCGATGATGACTGGAAAAATATCATCGAGTTCTCCAAGAAGCAGACAATGGCACTACGAGAGCATGCAGCAAGGATGATCTTCAAATATAGTAAGCCGTATGTACCATAATTTATATCTATACTAAGGCTTAATATATTCCTGCTGTAACTGAGTGGAACTGTTCTGTTTAATCCTTACCTTTATGTTATTTCTTGTTGCCTTACCGGATCAGATTACAAAGGGTTTGGCATATCCATATTGGGGGAGACTGTTGGATCAAACCGAGAATTTGGATAATGCGAAACAAACCCTATGTAATTTGACTCGAGATGTTTCATGTTTACCATTAAGTCTGTGCAGATGAGTTAACTCTAAATCCGGACCTACTCATGTGAGGACAAAGCTAAGGACAGGATACATAATCCTGATCCGGATCATCATGAGTGTCGTCATTCACTTGGTATATAACCAAGTCATCATCCGGAGTAAGGACCCTTCGTGCTGATTAAACACTTGACAAAACGACTAGGAACCCGCGTCTAACACTCAACTAGATTATGTCAATTAATGCGGAGTAAGTTCCTGAGTCTACATCTTGCACGGAGTAAAAGAGACTTGTGAGAGAGAAAGAATTAAAGTTGTCACTCCCACCGGACTAAGGAAAAGAAGACACGGACGAAGAAATCCGAGTCTGTCATTCAAGCGGAGTAAGGGCAACTGTTGCGGAATAAGGACATCAAATGCGGAATAAGGAATCCGAACCATTACTCATGCGGAGTAGGGAAGCGCTGATGCGGAGTAAGCTCTCCGAACCACTACTTATGCGGAGTAAGGAAGCGCTGACACGGAATAAGGATTCTAGGACTTCATTCATACGGAGTAAGCAATCATTGATACGGAGTAAGGATTCGAGCTTCGTTCATGCGGAGTAAGGAACCTTGCAACGGACCAAGAAGACGCCGTTTCATCTCTTCAAGCCGCAATTAATGCTAGCAGCTTGCTACGTCCCGATGTAAGACAAACTCATTGAATACCTAAATTGTCTGACAGGTGGAACACACGGAGATGTGGACGCAGTCTCAAATGCAATTGGAATCAAGCAAAGAATTCATTACAACTTATGCTTCCAATATTTCGAGCTCCACATCCGCAGCAGTTAAAGCTTCAACATTTTCCGATGAAGAACTTCAATGCTCCACACTGCTCGAAAAATGCAGTTCCAAGATAGATTTCTAGGATGTCTATATATATGCCTGAAGTAATGTAAATAAGGATGCGCGTGCTTACTTGTACTTATACACTCATAAACGTATATCTTGTAAAGAGTCAAACACAGAGATTCATTGCCAAGTGTGTGTAACTATAATAGAGTGTTGTGTTGTAATCAGCTTACACGTTGTTTTGCTTTGTTGTAATTATCTTCAGATAATAAAGCAACATACTTCCACTACCTGGTTAATCTTCCGCACTGATTTTATCCATTTAACCAGAGTGAGTGTCTAAGCCATTAAGAGAGAGAAAGAATTTTCAAAGAGCCTATTCACCCCCCCCCCCCCTTTAGGCTCTCCGGGACCAACAACTACTTATCCTTGATTTACTCCACTCAAGCAGCTGATCGGCAGACATAGTGAATTTCCACTTTTAATCCGAGCTATCCCAAATCATTCCTCAACCATGCATCATAGATATGTCAGTCAGTAAGGAAATCATAAGACATGAGATGGAAGATGGAGTAGAATTCATGACATCAAAAGAGGATATGTTTCATATATATTTAATTATGTTTGCTTGATTCACTATCAGTCCGGATAAGCAAGCATCCTCCCATTTGAACTTAGTGAGAAATATCAGAACATTTAAACGACTAAAGTAAGATAGTTAAACATGAAGTTCAGTATCTATCACTAACCATGAAGTACATCAATGCATGTTCTGAGACTAACTACTGATGGATAATAGGTGAGAAGCTATGCAAAAAAGTCAAGCATACCTAATTTGAGAAGAAGTTCAGAAAATCTTACATCAGGTAGGGGCTTTGTAAGTATATCCGCCAATTGATCTTCAGTAGCAACATGTTCCAAGGATATGTGCTTTTTAAGAACATGGTCGCGAATGAAATGATGCCTGACCTCATTATGTTTAGTCTTTGGATGCATGACGGGATTATTGCTGATAGCAATAGCACTGGTATTGTCACAGTAGAGTGGAACAGATGTCATGTTGAAGCCGTAGTCAGTAAGTTGACTTTGCATCCAGAGAAGTTGTGTGCAGCAACTCCTAGTTGCTATATATTCCGCTTCAGCAGTAGAGGTTGATACGGAATTCTGCTTTTTACTGAACCAAGAGATCAATCTGTTTCCAAGGAATTGGCATGTACCACTAGTGCTCTTTCTGTCAATGTGACACCCGGCGAAGTCAGCATCTAAATATCCGGAAAAGGTGAAGTTGGACTCCTTTGGATACCAAAGTCCCAAATTCACGGTCCCTTTGAGATACTTTAATATCCGTTTGACGTGAAGCATATGTGACTCTTTGGGATTCGCCTGATATCTTGCGCGGATGCAAGTTGCAAACATTATGTCCAGGCGACTTGCTGTAAGATACAACAAGGATCCAATCATCCCTCTGTACTCAGTCACATTCACTGATTTGCCATCAACATCTGGGTCTAACTCGGCACTGACTAGCATTGGAGTTTTGACGGGAGATGAACCTTCCATACCAAACTTCTTGATTAAGTCGCGAGTGTACTTAGCTTGGTTTATGAAGGTCCCTTCCTTCAGTTGTTTGACTTCGATCCCAAGGAAGTAGGACAGTTCTCCCATCATACTCATCTCAAACTTGCTAGTCATCAACTTGGCGAACTCATCACAAAGCTTCGGATTAGTTGATCCGAAAATGATATCATCCACGTAGATCTGTACGATCAGAGTATGTCCCTTCTCTTTCCGTATGAATAGCGTGGTGTCAATCTTTCCTTTTTGAAAGTTGTGAGCAAGTAAGAATTCCGAAAGTGTGTCTACCAGGCTCTTGGAGCTTGCTTCAATCCATACAAGGCTTTCCTTAGTTTGTAGACCAGATGTCCAGCCTTTGGTTCAATGAAACCTGGAGGTTGTTCAACATATACCTCCTCTTGAAGATCTCCATTTAGAAATGTACTCTTGACATCCATTTGATAAACTTAAAGTTTTCGTATGAAGTGTATGCCAAGAACATTCTAATTGCTTCAAGTCTGGCTACTAGGGAAAAGGTTTCGTCATAGTGTATTCCTTCTTCTTGACGATAACCCTTGGCTACCTGTAAGGACCCGTACCTTGAGTTAGTCAGTTTTACCTCCGGAGTAGAGTTTTTCTAGATTTTGACCTAGTAAATGGACTCCAATGAATTCACGTGCAAAAGGAAAGATGCTTAGAATGGTGTCCTCTATCTACCACAGAAGTTTCAGGCCAAATGGACATGTATGTGAGGTGCACGTGATATGGGTCCAATTCACGTGCAAGTGTAATTGTCTTCTAAATGATGCAAGGAGGCTAGGGGTGAAGTTGGAGAGCATTTGGAGTCCATATGGAGGTGCACGTGAATTGGGGAATTCACGTGCAAATTGGCGTGCAGGCTTATTTTTGCATGGTTCCCTTGGTTTTGACATTCTAAGGAACTTTCTCCAAAGGACCATGTTGAAATTCTGAGTATTTTGGCCTATATGGGTGCGGAAAGGTGCTAACTTGTGTAATCAAAACTACGTCGTTTTGATCTTTGGGATTCACTTAATCAAAACTACGTCGTTTTGATGTTGTGTTGTCTATATAAGGAGGAGAAGCCCTCTGTTTTAGGGTTAGGGTTTGTTGCTCCACCAGCCGTCGCAGAGAGAGAGAGAGAGAGGGGAAGGAGAGCTCCTGGTTGCTGCCGGGCGTCTTGCGTGGGTGGTCGGTGACTCGTGGGTGGACGGCGTTCGACGTGGGATCGGGACTTTGCTGTGTTGTTGCGTTTTACTTGAGGTAGGGATTTTGTTCTTCCTAAATCCTCCTCTGTCCTAGGGTCCTAGGGCAGAATATTATATTATTTATATGTAAATTCATATAGGTGTGACCTCCTATATGAATGTTGGCCTTCAATGGCGATTTTGGTGTTTCTGGTGTTTGTGTGATGCATGAAACGTGTTTGATAAAATGCCCGTACGACATGCCTGCTACATGTTTGATGGAATGCCTGTGTGAACTTAGCTGTGTGTATATGCCCATTAAGTGTTTGGTAATATGTCCGTGTGACTGGACTTGTGGTTTAGTGTATGTATGTATCTTGGATGTTTGCTCTATGGCCTGAATGGGTTTGTGCGCTTGTGAACGGGTGCTCACCAAGTGTTTGGTTGTATGCTTGAGTGACCATGTGTGTTGTGTGCTTGACTGTGGTACTTGGCCTGAAGAGGCGGTTAAATCACTTGGCCTGAAGAGGCGGTTAAATCACTTGGCCTGAAGAGGCGGTTAAATCACTTGGCCTGAAGAGGCGGTTAAATCACTTGTGGTTAAAGTGTTAGCCTATGTGGCAGTGGAGGATTGTAAATTGTTGATGTGGTTGTAATTATGTTTGTTGAAATTATTGTAACACAACACTGCACTTGTACACATGGCATGTAGATACTAGGAACATGGGATGGGTTAGGGAGACATGATCCCTACTGAGCTGTGGTTGCTCACCCCTCCTACTGTGTTTGCTTTTTTTTCCAGGGACTTACAGGCGTTAGGTGGATACACCAAGGTGGAAGACTTTTTTTTACTTTACTATTTATGTTATTTTTATGGGAACTGATGTAACCCCAATGGGGATGGATTAAAAAGAGAACTTTGTAATAAAGACTGACTTTGTTATTGGTTTGTGGACAGCTTTGATGGACTTTATTTTTCTTGAATGTGTTGTGAAAGTTTTAAAATGTTAAATTCTTGATTTGTATCCTTACCCCTTTGCCCTCCGTGTGGGTAAAAGGGAAGTCACGTACCGGTTTCCTCGGGTTGGAAATCCGGGGCGTGACACTACCAGTTGGGCTTTGTTCCGGATTACGATTCCGTCTGTATCAAGTTTGTTCCGGAACACCCATTTAACTCTAATGACTTGTTGAGACTTTGGCCTAGGTATAAGAGTCCACACATCATTCCTCTTGAACTGATTTAACTCTTCCTGCATGGCGTCTATCCAATTTGAATCTTGAAGTGCTTCTTCCACCACCTTTGGCTCTATTTGCGACAAAAAGCGAGAGTAGAGTCACATGTTGGAGGTGGCTGCCCTTGTTCTAACACCAACAGTAGGATCACCAATCACTTGTTCTTGAGGATGGTTTTGAGTCCATTTATAGTTTTGTGCAAGTGGTGGTGAATACTCAATGATTTGAAGCTCTGTCAGATTAGGTGGTTCTTGTTCGTTTGCCGTGTGAGCTTCTTCCGGGCCAGCATTATCCATATCAATAGGTTCTGGAGTGTTTTGCGGTTCTCCATTACTATTCATTTCTGTATTAGCTGGTCCGGATGGACTTGAAGGTGCTCCAATAGTTTGAATATCCGAAGGAACATGTCCGGAGTTAAGTGGAAGTCCCGAGTCAAATTCATCCGTAACATCATCTGCATCATTTCTTCGTTCTTCACTGGTGCCATGTGGTTGGTCAGTAAGAGCGATAGGAACATTCATAAACTTTGAGTAGTCAATGTTGTCGTCTTGATCCTGCACATTAGAACTTGGAGAACCAAGTTTCGACCAATCCAGGTTAGCTTCATCAAAGGTCATATAGATAGATTCTTAACTTTGAAGAGTTTTCTATTGAAAACCCGATAAGCCTTGCTATGAAATAAATACCCAGCCTTGTTTCTCTAGACCTCAGAATATATGTCCCCATCTTTTGATCCGGATAACTTAATATCTCCGGATAAGATATCTCTAACTGTGCAGGTGTTTGACAAAAAGGAAACTGTGAATCCTTTGTCACATAAATTACTGACACTCAGCAGATTATGCTTCAAATTTTCGACTAATGCAACCTTAGTTATTGATACACATCCGTTGGTTAAAGTGCCATACCCCACAGTCTTACCTTTACTGTTGTCACCATATGTTACGGATGGGCCTCGTTTGTCAGTAACATCCACGAGTAGAGACTTATCACCCGTCATATGTCCGGAGCATCCGTTATCGAGTATCTACTTGCTTTGATTGATCTTTGACTTCAAGTGAGATGGCAGTGAATTCCATAGATGATCCTGCAAGACAACAAATTACACTTTTGGTGCCCAAACTTGTTTCAGGCGGTTAGGAGAAGCAATAATAGTGTCAACTATTCCGGATTTTACGTTGCTCAGAACTTTAACTTTCCAGGTTGACTTAGCTTTTTTCGTATTAGTTGCTTCTTTAACTTGGGTTTTCTTAGGAGAGATGCTCCGAGGAGTTTTAGATTTAGATTTTCGAGAAGAACCCTTTTTGACAACCTGATTTTTATTGATTGAAAAGTTATTACACAACCAGTCATCAGATAGACTCCAACATTCATAATAGTAGTGACCTATTTCACGACATATCGAACAGACACTATGATGTGGAGTTACAGCTGGGGATATAGGTTTCTTTGGCTTAACAGGTTTCCTACTCTGTTCCCTATGGCCTAATCCTCTGCGAACGGGTGACGCGTTCTTGGCCCTAGAAGCATCAACCTTTGCCTTTTCTTTGTTTCTGAGTGCTGTAGTTTCGGATTTAACTACAGCAACCTTCCCTTCATCGTTTGGTACAGGTGCTACTACTTCGGGATTAGCAGTAACAGCCTCTCTTCCACAATCATAAACTATGGTGCCACCTGAAACAAAACCATCCAACGGTTTAGATGTACTAACAGGATATAGGTTGGTTAGTTTTGTAGTATAGTCCGGAGGGCACTCAGTAGCTGGAGCAGTGGAAGTGGATTCGGATCCTAGGCCAGGTTTGACTCGGATATTGTCAGGATCAGTTCTAAATGTAGAGGCTATTTCTTCGGATTTTAGCCATTTACGATTTATTTCCTTTTCCTTCTCAAGTTCAATCTCGAGTCTTTTAAGATTTACATTCATGCCTGTGAGGTTGGTATTCAGTAAGTGATTTTCAGCTCTTAGGTCGTGATACCAAACCTCCCTGCTTCGGTAGTCAGCTATGTCCTTTTCAAGTTTAGAAACAGTAAATTCTAGGCATTTAGTCTGACCACTCATATTTTGATACATTTGAGTAATTATTAATCTCTCATTCTTTTCATCATCACATTCCTTAGTGAGAGATTCTAATTTACTCAAGAGCTCAGAGATAGAAGGTACCTCAGCATTTGCCATGAGGCAGACGTTCGCCTTTTCCATTGGTTCGTTGTCTGAAGATTCCTCTTCTTCTTCCGAACCACTGTTGTATTTTGAGACGAACACCTTCCTCTTCATTTTGCTGTTGTCTGAGGTGGAGCGCCGGGGTTTAACCTTGTTATCCTTGTCGGCCGTCTTGGGTTTGGATCTACAGTCCTTGGCCCAATGACCAGGTTTCCCGCAATTGTAGTAGTCTTGGGATGTCGACTCCGACCGCTCCTTCCTTCTCGAGGATGAGGAAGAGCCTCTTCTGAATCCTTTTCCGCAGAAATCGTGTGAAGGATTTCACCAAGAGTGCTATTTTTTCTTCCATGTCTGACTTAGAGTTTTCTGACTCTTCCGTATCGCCCTCCGTCAGCATGCTTGGTCCAGCCGTAGCCTTAAGAGCTACCCCCTTTTCTTTCCGAGCTATCTTCTCGTCTCAGTCAGTGTATTTGAATCTAACCTCATGAGTCCGTAGCTCTCCATATAGCTCTTCAAGGGGAGCATACTGCCAGTTGTCTTTGGATTGCATCTGGAGCTGCTTGGAGTAATAGCGATCCGGCAGGGAACGAAAAAACTTGTCATCTATTTGGAACTGAGTGTAGTGCTCGTTGACAGCTTTCAATTCCAGGATGAGCTTGTCGAATCGCCGATAGATGCTCTCCAGGGATTCTCCAGGTTTGTGGTTGAAGCTCTCAAAGTTCTGTCTGAGAACGCAAATGACGTTCTGCATCTGGGACTGACTTCCTTCATATAGAATAGTCAATTTGTCCAACACAGCTTTTGCTGTCGTGCAGCCCTGGACGTCCGTGAAAGCCTCTGAATCCAAGGATGATGTCACGTAAGCTAGAGCCTTTTCACTAGCATATTGCCAGGCACTTTCATCGTGAGTGAGTTCAGCATCAGTCTTTGGCCTCCTGACCCTATTTTCTCCGATGGTCATCGGAATGGGAAGCTCCTGATGAAGACAAGGCCACATTAGATGATCATGAGAGGTCATGAACATCTTCATGCGAGCTTTCCACTGGGAGAAAAGCTCTAGTGTGAACTTTGGCGGTTTCCTTAAAGTGTAGCCTGAACTCCGTGGTTGAGGAGCAGCGGCAGCAGCAGGTTGAGGTGGATCAACATTTTCACTGCTGCTTCGGTTGGGAAGGGGCTCTTGAGCTTCCCCGGAGTTAAGCCGGGTGTTGAATAGCATGCTGCTTTCTTCGGCCATTGTTAAGTTGAGAGGGAGTGAGGGATCTCTACGAGCAGGTAGAACTTGCTTTGATACCACTTGTTGGTCCCGGAGAGCCTAGAGGGGGGGGGGGGGGGGTGAATAGGCTCTTTGAAAATTCTTTCTCTCTCTTAATGGCTAGACACTCACTCTGGTTAAACGGATAAAATTAGTGCGGAAGATTAACCAGGTAGTGGAAGTATGTTGCTTTATTATCTGAAGATAATTACAACGAAGCAAAACAGCGCTTTAACTGATTACAACACAACACTCTGTTATGGTTACACACACTTGGCTGTAAATCTCTGTATAAGCTATTTCACACGATACACGCTTGTAAGTATATGAGTATTAGTAAGCGCGTGCGTATTTATATTTTACATTGCTTCAGGTATATATAGACATCCTAGGAATCTATCTTGGAACTGCATTTTCCGAGCAGTGTGAAGGATTGAAGTTCTTCATCGGAAAATGCTGAAGCTTTAACTGCTGCGGATGTAGAGCTCGAAATATTGGAAGCATAAGTTGTGGTGAATTCTTGCTTGATTCCAATTGCATTTGAGATCGCGTCCACATCTCCGCATGATCCACGTGTAAGAATTTAGGTTTTCAACGGGTTTGTTTTACATCGGGACGAAGCGAGCCGATTGCAATAAAAGCGGCTTGGAAATGATGAAGCAGCATCTTCTTAGTCCGTCATAAGGTTCCTTACTCCGTATCAGCGAAGCTTAGATCCTTACTCCGTGTCAGTGGTTGCTTACTCCATATGAATGAAGTCCTGGAATCCTTGTTCCGTGTTAGCGCCTCTTACTCCGCATGAAGTATAGGCTCAGAGAGCTTATTCCGCATCAGTGCTTCCTTACTCCGCATAAAATAGGTACTGAAGGCTTACTTCGTATCAGTGAATCCTTACTCCAAATGAGTAATGGATCGGATTCCTTATTCCGCATTTGTTGTCCTTAGTCCGCAACAATTGTCCTTACTCCGTTCAAATGAGATTCGGATTTCTTAGTCCGTGTCTTCTTTTTCTTTAGTCCAGTGGAGTGACAATTTCGATTCTCTCTCCGCAACAAGTCTCTATTATTCCATGCGAGTGATAGACTTGGAATCTTATTCCGTATCAATTGACTTAGTCAAGTTGAGAGTTAGACACAGGTTCCTCAAGTCGTTTTGTCAAGTGTTTAGTCCGCACGAAAAGTCCTTACTCCGGATGAAGACTCAGTTATGTACCAAGTGAATGACAATACTCATGATGATCCAGATCAGGATTATGTATCCTGTCCTTAACTTTGTTCTCACACGAGTAGGTCCGGATTAGAGTTAACTCATCTGTACAGACTTAATAGTAAGCATGAAACATCTCGAGTCAAATTACATAGGGTTTGTTCCGCATTATCCAAATTCTAGGTTTGATCCAATAATTATCATAACATAACTTTCTCGGAAACTCTAAGGTTTCCCCACGAGGCCTTGCCGCGGGACTAAACCTAACGATCTCAACCACTGAACGAACAGCGCAGATACCCCAACGGCCTCCAAGGTCCTCTGCCTCGAGAATGAACCCGAAAACTCCCAGACCCCAGACTCAACAACATATCCAAACATAATTTGCCATTGAAGGCCAACATTCATATAGGAGATCACACCTATATGAATTTACATATATTTATATAAACGGGTATTCCACAAATCACCTACCACAAGGCCAAACCCTGGAATTGGTTCAAGGAATAATAAAACCCCTACCTCAAAAGGATCCTCCTTGCTCTTGCTCCCACGCTAGACGCCGTCCACCCACATGAATCACCACAACAGCGATCAGGAGAAGGTCCTCTCTCTCTCTCTCTCTCTCTATGGCGGTTGTGACAGCTGACGGAAGAAGAACCCTAAACCTAAGAACAAGAGACCTCATCCTCCTTATATAGACCTCACTTTTCAAAATGACGTAGTTTTGATAAGTGAACCCCATAATCAAAATGTCGTAATTTTGATAAATGAAGCCCAATTTCAAAACAACGTAGTTTTGGCAAATAAAACACGCTACAACCTTCCCGCTTCCACACAGGACAAAATACCCATAATTCGAACATGGCCCTTTGCGAGAAGATTACTAGCATAACAAAACCAAGGTGACAGTACAAAAACATGGCTACACGTCACAAAGGCCATTGTCACGTGCAAGCTCCAAAAGTCCTAGGATTTGGCCACAAGCTTTAAAACTAAGTCTGAAGGCTCCCATGCAAAAACAACATTGCACATAACAAAGCCATTGTCACGTGCAACCTCTAAAAGCTCCCTCTTGAGCTCATCTCTTGCCTCATGCTTACTCATCAATCAATAATGTGTTCTAACTAATGTGTGTGGGAATAAAACTCCCAAAAACCCGACAATTGCCACCCAAAAGGCATAACTGTGACTAACTCCTCACATCCCAAAAACCTGGTCATTACAGCCCTGGATGCCTTTTCAGTTTTTGTCAGGCCTTAGATGCCTTTTCAATTTCTGTTAGGCCTTAGATGCCTTTTCACTTCTTGTTAGGCTTTTTGAATGCCTTTTTAAGTCTACCTATGAAGTTCCTTTTCACTCTTGGGGACAAACCCAACCAATGCGTTCTACTCTTCCTCCATGCAAGGTAAGTCAGGTAAGTGCACCAACCCATCCAAAATGATTCCCTTTTATCTTTGTACACTATTTGTAAACAAACAATGCACAAAGAAGGGCTGCTATTGGAACCCATTTTGTCCGGGTTGGACATACTAACTCCATTTTTATATACTTGTCAGTCAATGCCATATACCTTGTTGAATGGTTTGGAGTTGATGTTAACCCCAATTTGCACAAGATGGATACATTTACACAGACAAGGAAGCCTGGAATTGATTACCTCTATTGCAAGCCCCTAAAGTGCCCCAAGACTAACACCAAGTGATAGAGGATGAAATTTGGAGATAAACGCACTTAACCAAGCCCAATTCCAACTTAAAATGAAGACGTTATGGCAAAAATAATATGCGTCAGAAGTCAAACTTGCCAAAAGATGGTCAATGCCCTAGTCAAAGGGCCTAGAAATGTGACCATGCAAGATTCTCTAAAGTGACTATTTAGGCGAATACAGAGCTTCCCAAATAATCCCCCAAAGTTTGTCCATTTTAGCATTTTGGGTGGGGGTAAAAGGGTAAAAGAAACAGGGGGTTCAAATCCGGAGCATCGTGGTCAAATCTGTGACATCACTAGTCCGGACTAAGCTTCCACTGACAATGAGTAAGGATCTGAGCCTTCCTCGATCCAGACTAAGCTTCCACTGACACGGAGTAAGGATCCGAGCCTTCATTGATCCGGACTAAGCTTCCACTGCCACGGAGTAAGGATCCAAGCTTTCATTGATCCGGACTAAGCTTCCACTAACACGGAGTAAGGATCCGAGCCTTCCATTGATCCAGACTAAGCTTCCACTAACACGGAGTAAGGATCCAAGCTTTCCATTGATCCGGACTAAGCTTCCACTGACATGGAGTAAAGATCCAAGCCTTCCATTGATCTGGATTAAGCTCCAATCATCCAGAATAGCCTTGCATTGATCCGGATCCGAGCCTCCACTGACCTTTGACCCTACCAACTGACCTTCACTGATTGGCCTATCCACGGGCTCGCTCACTATTTCTTCATGGGATGTGTTTGTATTAGCTATACAAATGCTTTTCAACGCCTGTCGGCCACATGTGCTCATATGAAACCAAAAATGGCAATCATAGGTCGTCAGTCCACCCGTCATAAGATGGAATCGAAAAATAAAAAATGTTGGCATTAATACATCAATAAATACAGCAATAATGAGGCTACGTCCAAAGGCATTAAAAAGGGAGTCCTTCCCCTCACACGGGATTACACCCCAAAAACTCTTTCCTTTTGCACAAAAAAAACACCCAAGCTTTTTCCCTTTGCACAACACCCAGATTTTCACCCAGCTCTCTCCTTTTCCCAAGATCAAAATCAAAAATCAAAAAACACAAAAAAACTCTCCCTTCCCATATTCTCTCTCTCTCTCTCTCTCTCTCTTGCGAGTTCCCTTTCCAAAAAAAAAACTTCTTCTCTCACTCCTCTCTCGTACGGGTTCTCTCACCCAAAACAAAAATCTCTCTCACAGTTTATCTTCCCTCCCACTTTCACGTTTAAATCATTTTCATCAATTTCTCTCAACTCCAACATACCACTGCAGTCTCCAAATTAAACCTCGGCTGATTTTCCTAATTTGCGCTACTGGAATTTGGCGATTTGCTGATTTTATGTTCCAGCAGGTGACTTTCGGTGCAGACATGATAGTTCAAACGGACAACCACAGTTGAAGCCCCAAAGTCGACTCAGTTACTTTGTATTTGTTAATTTATTACCTTTTTAGTTTATTTATATTTATACTTGATGTAATATTTAGTGTTATTTTCTGTTTTTTATGTTGTTAGTATATATTGTATTTTCCTTGTATTTTTTGTTGTTGGTATATGTGTTATATGTTGTAATATGTAAAGTATGGTAAAAGAGCAAAAAAAAAAGAGGCAAAGAGAGGCATGAAAATGAAAAAAAGGAAGAAAGAAAAAAAGAAGAAGAGAGAAAAAAAGGTCGCTTTATTTTATTTGTGAATGTCACAATCACACACTCCACACTTATTGTGATATGTGTATACATGTAGTCATAGTCGAAAACCAAACAGAAAAAAGAGAAGGAAAAAAACAAATATGCATTTTTAAGTTTTAACTTGTGATTTCTGTTGGACCCTATTTTGTCCGGGTTGGGCATACATATTCATTTTTAGCTTTATATTATTCCATATTTGTCCTTCACTTTGTATAGATAAATATAGAGGTGTGACTATTAATTTAAAGGGTGTGACGTTAAGAAAAACAAAAAAAAGCATAAAATAAGAAAATAAGAAAATTCTAAAAAAACATTTTTAGAGCCGGTTGTATGTCTACATTTTTATTTTTCAAACAGCATTTTCTGCACCAAAAAAAACCAACGGTCACGATACTATTCCAACGGTCATAGCACTATTTCCAACGGCTATATTCTCCACCAACGGCCACTTTTCCACCCTATAAATACACCCTCATTCCTCTCCTTCACTCACACAATTTCCACTCTACCACTCTTCAAACTCTCTTCTTCAATTCTTCACGTTTTTTCCCTCCTCTTTTACGAAAATGGCTAACTGGATGACATGTGTGCTAACGGTGCTGGTGTTGGCGTGCACTATTGTGTATCCTATGATGGGCAGCGCTTTCATACCCTTACTTGCTTTCATCTTCCTCTTGTATGTAATGGCAATGGCTACAGAATATATTTTAGGTTGAATCATGTAATATCTCCACCACGGAGTCCTAAATAAATTGCAGTTTGCATGTTTGTGTGTTATATGTGGATGTATATATATACATATATAGGTTAAATAAATAAATAAATAAAACCGTCCTAACGATCAGTCACAGCCGAAAAAAAACATGAACAGTACCTAGGGCACTATTCGAGTTACTGTTTCATGAACAATACCCCCGATACTGTTCCATGAATAGTACCCCCTTATTTGAATTCTTAATAATCATAAAAATAATAAAAATAGAAGTCCCACATTGAAAGCTTTGCAAAAACTTCCTCCCCATGACTCCTATATAAGGGGTCCTCTCCCCCTTCCAAAACACACCAACACCATCAAATACACATAACTCTAAAAAAGATAGTAGAATGTAAAATTAACTGCGGTTCTAAAAGAGAACTGCGGTTATAGTCAAATTAATTTTTTTCCTTCTTTTGCAAAAAAAGGAGGCATTCGGGAGAAGGGCGCCCTTGGTCCACGATATTCTAGGTTTTTATTCCTTTTCCTTCTTTTGTGTAATAAATTAGTAGTTAGTTTGTAATTAAATTTAACATAATTAGTTAGTTAGTTTTTTTAAATTTAGCATAATTTCAATTAGTTAATTTTAGCATATTTAGTTAATTAGTTAGTTTTTAAATTTAGCATAATTAGTATAATTAAATTAGCATAATTAGTTAGTTAATTTTTAATAAGTTTGTAATTAAACTTTTCAAATTTAGACATATAAATAGTAATTAAGCCTGGTAATTAATTAATTAGCGTGTAATAAATTAAATAACATTAGTAATTAGATAAATTAGTAATTAACTTTTATAATTAATTTTCATATTTAAAATTTAGTAAATAATTAGACTAATTTAAATAATTCATAATTAGATTATGATGATTAAATTTAACATTTAACGTTTAATTTAATAATTTGCGCGTGAGTAGTAATTAAGCCTATTAATTAATTAGCATGTGACGGATTAAAATAACATTTTGAGAATTAGATTTAGATTAGATGTGATTTAAAAAAAAAACAAACAAACAAAAAAAAAACAAAAAAACAAAAACAAATAGAAACCTCCTCCTCCTAAGATAGGTACCGAAAGGGCGTTGTAGGGGTGCTAAAACTTTCCCAACACGTAACCAACTCCCAAACCCACCTCTGGTAACGTAGACCACATCTTAACTGCTCAAGGTAGAGGGTATCCAACGGTACCCCAAAAACAGTTGGTGGCGACTCTGTATATTTTATCATTTGGGTTCGGCCCGGATGAAAACGAGTGATAATAGCTGGCGACTCTGTTGGGGACTTTCTATAATTGTAGAGAGTTAGGCCTAGAATTAAGAGTAGGAGGTTGCTTTTGTTTTTACTTAATTGTATATATTTGTGCTTGCGTAACTGTTAATTATGATGTATATACTTTGAAATGCCATGATAGTTATGATTTACTGTTTTCCTTAACTGTTACATCCATGCATAACCCTATACCTGGGTTTATTTCACCATTTAAGTTAGCGAGGTTTACTACAGACACAGTTAACTACAGTTACTACCCTGGCATTTATCCGGCGTACATATCCTGGAGGGCACAACACAAGCCACAGTTAACTACAGACATGTGGGCGATCCTCCAAGAGAATCAGAATCTCAGGCAGCAGATCCAAAGGCTAGAAGCATCCCTAGAAGGAGCTCTTTAGCGATTACAGTTGAGGGAAAAATAGGTCGAGACCATATTGAAGCAGAAGGAAGAGGCAGGTGAGCGACCAACCTAGAGGAAAAGGCGTCATGCTACTTAGGAGATGACTGGAAGTTTGCCTTAAGATCATGTAGCCATAACTCTCATCTACATGGCATTTCTACATTGTACTGTGTGTTTGTTTGCAAATGTTTGGAATAAAGTCATTTGTTTCTCTAACCGATCACATAGTCATTCATGCATACATGCATATCAAAATTGAAAATCAAGTAAAAATTACATTATTCCAAGTCGGTAGCCGCTTTTCTCCAGGATTGCGCACTCTTACAACCTCAAGTCCCAGCGCAATCAAGTATCACAGCCGCAGCCAACGGTGGAAGAAGCAGAGAACAGACTCATGGGGTTGGAACAATCACAACAAGCCCTACAGGAGCAAATATCTGCAATAATGGAAATGCTTACCAAGGTGACTGGGGAAGGTACTTCGGCAAGAGGAACCTCAAATCACCAACAAGAACAGGGGCAGGAGGCAGTTCTACCACCTAATCTCGATCCAAGTTAGGCACCCACATATCAGCCTGCCATGACATAACCCCCTACTCCAAATCAAACTCATTGTACTATGCCTGCAGCGGGAAATGTAATGGAAGCAGTGGGTTCCCCAGCTCCGAAGGAGAATGTTGACTCTCCTACTTTAAGACGACAGGAGGAAAGATTGAAAGTTGTAGAAGGCATCAACAGCTATGGCATGATTAGCCCACAAGACTTATGCTTAGTGCCGAAAGTGGTGCTACCACCAATATTCAAGATGCCAGAGTTCGAGAAGTTCAACGGAACCTATTGTCCGAGGACACACCTAGTCATGTATTGTCAAAAGATGGCAGCCTACGCAGGTGAAGACAAGCTCATTATGCATTGTTTCCAGGAAAGCCTAACTGGGGCATCCCTCCGCTGGTACTTTTAGTTGGATGGCAACTGTATCATGACTTGGAAAGAATTGGCCACATCCTTCTTGGCTCAATACAAGCACGTCACTGAGTTAGCATTGGACCGACTAACCCTGCAGTCCTTAGAAAAGGGATCCAACAAAAGCTTCAAGGATTATGCATGGAGATGGAGAGAGACGGCTATGGAGGTCCAACCTCCCCTTACAGATAGGGAACTCACTACTCTTTTCATCAACACGCTAAAAGGCATCTACTATGAGAAATTGATTGGCAACCTCTAGCAACTTTGCAGACTTGGTCGCATCTGGTGAATGTGTTGAAAGTGGCATTAAAGGAGGAAAGCTAAAGGGTGATGTGGCCGAGGCATCAAAAAGGTTTCAACCACCAGCAAAGAAGAAGGAAAATGAAACCAACCTAGTATACCAATCGCACCCAACAATACAACCGACATTCTACCAAGCACCAGGGTACTATAGAGGATCAACAGTAGCTGCCTATGCTGCACCTGCTCCTACTCCCCAATTCATGCCCTATTTGCCACAAGGAGGGGTTCCATTTCTATATCCAATGGCACCAAATCCATTTCAATCGAGAGCACCATACCAAGAGCAACCAAGGCCGTCAGCTCCGGAAGGACCTAGACCCGCATTCCAAGGACAGGGGCAACCAAGGGCCCAAACCCAGCATGCAGGATCGAATCAGGCCCCTCGTCGGCCACGACAAGAGTTTGATCCAATTCCAATGACATATGCAGAATTATACCCCAAGCTTTTAGAAGCAAGGTTGGTACTCCCTACACCCTTGGGAGAAATAAGGTCTCCTCCCCTGGCTTGGTATAAACCAAATGCCAAATGTGAGTATCATACCGGTGGAGTAGGACATGATATTGAAAACTGCATAGCATTCAAAAGGAAAGTCCAGGCTTTGAAAGATGCGAATTGGTTAGATTTTTCCACAATAACTGGGACGCCGAATGTAAACAACAACCCTCTCCCAGAACACTCCAATAATGTAGCTAGTATCGAGACTGAAGGACGATTGGAGAAGGCTTCACAAATACATATGAAGAAGGTGTATTTGTTTCAATTGCTACAAGTACATGGATATGTACAAACCAAAGACACATCAGAATCATAGAGGGGGGTCCATATGGAAAACAATGCCCATACCACAAGATGTCGCAGGGACATGACATCGAAGAATGTAGTGAGTTTTCCGAGGTGGTGTAAAAACTGATGGACCAAAGGATTATCGAATTCTCAAGAGAAGATACGGACAATCAATGCCACATGATCCAAGGAGATATGTCATGCAAACCATCATGGGTGCCAACACCCCTTGTCTTGAACGTGAAGACTCCAGACATCCCACTACTACCACATGGAATAAGGCCTCTCACTATACATGATGCGAATCTGGTGCCAGACAAGAAGGCAAAAACAGAAATCCCGTAACTGCCCATGGAATTACACCGCTCACCATACGAGTTTTCACTCCTTTCCCTTACAAGACGGATAAAGCAGTCCCATGGAACTATAGTTGTGAAGTAATCCAAGGAGCCACCGCAACAGAAAAGAAAACCAGGAGCGGTCGGGCATATGCCCCTGATATGGCTGACAAAGCAAGGAAAGAAAAAGCTGCAGAACCCGACATTAAGCCAACACTGGAGGCAACAAAGAAAGGAGCACCGGTCATTGAAGAAGAGACCACAAAATTTTTGAAACTCATGAAACAGAGTGAGTATAACATTGTGGATTAGCTAAGTTGACAACCGGCTCGCATCTCGTTCCTTGCATTAATGATGGATTCCCAACCTCACCGGGAAGCACTAATAAAGGTTTTGAGCCAAGCCTATGTTCCTCTAACCATCCCAGTGGCGAATGTGGATGAACTCACTAATAACTTTATTATGAACAACGTCATCAACTTTGGAGATAACGAGCTACCCCAGGAAGGAAAGGGACACATAAAAGCTCTACACATTACTGTCAAGTGTAAGGAGCACACCATAGCCCGAGTGCTTATTGACAACGGCTCTACCTTGAACATTATGCCCTTATATATACTGCAACAACTGTCGGTTGATGCATCCTATATGCGCCATTGTACAATGAAGGTAGGGGCATTTGATGGAAGAAAACGTGACATGTGGGAACTTTGGACATTCCACTACTAATTGGACTAGCTACCTTTATGGTAGAATTTCAAGTGATGGACATTATGCCCTATTATAGCTGTTTGTTGGGAAGACCTTGGATCCACATGGCAGGAGCAGTGCCGTCAAGCCTCCACCAAAAGATGAAATTTGCAATGGGAGACCAACTCATTTACATCTCTGGAGAGACAAGTTTCCTCGTCACCAAGCCGACATCAATCCCCTATATTGAAAACAATGAGGATGTTCCAGAATACTCCTATCGGGCATTTGAGATGGTGAATGTCACTTCTGCCCCAAACCATTATCTCTCGAAGGTTGCAAGAATGGTTGCAGCCACCATGATCAAACAAGGGTACAAACCAGGGCAAGGATTAGGCCCAAAGGCTCAAGGAATCCAAAAACCATTGACCATCCGAGAAAATACGTGCCTACAAGAGCTGACAGACAGAGGGAAGCTACCAAAAAGCGGAAAATTAGAATGGCAAAGTTGCAGAAAAGGCCAATACTAGAGGGAAAGAGGAGCTTTCCCCCCTTAAATGTTACATTCTAGACTGGAGGGTTTATCCACAAGAGCCAACCTGAAACTGTAACTGAGACTGTAGCTTCCTTGGACACAAACGAGCATGCACCAAGCGAGATGGTTCTGGTGGTGCGAGAGGATCCCAACCAACCATTGAACAATTGGACCAGCCTAGACCTCCCTATAATGTAATGCTTAGGGGGTCACTAGGATTTAATGTTTTCTATTTCAATGTCTTTTGAAGCTGTGAACATTTGTTTTTATTAAAAGCTTTCCAATAAAATGTGTTTCTTCAAATCTTTCATGGTGCATTCCATTCATGACATATGCATATCATATTTGGTTACTGATAAACAGAATTTGGCATGCACAGCTGTAGTGAAACTATTGTCGTTTAATCCTGTTCTTCAAATAATAATTTAAATCCCCTTATTGTTACTTCTTAATATAGCAGCAAGTAGGGGGTCGAACCACAGAGATTAACCAGGTTTCCTGACTTTTTATCAAATCACTAATTTACTTAAGTCCTCTAAAATGTTTTAGCAGACAGTTTTGGAATTTTGCAAATGGTGAACTAATTTTTATGATTTTCTGAATATTAAAGCTATAGAAATTAAAGTTTGATGACGCAGAGATTGCTTTTTTAGGTTTGAATTACAGATTTAAGGCTTCTAGGGTCACAAATGCACCACTCCTACACTGTTTCTATTGGTTTTAGTATTCTTGAGTTTGTTTACTGATATGCAAGCCATTTATCAACCAAGGATCTGCAAATGGTCATAGTCAGACCTTTTAAGGGCTTGCTGCATGAATGGTCATCATTGCAACAGCTCACACAGCCAATAAATCACAACAAAGCAAAGATAATGGTCACACAATGCCTGAAGTGTCATAAATCATGATCTGTCCCAGACTAGGACTGATAAGATCCAGAAGTGCACGTTCCAGATTATAGAAGTTGAAGAAAGATTCATAAAATATGCAAATAATCATTCCTCAAACTCAGAAATTACCAAGTACCAGTCATTACAGCATAGGGGGGCTACATTGCTCCCCTAGAATTGAATGACTACTCACACATATTGCAAGTTACAGAGGAAACCCAGAAATTACAATACATCAAAACCTGATTCTAGAGATAAGAAGTGTTTTAAGGTAGCTCCCTTCCTCCAGGTGCAAGGTACATCCAATCTCAACCCTGTTCTTCAAGTTACAGCAGCAATCCCTGTCTTTTAGGTGATTTCCAACTACTTTTCTCTATTTTTCCTTCAGAATCTGTCTCCTTCAGCCACCAGCCTCTAGCATCTTATATAAGGCTGCTAGACAGGCTAAGGAGTTGACCTAACCCATAGCTGTCACCTCTTAATCAAAACTACGCAGTCTTGTTTAGTGAACCAAAATTCAACTTAAAATCCAAATACAGCTCAAACCAAGCAAAATTAGTCTAAACTCTAGAAGGGAAAAATGATTAGAATGACAAAACACACTGAACTGTGCAGAAATATCCATGCCCGTGACAATGCCCGTGATATGGTGATATCACGGGCAGCTCCAAATGCCTTGAAATTTTGCCCCAAACTTTGTATCATCATATAAAAGGCAGGGCTTGAATATCAGCCTGCCCGTGATAATGGCCATTATCACGTGCACATGCCATTTTGCCTCCCCAGGCTGTCCTCTTTTGCTAAAAGCTCCCTTTTTGGTCCATAAACTGATTTGGCTAATTTGTTTGAGAATAAAATACCTAAAAACCTACCAAAACAGCTCCAAAACACACACACACACACACACACATATATATATATATATGCAAACAGTCTCTTCTTAGGTGCTGAGCAAGTATCTATGCATTAATGGAACAAATTAGGCTCAAAACATGCTCTTTACTGTCTAAAATATGTACAAGAATAACGGCATAAATGCACATTATCAGTTACCAACTTGTCATCCTCTTATAAGCAGGTATCACAATGTCAATGAGAACATCATATGCGAAAGCGAAACGAGATGCTTAAGGTTTGACCAAAGTCCAAACTGGGAGCAGCCAGTGTTTGAAGCTGATGAGAATGAGGTAGAGGAGACACCCGAACTACCGGGAGAGATCATACATGTCATCACTGGTTTTCGTCCGAGCCCGTTTGGGGTGAGCTCAAACTAAACCAATGGTGAGAAATTTAGAGTCGCCACCAACTGTTTTTGGGGTACAGTTGGATACCCTCTATTTTGAATAGTTTAAAGTGTGTGGTCTGCGTTATCAGAGAAAGGTTCGGGAGTTGGTTACATGTAGGGAAGGATTAGCACCCCTACAGCGCCCTTTCGATATCTAATTTAGGAGGAGGAGGTTTTTATTTTTGTTTGTACTGCCATGACTGAGTTAAGTTTCCTAAAGAGTCTATGATTTTTATTTGGCTAAGTTATTTGTTAAAGTTATGGTTAAAATTGATTTACCCTAAATCCCTAAAGGGAATCCTAAAAGTTTTGGGTTTTTGTTTGAAGTGAAGAATGAGATCCTACAGGTTGATGTTGGTTTTTGGTTTTGCTCTTGGAAATTGAAGTCCTAAAAATGTTTTTATTTTCCCTTTTTTTGGTTTGGATTAAAAAACATACACATTTTTTTGTTTTTGTATTTTGTAGAAACGTTTTGTTTTTTGCCTTGTTTTGTTTTTTGGTTTTGTTTTGTTTGTTTTTTTAGGAGACATTTTTGAAAACATTTTGAAAATTATTTATTGAAAACGTTTTGGAAAACATTTTGTGGAAAATATTTTGTGTTTTTTTTTTGTTTGTTCCTCTTAAGGATTGACCATATCAAAATACATGCATATCAAAATAAAATGTGAGTTGTGTGATTGTGACATACAAAAATATCAAAAAAAAAAAAACCACCCCCCTCTCTTTTTTTCTTTTTCTTTTCATCTCTTTTTTTGCTCTCTTTTTCGTCTTCTTTTTCTTTTTCTTTTTCTTTTTTTTTCACTATACTTTACATATTACAATGTACAACAGAAGAATACAAGGAAAATGCAACGAAACACACTAAGAATTACATCAAATATAGAGAAGCTAAAGAAATTAAAACACTAAAATTACATCAAATATAAATACAAATAAACTAAAAATACAGTAGCAAATGTAAATTACACTGACTTTGGCTTGAATGCGTTTCAACTCGGGACTCCCTGAACTTACGTTTAAAATATTCTGCCTGTGCTGAAAACCGCCTGTGGGAACGCCAAACCACCAAATTGCAAAATTCCGGCAGCGCCAATTATGAAGATCAGTTGTAATTCATCTTGGAGACTGTAATAATACATTGGAGTTGAGGGAAATTGATGGAAGAGGATTTAAATCGTGATAGAGAGAAGGGGGTTGAAGGTCGAAAGGGCGAGTCGAAGGTCAGAGGGTTATAGGTTTCGAGGGTCAAGGGTCGAAGGGTCGAAGGTCAGAGTGTCGGCAGCGGGGCTTTGAGGCTTCGAGAGTTAGGGGGTTGAAGGTTGAAAGGGCGAGTCGAAGGTCGGAGTGTCGGCAGCGGGGCTTCGAGGCTTCGAATCTTCGAGGCTTCGAGACTTCGAGGCTTCGATGCTTCGAGGCTTCGAGGCTTCGAAGGTCAATGGGTCGAAGTTTCGGCAGGTCAATGGTCAACGGTCAACGGTCAACGCCGAAGTTTTTTTTTATTTCCTTCTTACCCTTCACCTAAAATGCAAAAATGGATAACTTTCCAAGGATTGTTTGGGGAGATCCGTATTCGCCTAAATTGACGCTTTGAGGAATTTCGCATGGCCACTTTTTCGGGCGATTTGACCAGGGGCATTGACCATCTTTTGGCAAGTTTCGACTTTTTCCAACGAAAGTTGTTTTGGCCATAACTTCTTCATTTCAAGTCCGATTTGAGCTCGGTCAAGTGCGTTAGTCTCCAATTTTTATCCTCTATCACCTGGTGTTGGTCTTGGGGCACTTCAAGGACTTGTAGCAGAAGTCATTAATTTTGAACTCCCCGTCCGTGTCAATTGTATCCATCTCGTGCAAATTGGGGCTACCATCAATTCCGAACCATTCCTTGGAAGTATGGTATCATTGTGGACCTATTCAACATGGTATATGGCATGGGCAGAAAGGTATATCAAAATGGGGTTAGTATGTCTGACCCGAACAAAATGGGGTCCAACAGCTGCCCCTCTTTGTGCACTGTTTGTATACAAACAGCGTACAAAGATTAAAAGGGAGTCATTTTGGACGGGTTGGAGCACTTACCTGACTTTCCTAGAGGAAGAAGTGCGACGGTTGGGTCTGTCCCCAAGAGGGAAAGGGGCTTCACAGGCCGGTGGGCTTGGATAATACTTTGATGAGGCACCTAAGGCCGCTTGATACTGGAGATTGAAAGCCTACAACAATGACAGGCTTGAACTGAAAAAGAGAAAAGGCCCACAACAATGATGGGCGTGAACTAAAAGTTAAAAGGCCCACAACAATGATAGGCTCGAATTGAAAAATGGAAAAGGCCCACAATAATGATGGGTGTGAACTAAAAATTGAAAGGCCCACAGCAACGATAGGCTCGAATTGAAAATGGATAGCCCACAGCAACGATAGGCTTGAATTGAAAATGGATAGCCCACAACAACGATAGGCTTGAATTGAAAACGGATAGCCCACAGCAATGATAGGCTTGAATTGAAAATGGATAGCCCACATCAACGATAGGCTTGAACTGAAAAATGTAAAAGGCCCACAACAATGATGGGCGTGAACTAAAAATTGAAAGGCCCACAGCAACGATAGGCTCGAAATGAAAATGGATAGCCCATAGCAACGATAGGCTTGAACTGAATGGAAAAGCCCACAGCAACGATAGGCTTAGATTGAAAATGGATAGCCCACAGCAACGATAGGCTTAGATTGAAAATGGATAGCCCACAGCACCGATAGGCTTGAATTGAAAACGGATAGCCCACAGCAACGATAGGCTTAAATTAAAAATGGAAAGCCCACAACAACGATAAGCTTGAACTGAAAATGGAAAGCCCACAGCAACGATATGCTTAAATTGAAAACGGAAAGCCCACAACAACGATAGGCTTAAATTGGGAAGACTTGTTGGAGACATCAAATGGTATTTGGGGAAATGCTTTAAGGAATTGGGGAGTCTGGGAAGTTACCCAATTTGGGCTCCCTCTACGAGTTCACTCAAGGAGATCGCTCTACGAGGTGACCCAAAATGGGAAAAGTTTGTCAAGTGCCAAAGGGATGCGTTTAGACTTTGGGGAATTTGTAAGGGAAGAGGTGTACAGTTGAACAAAGAAAGCTAGGATAGCTTGATGAGAAGCTTTCCGAGTATGAGCTCTTAGGATCTTCAAAGACGGCAACATTCCTGAAATTGCAGAGTATGCTGAATGTATGCAAATGATGCATGGAATGCAATGTGATGTATGCGAGGATGCATAAACCTCAACTTGTGGTGAAATATGATACAATGTGATGCAATGCGATGTATGCATCGAATGCCATGTGATGTATCACTGAGGGTTCGGCCATTGTTGGAGAGGTTGGCTAACATTCAACTTGTTGGGGAACAATGTTCTCTTTAGATGGAGAGTCCGTTCTGTCTTTGCTGGGGAACTTGACTTGACGGCTTCTCTGGGGACAATGACATTCTGTGGAGATATGAGTACTCTGAGTTGGGGACCTTAATATGTTTGGGGACTTTGAGCTTGACCCTACTCATAAGGTAATGCCAATGGATCTCACTGGGGATTTAAGATATTCTATTTAAATGTGAAATGAAGACGATGTAACATGATTAAAGAGATAAAAAAAGATTTTTGCTGGTTTAATTCCACAAAACATATTTATATCATAAAAAGTGTCCTATTATTATAATCTGATAAACAAAATCACAAGTCTTTAAAAAGCATAATATACACATTTGATTCGAGTGTGCCTTAGGTTTAACCAGGTCTTCCACTGTTTGTAGCCGCTGTTTTTGGATTATGTTGTCTCCACTGTTTGCCAAGGACCCTATTTGTTGTGGTCCTGATCCTTTCAGATTCTGCCTGATTTCACCCTTCAAAATTTATTGTTGGCTTTGTATTTTACCCTTGGTGCCCTTTCAGGTTTTCACCAAGTCCGCCTTTGTTTTCTTTTATCTTTTGTTGGAGCTTTGTATTTTACCCTTGGTGCCCTTTCGGGTTTTCACCAAGTCCGCTCATTACAGGGATTGTTGGGAGGTATGAGAATTAAGCATAAAACTTTTTGACGACGTCGCTATTCACTGGATTAGGAAGCTCATCTCCGTCCATTTTGGCAAGGATCAATGCGCCTCCCGAGAATGCTTTTTTCACAACATATGGGCCTTCATAATTGGGAGTCCACTTGCCTCTATGGTCGTGTTGAATTGGCAAGATCTTTTTAAGGACAAGATCACCCTCTTGAAAGCTTCTGGGCTTCACCTTTTTATTGTATTTGTTCATCATTCTCTGTTGATATAGCTGTCCTCTGCAAACTGCTGCCAGGCGCTTGCCCTCAATTAAATTCAACTGCTCATAACGACTTTGGGCTCATTCTGCTTCTTCGAGCTGAGTATCCTTAAGTACTCGGAGGGAAGGTATCTCCACTTCGACCGGTAGAACTGCTTCCATGCCGTAGACCAAAGAAAATGGAGTTGCCCCGGTCGATGTACGCACTGAGGTACGATAAGCATGCAAAGCGTATGGTAGCTTCTCGTGCCAATCTTTGTATGTTTCAGTCATTTTTCTGATAATGTTCTTGATGTTCTTGTTGGCTGCCTTGACTGCTCCATTCATCTTTTGGCGATAAGGGGTCGAGTTGCGGTGTTGAATTTTGTATGTTTCACACAACCTCCCTATCATTCGACTGTTTAAATTGGCAGCATTGTCCGTTATGATCTGCTCGGGAAGCCCATATCGGCATATGATGTTGTTCCGCATAAATCGAAGTACCACAGCTTGTGTGACATTAGCATATGATGCTGCTTCTACCCACTTGGTGAAGTAATCAATGGCTACCAAAATGAAACGATGACCATTAGAAGCTTTTGGAGATATTGGTCCGATAACGTCAATGCCCCAAAGTGAGAACGGGCACGGGGAAATCATCACGTGTAGTTTGGACCGCGGTACTTGGATTTTATCGCTATAAATTTGACACTTAAGGCATTTGCGCACATATTCAATGCAATCTTTTTCCATGGTGACCCAATAATAGCCCATTCGCATGATTTGTCTTGTTAATGCATGTCCATTTGCATGTGAACCACATTCCCCTTCGTGCACTTCTTTCATTATTTGTGTCGATTTTTCTTTGGCCACACACCGCAATAACACCATGTCATGGTTTCTCTTGTACAGAATCGAGCCATCAAGATAATAGTTGGATGCTGACCTTCGGATATTTCTTTTATCAGACTTAGAGGCCTTAGCTGGATACTCTTGTTTAAGCAAGTATTGTCTGATATCATTGTACCAGGGCTTTTCTTCGGTATTTTCGTCAATGGCCATGCAATGTGCAGGAGCATCTTGTATGCGGATATCAAAAGACTGAACTTCCAACTTTGTGTCTGGCCGAAGGAAGGAGGCTAGAGTTACCAGCGCGTCAGGGAGCTGATTGTATTCACTGGGCATATGCTCAAACATGATGTCTTCGAATTGCTCGGCTAACTCTGCAACGTGCTTCCGATATGGGATTAATTTGTGGTTTCGAGTCTCCCATTCACCCTTTACTTGAAAAATGATGAGTGTCGAATCACCGAATACTCGTAATTTTTTGATTCCTTTGTTAATGGCTTCTTGAAGTCCCATCACACAAGCCTCATATTCTGCTACATTGTTTGTACAAGGGAAGGTTAGCTTTGTCTCCATGGGAAAATGTTCGCCTTTTGGGGATATCAGGATGGCCCCAACACCATGACCTAAGAGACTGGAGGCTCCATCGAACCACATCGTCCATATGTCCGATACTTCGGCCGTAATGATGTTGATGTGCTCATCTGGGAAGCCAATAGTCATGGGCTCAAAGTCTTCCAGTGCTCTATCTGCCAGATAGTTGGCTATCGTACTTCCTTTTATGGCTTTTTGAGGTACGTAGATGATATCGTACTCCGATAAGATCAACTGCCACTTGGCGATTCTTCTAGAAATGGATGGCTTTTCCAAGAGTTATTTGAGCGGATCATGCCTTGAAATCAGCCAAGTAGTATGATAAATAGTGTGTTGCCTCAATCTTCTTGTTATCCAGACAAGAGCACAGCACGTCTTCTCCAAGGGTGAGTAGTTTTCTTCATTGACGGTGAACTTCTTGCTGAGGTAATAAATGGCCTGCTCCTTCTTGCCTGTAGAATCGTGTTGCCCCAAGACACAACCCATCGCTGACTCCTGAACAGTCAAGTATAAGATCAGAGGTCTATCCGGTACTGGTGGGACCAAAATAGGTGGATTAGATAGGTATTGTTTGATCTTGTCAAAAGCCTCTTGACACTTGTCATTCCAAATTTCGGGGTTGTTCTTCCGTAAAGTCTTGAAAATGGGTTCGCATGTGGCTGTCAACTGGGAAATAAATCGGGCAATGTAATTCAGTCGCCCTAGGAATCCTCTAACCTCCTTGATGGTCCGTGGTGGCGGCATCGCTTGGATAGCTCGAACTTTATCTGGATCGATTTCAACTCCTTTTTGGCTCACAATGAAACCCAACAGTTTTCCCGACATGGCTCCGAAAGTGCACTTTTCGGGGTTCAATTTCAGCTGATATTTCCGTAGCCTATTGAAGAGCTTGCGAAGTACTTCGATATGATCTTCAGTGCTTCGTGATTTGGCTATCATGTCGTCCACATATACTTCGATTTCCTTATGCATCATGTCGTGGAATAGGGTCACCATGGCTCGCTGATAAGTTGCCCCTGCGTTCCTCAGACCAAAAGGCATCACATTATAGCAGAAAGTGCCCCAAAGTGTCGTGAATGTGGTCCTCTCTTTGTGTTCGGGGGCCATACGAATTTGATTATAGCCCGAGAAACCATCCATGAATGAGAATAGGGCGTGTTTTGCTGTATTATCCACTAAGGTATCAATATGAGGAAGAGGGAAGTTGTCTTTCGGACTGGCCCAGTTCAGATCTCTATAGTCGACACACATGCGTACTTTGCCTCCTTTTTTTCAGATCTTGGTACAACATTGGCCACCCATTCTGGATAACGGGAGACACTTAGGAAACCTGCATCCCATTGCTTTTTGACTTCTTCTTTAATCTTCAGTATCATCTCTGGTCTCATTCTTCTCAATTTCTGCTGAACTGGCTTGCATTCCGGCCTCACTGGTATGTGATGCTGCACTATGTCCGTGTCTAATCTTGGCATATCTTGATACGACCATGCAAAAACATCTATGTAGCTCCTTAACAACTCAATTAATTGCTTCTTGATGTCGGTAGCTATTAAGGATCTCATCCTCAATTCTCTTGGTTCGGCAACCATCCCCAAATTCCCTGTTTCTACTGGGTCTTCACTTGGAATGGAGAAATGGTCTTCTCTTTCCAATAGGCGTATAATCTCCCCTGGTAGTTCAGGTGTCTCCTCTATCTCATTCTCGTCAGCTTCAAACACGGGCTGCTCCCAGTTTGGACTTCGGTCAAACCTTTGGCATCTCATTTTGCCTTCGCATACTATGCTTTTATTGACATTGTGATACCTGCTTATAAGAGAATGACAAGTTGGTAACCAAATATGATATGCATATGTTATGAATGGAATGCACCATGAAAGATTTTGAAAAACACATTTTATTGGAAGGTTTAAGGAAAAACAAATGTTCACAGCTCCAAAGTACATTCAAATAGAATACATTAAATCCCAGCGACCCGTAAGCATTACATTATGGGGAGGTCCAGGCTGGTCCAATTGTTCAATGGCTGGTTAGGATCCTCTCGCACTAACTGAACCATCTCGCTTGGTGCATGCTCATTTGTGTCCAATACGGCTACAGTCCCCGTCTTGGGCTCAGGTTGGCTCTTATGGATAAACCCTCCACTCCAGAATGTAACATTCAAAGGGGGAAAGCTTCTCCTTTCTTCTTGTACTGGCCTTTTCTGCAATCTTGCCATTCTGACTTTCCTTTTCTTGATAGCTTCCCTCTGTCTGTCAGCTTTTGTAGGGACGTAGCCTAGCCCAAACTTTTCGGTATTTTCTCGGATGGTCAGGGGTTTCTGAATCCCTTGAGCTGTCAGGCCTAATCCTTGCCCCGGTTTGTAACCCTGTTTGATCATAGTGGCAGCAACCATTTTTGCTGCCTTCGAGAGACGATGGCCTGGGGCAGAAGCGACATTCACCATCTCAAAAGCCCGATAGGAGCATTCTGGCACATCTTCGTTGCTTTCAATATAAGGAACTGATGCCGGTTTGGTGACGAGGAAACTTGTCTCTCCAGAAACTTGTCCCCCATTACAAATTTCATCTTCTGGTGGAGACTTGATGGCACCGCTCCTACCATGTGGATCCAAGGTCTTCCCAACAAACAGCTGTAATATGGCGTGATGTCCATCACCTGAAATTCCACCGTAAAAATAGTTGGCCCAATCATGAGCGGGATATCCAGAGTTCCCACCACGTCACGCTTTCCTCCATCGAATGCTCGTACTTTCATCGTACAAGGATGCATATAGGATACATCGATTGGAAGTTGCTGCAGTATATGCAAGGGCATAATGTTCAAGGCAGAGCCGTTGTCAATGAGTACTCGGGCTATGGTATGCTCCTTACATTTGACCGTGATGTGCAGAGCTTTTATGTTCCCCTTTCCTTCTTGGGGTAGCTCATCATCTCCAAAGCTAATGACGTTGTTCATGATGAGGTTACTGGCGATTCCATCAACATTTGCCACTGAGACGGTCGGTGGAATGTAAGCTTGGCTTAAAACTTTCAGCAGTGCTTCCCGGTGAGGTTGGGAATCTATCATTAATGAGAGCAAGGAGATGCGAGCCGGTTGTCGACTTAGTTGATCCACAATATTATACTCGCTTTGCTTCATGAGTTTCAGGAATTCTGTGGTCTCTTCTTCAGTGATTGGTGTTCCTTTTCTTGTTGCCTCCAATGTTGGCTCAATGTCTGGTTCGACAACCTTTTCTTTCCTTGCTTTGTCAATCATATCAGGGGCATAAGCCCGACCGCTCCTGGTCTTCTTTTCCGCTGCGGTGGCTCCCTGGACTATTTCACAATTGTAATTCCATGGGACTGCTTTATCGGTTTTATAGGGGAAAGGAACAGAAACACCTATGGTGAGAGGTACAATTCCATGCGGTAGTTGTGAGATTTCGCGGTCCTCTCCCCCTTGTTTGGCACGAGACTTGAGGCATGAATAGTGAGAGGCTTGATTCCCTGTGGCAGTAGCGGGATCTCCGAAGCCTTAACAGCTAAAACAAGGGGTGTTGGCACCCATGGCGATTTGTGTGAATCGTCTTCTTGGATCATGTGGCTTTGGTTGTCCATTCCTCCTCTTGAGAATTCTATCAACCTTTGGTCCATGAGTTTTTGCACCACCTCGGAAAACTCGGTACATTCTGCGATGTCATGTCCCCGTGACATCTTGTGATAAGGGCATTGTTTTTCCCCATCTGTTCCTTTTCCTACCTTTGGCGCGTCTTTAGCAAGTATATAGCCATGTTCCTAACAGAGTAAACAAATGTGTTTTCTCCATTTGTATTTGGGAGACCCTTTTCAGCCGTGCTTCATTTTCGATACTAGCAACATTATTGGAGTGTTCTGGAAGCGGATTACTGTTCACATTTGGTGTCCCAGTCAGTACGGAAAAATCCAGCCACTTTGCATCCTTCAACGCCTGAACCTTCCTTTTGAATGTTATACAATTCTCGATATCATGTCCAGCTCCACCTGCGTGATATTCACACCTGGCATCCGGCTTGTACCAGGCCGAGGGAGGAGTCTTTATTTCTCCCAAGGGTATAGGGGTTACCATCATTGCCTCTAAGAGCTTGGGGTATAATTCCGCATGAGTCATTGGAATAGGATCAAACTCTTGTCGTGGTCGACGAGAAGCCTGATTCGCTCCTGCTTACTGGGTCGGGGCCCTTGGTTGCCCCTGTCCTTGGAATGAGGCTCCTGGTCCTTCCTGAGTTGCTGGCCTTGGTTACTCTGGGTATGGCGCTCTCGGTTGGAATGAGTTAGGTACCATTGAGTATGGAAATGGGACCCCTCCTTGCGGCAGGTATGGCATGAATTAGGGAGGTGGTGCAGGTGCAGCATAGGCAGCTACAGGTGACCCTCTATAGTACCCTGGTGCTTGGTAGAATGTTGGTTGTATCGGCGGGTGCGATGGGTATACCAGGTTGCTTTCATTTTCCTTCTTTTTTGTTGGTGGTTGAAACCGTTTTGATGCCTCAGCTGCATCACCCTTTAGTTTTCCTCCTTTAATTCCACTTTCTACACGTTCACCGGATGCAACCAAGTCTGCAAAGCTGTTGGAGACGTTACCTATCAGCTTCTCGTAGTATACGCCTTTTAGTGTGTTGATAAAAAGAGTGGTGAGTTCTCTTTCGGTAAGAGGAGGTTGGACCTCCACAGCGGCCTCTCTCCATCTTCGTGCATAATCTTTGAAGTTCTCCTCGGATCCCTTTTCCATGGACTGCAGGGTTAGTCGATCCAGCGCCAGCTCAGTGACATGTTTGTATTGTGCTAGGAAAGAGGTAGCCAAATCCTTCCATGTCTTAATGCGGTTTCCATTCAGTTGAAAGTACCAGCGAAGGGATGCCCCGGTTAGGCTCTCCTGGAAACAATGCATGAGGAGCTTGTCTTCATCAGCATAAGCAGCCATCTTTTGACAGTACATGGCCAAATGTGTCTTTGGACATCGTGTCCCATTGAACTTTTCAAACTCTGGCATTTTGAATTTTGGTGGCAACACCACTCCAGGGACTAAGCATAAGTCTTGTGGGTGACAGACAGATTTTTAACCTCTCTAAAAGAGCTAGCTAATGTCGTTAAATCTCTCTTCAAGATAATAAATTCCCTAAGTTTGAACTAAAAGAATAGCAGCAAGCAAGGAGTCGAACCCACAGGGATTAGCCTAGTTCTCTAATTCTCAAATCAAAACACCCAATTACTCTTGCTCAATAAAATGTCTTGGCAAAAACGAATTCTTTTTATAACTAAAGATCTAATTTTTATGTGATTTTCTAAATAAACAAAGAAAGCAAATTGAATTTAGGATTAAGATTCAAGGATTAAAAGCATCTAGGGTCACAATTTCACCTCCCTATGTTATCTCTACTGGTTCATGGTATTAGGGTTGTCTGATTGAAAACATGCTAAACATAAGCCAAGGACAACAAATGGTCATTGAGGTCCTTTTAAGAGTTGTATGCCAGAATGGTCATCTAAACACACAAACATGCAAAGCCAATATATCATACTTGCAAAAGGATAATGATCACACCAATTACAAATAAGTTATGAATCCCAATCCGCCCCAGACTAGGGCTAAGAATACCAAGGTGTACATCCAAAGATAGAAATTAAGAACAGATTCATAAAACATGCAAAACTCAATCATCCAAACCCAATATTCATAAACATAGCAAAGCAACAAGGGGGCTACATTGCTCCCCTAGATTAAAAGACTACTCACGCATGATTACAAGCAAACACAAAGCAGAAAAGCTCAACATCTTCTTCTTATCCACGCGCGCAACAAAGCTTCAAATCCAGGCTCCAAAATCCGCGATGGCTACGACGGCTGCGACGGCTGCTCTCCTAGGTCAAGGAGCAACCTCCAAGTCATGGAGCCTCTCTCTCTCTCTCTAAAAATGTGTAGGGGGTCTAGGGATGCATAGCAGAGGGCGTGGAGCTCTTATTTATAGAGTTTGGATGGGCCTTGAGGTGTGTACCCTCATTTATCAAAATGGCGTAGTTTTGATAAGTAACACTCGAAACTTTAAAATCTCTATCTTCCATCCACAATTTGGACATGGGCCTTCAGAAACAAATGATCAGCATGGAAAAACGATAGGATTGTTCCAAAAATATCTCTGCACGTCAATTTGCACGTGATATGGTGAATTCACGTGCAGCTCCAAATCAGCTCAAACTTCTCCCCAAGCTTCCTTGCATCCTGTAGAGGCCTGAGAAGCAAAAATAGGCTTGCACATGAAATGGGTGAATTCACGTGCAGCTCCAAATGCTCTGAGATTTCTGTGGTAGGTAGAGGACATCATTCTAAGCAACTTTTGTTCTTGCACGCCAATTGTTTGAGGCCATCTACTATGTCAAAAGTGAGCTCCAAAATCTGCCAAAACAGCTTAAAAGCGCATGTATTTGCAAATAGCATCTTCCTAGGGGTTAGAGCAAATATATATGATATATGAAGCAATAAGGCTCTAATCATGCTCTTAAACATCCTAAATAAACACTAGAATAACGGCATAAAATGCACGTTATCAGTGGGCAGGTCATGCCATAGCTGTCAGTGCCTTCTACGGCTTTCAATCTTTCCTCGAGTTGGCGTAGAGCGGAAGACTCAAAATTTTCCCGAGGAGCTAGAGAACCCACCGCTTCCATTACATTTCCTGGTGCAGGCATAGTGAAATGAGTTTGATTTGGGGTTGGAGGTTGTGCCATAGCAGGATGGTATGTGGGTGCCTGGCTTGGAGCCAGGTTGGGTGACTGAACAGCCTCCTGTCCCTGCTCTTGATGGTGATTGGTAGTTCCCCCTGTCAGAATTCTTCCTCTTTCTTCAATAAATTTTGTGAGCATTTCCATTATTGCAGACATCTGCCCCTGTAGGGTTTGTTGTGACTGTTCCAACCCCATGAGTCTGTTCTCTGTTTCTTCTGCCATTGGCTGCAGTTGTGGTATTTGATTGCGCCGGGATCTGAGATTGTAAGAGTGCGCAATCCTGGAGGGAGGCTGCTACCCACCTGGGTACAAGGGAATTTTTATTTGATTTCTCAATTGATATGCATGTATGCATGAATGTCTATGCAGAGGGTTAAGGAAACAAACAACTTTATTGCACACAATACAAACACTCAATACAAACATACAATGCTGAAATGCCATGTAAAATGAAAACAATCACTACATGATCTTAAGGCATTCTTCCAGTCATCTCCTAAGGAGCACGACGCCTCTTTCTCTGGGGTGGTCGTTCACCTGCTTCCTCCCTCTTCTTCATTATGGTCTTGACCTGCTTTTCCCTCAGCTGCAGCCTTTGAAGAGCTCCTTCTAGAGATGCTTCTAGCCTCTGGATCTGCTGCCTTAAAGTCTGATTCTCCTGGAGGATAGCCTTCATGTCTGAGGTTAGCTGTGGCTTGTGTTGTGCCCTCCAAGATATGTATGCGAGGTAAACACCAGGTTTTGATCTATTGGGTTGGATCTTGTGTGGTGTGGACCAAGCTTGATACATCTTCTTGCCTTCTTCTGTAAGCATGGTTCTGCTGTAAGTGAAGTCACACTCTTCCATGCCAAAGAGCACGGGAATAATCTGATGACGCCCCACTTGTCTTCCAACCTGCAGTGGTGCATATGCAGTTCCTCCCCAGGGACCTAAAAGTGGAACCCAATTATTGTCCCCGCAGCTATATGTCATGGAGACCACCGGCATCCAAGGAGCAATCCAGGTAATGTCAACTTCTGTGAGGTTCTCCAATTTCTTTTTCCAGCTTTCAAAGTCTTTTGGTAGTCTCCACTTGCTGAGCAGAATATCTAGTAGTGTTGTGGCTGGTACTTGATAAACAGCAGGGAAACGATGAATATTACAGGGGAAATGACCTTGTAACCAGGTACACAGGAGAGGTAGGCACCCCATGAACTGTCTCGAGCCTTTACTCCTCAGGTAAGTAAGAGATCGGATGGTTTCAGCCAAGATAGCAGGAGTAGGGTCACATCCTTTGAGCACCTACTGGACCAAATCTACAATTGGCCCATCGATGTGGGCCAGTATCCTCGGGAAAATGACTAGCCCATATATAGCTAGTGTAAGCAGTTTGTGTGCCTCTGCTTCTGTCGCAATCTGTATTATTTCTTTGATTGTTGCCCATGGAAGATATTCTTGCCCACCGTAGGTTGTGACCGCCGGTGAGTCTCATACTGGCTTTCCCATAATCTCAGCAAAGGCCCTTCGACATGACCTTCTGGGCTCAGGAAGATAGATCTTCATTTTATTTTCCACGGGGATGTCCAATAATCTTCTGTATTCTTCTATTGTGGGAACCAGATCTATGCCGTTGAAGTCAAAGCACCGCCATCGAGGCTCCCAGAAATATATGGCTGCCCCAAGCATATCTGTATCGGCCAATAGCTCGGTCACATGGAGCAAATCCCCAAACTGTTGTATGTATATGCTTTTCCTTTCGTCTGACCACTACCTCCATATTGTCTGCACCTCCTTAGTGTAGTCCAGCTGATCTTCTATGATAACATGTTCTGCCTTGTGGGTTTCCCCTGGCGGAAAGTCTCCAAGGCGAAGTTGAATGTCTCCAGATGCTTGGGCCACCACTGCTATAGCCTCCTTGTCCTGAGGGCTTTTTAGGAGATGATTGAAAGTTGCCATGCCTATATGAATGTTGTGTTATGCATGATGACAGGTTAATATATATCAAGGCAGTTTGACAGGAAAAAGAATAAACCAATAGTAAAAAAACAGCTAATATGTGCAGGGAATGACTTAAGGACTACCCTGCAAAACAAGGGTTAGCATGGAATGAGCAAACAAAGTGTGGGTCAATGCACCTGATGGGCTTCTATTGCTACACCTATCTTATTCGTTGGTTCCCAAACTTCCTCAATAGAGGGCTCCGTACACCATGGGATTTACCGGAGGGGGATCTTAGAAGGACGTGCCTTAAAAGAACCTCAAGCTTAAGTGAGGAGTCCGAGGCCCCATTGCGGATAATGATCAACGCGCTGGGGACCATACTGAACCTCGCTAACCTAAATTGTGCTAAACCCGGGTATAGGGTTATGCATGAATGCAACAAGTATGGAAAGCAGTAAATCACAACTATCATGGTAATTAAAACGTATAAATAAATCACAGTTTAAACAACAACTGTATACAAAATAAGTAAATCACAATTATATCTAAAAAAACAACTTAGCATGACAGTTAAATATATACAACAGTACAATTAAATATAACCTCCTAATCCTAGTTCTAGACCTAACTCTCTAAAGAGTTCATTGTCCCCAACAGAGTCGCCAGCTGTCATCACTGGTTTTCGTCCGGGCCCGTTTGGGGTGAGCTCAAACTAAACCAATGGTGAGAAATTTAGAGCCGCCACCAACTGTTTTTGGGGTACAGTTGGATACCCTCTATTTTGAGTAGTTTAAAGTGTGTGGTCTGCGTTATTAGAGAAGGGTTCGGGAGTTGGTTACGTGTAGGGAAGGATTAGCACCCCAACAGCGCCCTTTCGGTATCTAATTTAGGAGGAGGAGGTTTTTATTTTTGTTTGTACTGCCATGACTGGGTTAAGTTTCCTAAAGAGTCTATGATTTTTATTTGGCTAAGTTATTTGTTAAAGTTATGGTTAAAATTGATTTACCCTAAATCCCTAAAGGGAATCCTAAAGTTTTGGGTTTTTGTTTGAAGTGAAGAATGAGATCCTACAGGTTGATGTTGGTTTTTGGTTTTGCTCTTGGAAATTGAAGTCCTAAAAATGTTTTTATTTTCCCTTTTTTTGGTTTGGGTTAAAAAACATACACATTTTTTTGTTTTTTGCCTTGTTTTGTTTTTTGGTTTTGTTTTGTTTGTTTTTTTTTAGGAGACATTTTTGAAAACATTTTGAAAATTATTTATTGAAAACCTTTTGGAAAACATTTTGTCTTTTTTTTTTGTTTGTTCTTCTTAAGGATTGACCATATCAAAATACATGCATATCTGATGGTCCCTTGGAGCCTAGAGGGGGGTGAATAGGCTCTTATCGAAACTCTTTTCTTTCTCTTAACACAAACACTTATCTAGTTAAGTGATAGAATCACTGCGGAAGATAACCAGATAGTGGAAGTATTTTGTTTTATTATCACAAGATAATTACAACAAAATAGAAGCAAGACTCTCTTACACTCTGTTTACAAATGAACTCACACACTAGCCAAATTCTATCTCCAAAGATGAAAAACGCTTGTGCATACACAGGATTAGTCTTTTCTTAACAAATGCACATCCGCTCGCCTCTACACAAATGTACAAGTATGAATATTTATACAAAACATTCCTAAGAGACAACCTCGGAACTTGTAGTTCCGGAATGCGCTCAGCACTAACTATCCCTCGGTAATCTCTCTGCCTTGACTGCTGCGGTTTGTGGAGCTCAAGATCTTGGGTTTGAAGAGTATAAGTGCGTTTGTGAGTTCCCAAATACAATTAAGGTTGTGTCCACATATCCGGATGATCCACGTGTAAGATTCTTCAGGTTCTCAATAAATTTGTCTTACATCGGGACGCCACAAGCTGATAACTTTAAATGCGGTTGAGTTGAAGCAGTATCTTCTTGGTCCGGTGTAATTTTCCTTACTCCGTAGCTAATGAAGCTCGGAACCTTACTCCGTGTCAGTGATTTCTTACTCCGTATCTATTTGGTACTGGAATCCTTAGTCCGTGCCAGCGCTTCCTTACTCCGCATGTAAGTTCCTTACTCCGTATGTAAATTCCTTACTCCGTATGTAAGTTCCTTACTCCGGGCGAGTCTTAAAGGGTCGGATGACTTATTCCGTATCAGTGCTTCCTTACTCCGCATGTAAGTTCCTTACTCCATATGTAAGTTCCTTACTCCGTATGTAAGTTCCTTACTCCGTATGTAAGTTCCTTACTCCGGGCGAGTCTTAGGGGATCGGAGTGCTTACTCCATACTAGCGCTTCCTTACTCCGTATGAGTAAGTTGTCCGGATTCCTTACTCCGCATCTAATTTCCTTACTCCACGTCTAATAAAGACTCGGGTCCTTATTCCGCATTTGTACTTAGTCCGCATGAATGTCCCTTATTCCGTATGTATTGGTGACTTGGTTATTTACCAAGTGTTTGACGACACTCACTCTTGTCCGGATCAGGATTATGTATCCTGTCCTTAGCTTTGCTCTCACGAGTGTATCTCCGGATTAATAACATATCTTCTGCAACGATCAAATAAACACAAGAGATCTCAGATCAAATTACATAAGGCTTTATCAGCATTATCCAAATTCTGGGTTTGATCCAACGATCTCCCCCAATTGTGGATATGCCCAAACCCGTTGTAATCTGATCTGGTAAGTAGTGCAAAAAGATAACATACAGAATATACATCACAACCAATTTCATTTAACAGCAACTAAGTACAATTCAGCCTTAATACAAGATTTTCGCTAAGGTACATAAGGCTTACTATACTTGAAGATCATAGTTGCTGCTTTCTCTCTAAGCTCCATTGTCCCTTCATCGTAAAGGTGGTGTGTTGGCTCCAATATTTGTCCACAATCAAAAATGACTTGATGAAGTGACGACAAAGGCTCCGCAGCCTATCTCCATCCGGCTGTTGTGGCACTTGCTTCTTGCCCCGGAATGTCGCCTTGAGTTTCTCAGTCGGACGCAAGGGTGTGATGCCCAACTCTTCATATAATCCAGCTTTCTTCACAACTTCAGTCAGCCTGAGACACAGCGGTTCCCATTGATTCTTTCTAACGAAGTGCTCCACAATCTGATGAGAATCAATGAGAATCATTTGCTTGGACTGAATCATGAAGACAGCCATCATGAAGTGTGGCGACATGATCCGGTACGGAATGAGGATAGTTGAGAGAGTTTTCCATGGCTTGTTATCCTCAGCAGTTCCGTCGATGAAGGAATGAATTAGATCCACACTGGGAAGATAGCCTTCATTCCAACACGGCAGAATGTCAAACAAGTGCCCATCCTTGTAGAGAGATGGAAACAGCCTCATCTCCATTTTAGTAGCCCTCGAGAAGTTGTCAATGTCTTCTGTAGTAAAGAGTCCTTTCTCCGAACAAAGAGTCTGAATGTCGGCCGAGGAGAAAGGGTACATTTCAGAAAGACATCTTCTCTCAGCAGAAGACACAGCATAGGATTTCATTGCCTTGCGCAAGCTTCCATCCGCATTAGAAGGTTCAAACTCCGCATATGATGGGAGGAAGGTATCAGCTGCGGATGAGGAGGATGGAGGAGGAGCTGGAGCTACAGTAGAGGAGCTTGGTTGAGAGAAGCGACTTCGTTTGGGAATTCTAACTCCCTGAAGCATTGAAGTGGCTGGCCGCTTCTCAGTCCGAGTAGATGGTTGTGGTGCAGAAGGAGCAGACGGATCAGATGACACTCTCTCCCTCGGTTTGGCAGATCGCCGGGAAGCAACAGGAGGACGAGCCATCGTGTGCGCCAGATCCGCAAAGGAGGTAGACAATGAATGTACGGATGAGGCGACAAGATCCATTTTCTGCTCCATGGAAGTGGAGGAGTCAGTGAGAGCGGAGAGGAGTTGGGCACCGAGGGCATCAACTTTGGCAGCGATGGCGGAAATTTGGGCGCTTTGAGTGTGGGCGTGTCGGTCCAGCTGGGCGGAAAGCACAGCGTCGGAGTGGACCGTGCCAAAAGAGGCACGCCCAAGGACCAACTCCGGAGCTTTGGAGGACTCCCCCGCATGAACAGGAGCAGGAGTGTGTTGGGCAGAGGAGTCCGCAGGAGTATCAGCAGCAGGAGGAGCATCTGGAGCATCAAAGGCATCCGGAGCATCGGAGGCATCCGGAGCAATGGAGGCATCCGGAGCAATGGACCCACTTTGACCAGATAAGTCAACCACGGGAATCGCGGCAGTAGGAGAAGAGGGTCCAGTCTTAGCAGGTGAAGGACTCCGTGCAGCAGGGACTGGGCCGGAGGGTGTAGGGAACGACACATCGGGAATGGCGGCCGGCGTAAGAAAGCCTTGGTCCAAGTTCCAGATGATCATGGTCTCCGGGGTTTGGGTATTGCGTGTGTAAAACACCCGGAGATCGATGTCAGGAATGGAGAAGGTGTGGGCTAGGCTGAAACGGAGCCAAAGGTCCGTTAAGTTGTCGGTGGTGAGATGGGCAAGATAATCTCGGGGTTGAGGTAGGGGAGGCAAAGGGGCTTCCGAAGAAGAGGCCGGGACATCAGCGGTGGCGACAGCAACAGCGGTATCAACCGCGGCAGCAATAGTGGAGGTGGAGGGAGTGGGGACATCAGCAACGAGGGGGGCGAGGAAACGACTTTAGAAGCACTGTGGCCGAGATGGCCCCGCAACCTCGGACGGTTCGGCACGGACGCTGGGCTGGGAGGCCCGAGAATGAGAGGGTGCTGCAACGGACCGAATCCGGGAGGATCGGGGTGCAGAACTGACGTTAGGGGCTTGGCTGTCGGAGGGGTCACCAACAGAATTGCCTTGTTGTTCCGAGGCAGGAAGTATGCGGAGAGCTGCAGATGGTCGGCGGGCGGTCATGTTCCCATCCGGCGTAAGATAACGAAGGTAATAAGCCGGAGGGAATGGAACAGCATCATATCTAGCGAAATGGTCCGGATTAAGATGCCGGAAGACAATGCCGAGGATGCGCCCGAAGGAATGGTTCTTGGAACCATTCGCGAGAACCGAAACAAGAACATCCCCCAATCCATCGGAAGACCTTCAAAAACGCCATACATGGCCAGGAGAAGGTCGTACGGAACGGAGTCGAGGGCTGATGTGCGAGCCAGTAAGCATCGACTCAAGATGGTCGCCATACATCAATAGCGACCTTGGAAAGATTTCACCTTGTATTCCTTGCCTTTTTGTGTGCAACCCATAGAAGCCGCCATTGGATCGGCATCTGGGCGCTGTGGTTCACCAAGAGGTAGGTGGAGAGCAGCGCGGAGAACAGCCGGAGTGGTGATGATGGATTCACCGCGGACATAAGAGGTTATGGAATCGGTGGTGCAGCGAATCCGTTGGTAATACTCAAGAACGTCATCGATAAGAAGATCGACGGGATTGGAGATCAGGTTGAGTATATGCGAGGCTTCAAGGAGAGGGCGAAGCTAGAAAAACCAATCTGGAGGATTAGAAACAGCATTCCAATCAACCAGATGGCCAGGATTAACGCCGGAAAGAGAGATTCTGGGTGCCATTGCAAAGGAAATTTGAAGGACAAGAGGAAAGGTGAGGTCTTGGTGATGGAAGGAGCAACGAGAGGTTTAGGGATTTGAAATGAGCAATACTCGTGCTTCGCAGGAAGGAGCAGAACATATAAGACCGAGTCCGCAAATGTCAGCGGGTCTAGGAATTGGTGAGTGAAAAAGGGACCCGCTTGACAGGCTGATGTCATGAGTCTGGATATCGATGCGCCTCCGAATGAAACGATGTCGTGGAGACCGTATGACTAAGTAAGTGTAACAGCTGGTTGCCATCCAGAGAAGTGTGTGTGCATTCCGAGATTTGCATTTAATGAATCATCATGATTCCTCCTCAAAAGCACGCGACATATAGGAAGACTTGGATCACCGCGATTAGACTGTGTCAGGAGTCCGGAGGAATGAACCGACAATCATCCGGAGTAAATAATAGTCGAGGAAGAGTATCCGGATGAAAAGTAGACCGTGTCCGTAGTATACAGAGTTCGGCGAGAGAGTGAAGTAGATTCCTTTGCAGTCAATAAGTCGAAGAGAAGAGAAGTACCACAACACTTCAAATCCAAGACTATGGACTAGATTGATCGATACGGTTGCAAAGAGAATCTGAACCTGTAGCTAAACGAAGAAATGAACTGAAAATACAAAAGCTTAACAGGCAAGGATTAGTACGGATTAGGAAAAATAATCAGTGAAAAACAACATAATCCGAACTAATGAGAAACAGAACTTATGCATTACTAAGCATGTGAGAGACATATACATACGTGAAAATGATCAATATTACTGAATCAGGGCATATGTCAGATAACAATACACAAGTTCATATAGGTCAACATAGCGAAACCGTCTTGCTGAGCAACGTAGCTAAGATTAATTAAAGATCATATGATTTGGCCAATTTAGGATTCATGAGTGAAAAAAAATGGGAAGCGAACACATGTCAAAAGTAAGCAGGTGATTAGCCGATTAAAATGCATGGTTGAAGAAAGAAAATACATCCAAGCATGGCACTTTTCTGATTTAAAACAGCATGTCCTGTCAGATCCAGGAAGTAAAAGTTTAGAGGAGGGAGTATCCGAGACATATTAGGGGTTCATTATTGCTCCCCCGTAGATCATTTAATCCTCTCAATGAAAAGCTCCCCCTCAAATAAACAGCCAGGAAAGAGGTCATGAGACATATACGGGGGTATTACTGAATAATATATAAAGCATTTTCTCCCCCGTAGATTTTGCAATCCTCTCGGTTGACATTTCCAGTTTGTAGAATTCAGCACTGTCTATCTTTTTAGGAAACTATACTTGAAGCGACCAGGTGTGATTGAGTGTTCATCCACCAGGCATTCCGAGCTAACCCATTTCATTTCTTCAACTATACATGTTAATAGAGTAATCTAAATGAACATGCTATTGTCATGTGGTGATTAGTGGAAGTTAAGATCATGAAACCCGAAAGAGGTAAATCATATAAACTTTAATCATGTTAGTTTAAACGACTTCAGTCGGGAAATGCAAGCATCCTCCCAAATATGAAGTTGATATTAATATCAGAAGCATGAGGCCTTAAACCAGTAAGTATGATCGGCATTAAAGTCAGTATGTGTCTTCCACTTACAATAAAAACACAATGCATGTTCTGATAGTAAGTATACTGTTGGGTAAATTAAATGTGAAACTATGCGGAAAAGTCGAGCATACCTAAACGGAAGAGTAGTTCAGAGAATCTTGCATCAGGTAGGGGCTTTGTAAAAATGTCGGCCAGTTGATCTTCGGTAGCAACGTGTTCCAGCGAGATGTGACTTTTAAGAACATGATCACGTATGAAGTGATACCTGACTTCAATATGCTTAGTCTTAGGATGCATGACAGGATTGTTGCTGATAGCAATAGCGCTAGTGTTGTCGCAGTAAAGTGGAATAGATGACATGTTGAACCCGTAGTCAGTAAGTTGACTTTGCATCCAGAGTAGCTGTGCGCAGCAACTCCCAGCAGCTATATATTCCGCTTCAGCAATAGAGTTTGATACGGAATTCTGCTTTCATGAACCATGAAATTAATCTATTTCCAAGAAACCGACATGTACCACTTGTGCTCTTCCTGTCGATGCGACATCCGGTGAAGTCGGCATCAGAGTATCCGGATAAGGTGAAGTTGGACTCCTTTGGGTACCAGAGTCCCAAATTCATCGTTCCCTTGAGATACCTTAATATCCGTTTAACATGAAGCATATGTGACTCCTTGGGATTCGCCTAGTATCGTGCACAGATGCAAGTTGCAAACATAATGTCTGGGCGACTTGCTGTAAGATACAGCAAGGATTCGATCATCCCTCTGTAGTTAGTCGCATTTACGGATATGCCGTCAACATCCGGATCTAACTTGGCACTGACAGGCATGGGAGTTTTGACGGGAGATGAACCTTCCATACCAAACTTCTTAATAAGATCGCGAGTGTACTTAGTTTGATTAATGAAGATTCCTTCCTTTAATTGTTTAACTTCTATTCCAAGGAAGTAGGACAGTTCTCCCATCATGCTCATCTCAAACTTGCCTGTCATCAACTTAGCAAACTCTTCACAAAGCTTCAGATTCGTTGATCCGAAAATAATATCATCCACGTATATTTGTACGATCAGAGTGTGTCCTTTCTCTTTTCGTAGAAATAGGGTGGTGTCTATCTTCCCCTTTTGGAAGTTGTGAGCAAGTAGGAATTCTGACAGTGTGTCGTACCAGGCTCTTGGAGCTTGCTTCAAACCATATAAAGCTTTCCGAAGCTTGTAGACAAGATGTCCTGCTTTAGGTTCAATGAAGCCGGGAAGTTATTCAACGTACACCTCCTTTTGAAGATCTCCATTCAGGAATGCGCTCTTGACGTCCATTTGATAAACTTTGAAGTTTTCATATGAAGCATACGCCAGAAACATTCGGATTGCCTCAAGTCTTGCAACCGAAGCAAAGGTCTCATCATAATCTATTCCTTCTTCTTGACGATACCCTTTAGCTACCAGTCTGGCTTTGTTCCGGATTACTATTCCATCCGTATCAAGCTTGTTCCGGAACACCCATTTAACGCCAATGACTTGCTGAGACTTAGGCCTTGGTACTAAGGTCCACACATTATTTCTCTTAAATTAATTCAGCTCTTCTTGCATGGCTTCTATCCAATTCGAATCCTGAAGAGCTTCATCTACCACCTTTGGTTCTATTTGAGATAGAAAACACGAGTGAAGACTCATGTTGGAGGTGGCTGCTCTTGTTCTTAGACCAACAGTAGGATCACCAATCACTTGATCTGAGGGATGGTTTCGAGTCCATCTGTAATTCTGTGCATGTGATGGATGATCTTGAACAATTTGAAGCTCTTCCAGATTAGGTGGTTCAGTTGTATCCGCTGGTTGAGCTTCGTCCGGACTAGATGTTTCCTCAACACTGTTTCTTTCAGTGTTAACTAGTCCGGACGGACTTGAAGGTGCTCCGGAATTTTGGGTATCCGTAGGAGTATATCCGGAGCTAAATGGTAGTCCGGAGTCCGAGTCATCTGTAGCATCATCCATATAATTTCTTTGGGCTTCGCTGATGCCACGTGGTTGGTCAAGATGTGTAACAGGAACATTCATAAACTTCGAATAATCGACGTTGCTGTCCATGACCTGCACATTAGAACTAGAAGAACCGACTTTTGACCAATCAAGGTTAGTTTCATCAAAGGTCACATGGATAGATTCTTCAACTTTAAAAAGTTTTCTATTGAAGACCCGATAAGCTTTGCTATGAAGTGAGTACCCGACAAAGATCCCATCATCGATTTTTGGTTCAAATTTATTCGGGGGGTTCTTTGCCGTTGTTCAAGATATATAGCAAGTACACCCAAAGGCTCTGAAATGTGAAATTGAAGGCTTTCGTCCTCTCCACATCTCATAGGGTGTTTTCATGGTAGATTTATTTATTAGAGTTCCGTTTCGAACATAGCAAGCATGGACACAGCTTCAGCCCATAGACTGAGAGGAAGCGTTGCCCCTGCTAACATAGATCTGCCAGCCTCGACTAAAGTGCGATTCTTGCGCTCAGCTACCCCATTTTGTTGAGGAGTTCTGGCCGCAGAGAAGTCATGCTATATGCCCTGTTCAAAACAATATGATCTCATTTCTGAAAAATCAAATTCTGTACCATGATCACTCCTGATGCACTTTGTTGGACCCCATTTTGTCCGGGTTGGACATACTGACCCCATTTTGATATACCTTTCTGCCCATGCCATATACCTTGTTGAAGAGGTCCACAATGACCCCATACTTCCAACGAATGGTCTACCCCAATCTGCATGAAATGAACACAATTGACATGGACGGGGGAGTCCAAAATTAATGACTTCTGCGACAAGTCCTTGAAGCGCCCCAAGACCAACACCAGATGAAGGAGGAGGAAAATTGGAGACCAATGCACTTGACCGAGCTCCAATCAGACTTAAAATGAAGAAGTTATGGCCAAAACAACTTTCGTTGGAAAAGTCAAAACGCACCAAAAGACGGTCAATGCCCCTGGTCAAAGGGCCCGAGAATGTGACCATGTGAGATTCTCAAAAATGACTATTTAGGCGAATACGGGGCTTCCCAAACAACCTCCCAAAGTTTGTCCATTTTAGCATTTTTGGTGGGGGTAAAAAGGTAATTAGAAAAAAACGACTGTTGACCGTTGACCTGCCGACACTTCGACCCATTGACCCCGAAGCTCGAAGCCTCGAAGCCCCGAAGCTCGAAGCCCCAAAATCCCGAAGTTCGAAGCCTCGAAGCCCCGAAGCTCGAAGCCCCGAAACCCCGAAGCTCGAAGCCCCGAAGCCTCGAAGCCTCGAAGCTCGAAGCCTCGAAGCCCCGAAGCCCCGAAGCTCGAAGCCCCGAAGCCTCGAAGCCTCGAAGCCCCGTTGACCTGCTGATTTCTGACCGTCGACCCTTCGACCCTCGAAGCCTCGCTGCCGACACTTCAACCCGCGACTTACGATGCCAACTTGCGACGCCAACCCGCAGCACCCGTACGCCTTCCACCTTCGGCCCTTCGACCTGCCGACACTTCGAACCTCCGACCCTTTTTTGCCTTCACTGATTTTTCTCGCTGGCTTCCTCGCTGGCTTATTTCTCTCGCTGTTTATTCACGGGGCTTGTTTTATGCGCTGGCCATCTGACAAAGCATTCTTTTAAATACCTGTCGGTCACATGTGCTAAACAAAAGCATTAAAAAGGGCAATCACGAGCCACAAATCGCCAGACCATCCGACAAATTGCACAAGACCTGGATGAAAATGAGGAAATCAATAATGTAGCATTAAATGCTGCAATTAATGACAGTCCAGCCAAAAAACTCTTCTGCAGCACTTTAAGAGGCATTCGTCAGTCCCTGCGGGAGGAGATATACAGACAGAGGGCGACAACTCGTTAAAAAAGAAAAAAAAGAGGAAGAGGGAACCCTCCATCATTCCAGTGCAGAAAAAGAAAGAAAGAAAAAGAGAGAGAGAGAGATCATTGAGAAAAAAGAAGAGAGAGATCATTGAAGAAGAAAGAAAGGAGAGAAATGCCCCAGCCTCATCTTCTCAGATTAAACGCCCAGTTTTCTGCAATCAACATCACCCCTTCATCCTCTTTCCCTCCTCTCACGCCAGCTCTTTTTTTTAGCAAGGAAAAACACAAAAAACAGCCCCAGCTTCAGCCCTTTTTTTTTCTGCGTGTTCAGCAAGCAAAAAACATAACAGACACCAATCCTTTTCCAATCCCCTATTTTTCACGCCTACCCTCCTTATTTCCAGTCATCAAAAAACTCAAACCCAGAAAATACATCACTCCACTCTTCAAATACCAAGAAATCCCCCTCGCAAACCTCCCTGTCAGATTTTGTTGGTTATAAGCAAGTGATTATCAGCGCCGATAGGAGTTCAAACAGAAGATTGGTGTTGCAAGCTTCAAAGTCGGTTCAGCCCTTATCTTTTCAATACTTTTTTCAATTTATTTGTATCTATATTTGGGTGTAATTGTTTTTTTAGCATTTTTCTAATTTTCGTTTTTTAGCTTATCTATATTTGATGTAATTGCTTTTCAGCCTTTTTCATTGTATTTTCCGGTATTTCTTCCTATGTGTATGTTGTAATATGTAAAGTATAGTAAAAAGAAAGGGAAAACGAAAAAGAAAAAGGAGAGAGCAGAGGGAGAACATGAAAAAAAAAAAAAAAAAAGAGTGATTTTCTTTTTTCTTTTGTGGATGCCATAATCACACACTCCACATTTTTATTTTCATGCATATGTTCCTAAATTGGCTTTAAGATTTTGGGTTCACAAAACAAAAAAGGGGAAAGAAAGAAAGGTTTCCAAAAACAAAAAAAACAAAAACAAAAACAACAAAAAACGTCTTCATGTTTTTTTTAAAAAAAAAAAAAAAAAGAGAGGAAGAAAACCAAAGTTGGTACTTCAATTTCTAAAACAAAAAAAACAACAAACGACAAAACAAACAAAAAAAACAAAAAAAACAAAAAAACAAAAAAAACAAAACAAAAAAGACCAAAATGTTTTTTTTACAAAACATAGAAAACAAAAAATGTATGTTTTCTAACCCGAAAAAAAAAACAAAAACAAAAAAAGGGGGGGGAAATAAAAACCATTTTTTAGGACTTCAATTTCAAAAAGTAAAACCAAAAAAGCCAAAACCAATCCCTAAGATCTCATTCCCCACTTCACACAAAAACCCAAATTTTTAGGATTCCCTTTAGAAATTTTAGGGTAAATCAATTTTAACCATAAACTTTGACAAGTAACTTAGCCAAATGTAAATCATTGACTTCTTAGGAAATTTAGTCTAGTCACAGCAATATAAATACAAACCTCCTCCTCCTAAATTAGATACCGAAAGGGCGCTGTAGGGGTGCTAATCCTTCCCTATACGTAACTAACTCCCGAACCCATCTCTGATAACACAGACCATACACTTAAAACTACTCGAAGTAGAGGGTATCCAACTGTACCCCAAAACAGTTGGTGGCGACTCTAAATTTTCTCACTATTGGTTTAGTTTGAGCTCACCCCAAAAGAGCCCGGACGAAAACAAGTGATGACACACTTTATGCTCAGTCCTTGTGATTTGCTTATCCAATTGAAAAGATCTACAAGATGCTCAAAAGTTTGATCCTTTGATTTCAGGAACATCACCCATGTGTATTTAGTGAAATCATCGATAAGCACTAGGGTATATCTCGCACCAGCTAGTGGCGGAACAGATATAGGACCACATAAGTCCATATGAAGAAGTTGTAGAGGTGCAGTTATTGAATTAACTGATTTGCTCTTAAAGCTATGTTTGGTCTGTTTGCCCAGTTGGCATTCTCGACAGAGAGAGTCTCTGGAGAACTTGAGTTTGGGTAGACCAGTGACAACATCAAGTGACGCTAATTTAGACAAAGTCTTAAAGTTTAAATGTGCGCATCGCTTGTGCCATAGCCAACTATCTTCATCTGATGCTTTAGTGAGGAAGCATACAGGGTCAGAAGAATTATTTCTTAAGACCACTGAGTATATGTCCCCATCTCTTGATCCGGATAACTTAACATCTCCGGATAAGTTTTCTCTTCTTGTACGGTGTTGGACAAAAAGGAAACAGTAAATCCTTTGTCACATAACTTACTGACACTTAGCAAATTATGCTTTAAACCTTCGACTAGTGCAACTCTAGTGATTGATACACAGCCGTTAGTTAAGATGCCATACCCGACAGTCTTACCTTTGCTGTTGTTGCCATATAAAACGGATGGACCTTGTTTATCATTAACTTCTACAAGCAGAGTCTGATCACCCGTCATATGTCCGGAGCATCCACTATCAAGGATCCACTTGCTTTTATTGATCTTTAACTTCAAGTGATCCGGCAATGCATTCTAGAGATGCTCCTGAAAGACAACAGTTTACACTTTTGGTGCCCAAACTTGTTTCGAGCGATTAGAGAGAGCAGCGAGATTGTCAACATTTACGGATTTGATTTTGCTAGGACTTTTAGCTCTCCAAGTTGACTTTAGCTTGTTAGTTTCAGCTACCTCTTTTATTTGGGTTTTCTTGGGAGAGATACTCTTTCGAGGTTTAGATTTTGTTTTGCTCGAAGAACCCTTTTTGTTTAACTGATCTTTATTGATATGAAACTGATTACAAAGCCAGTTATCAGATAAACTCCAACATTCATAGTGATAATGACCTATTTCCCTACAGATGGAACAGACACATATAATGTGAAGTACAAACAGGGGATACAGGTCTCTTAGATTTTACAGGACTTTCTACTCGTTCCTTGTGGCCTAATCCATTGCATTTGAGTGACGCGCTCTTGGCCCTAGATGCATCGGCCTTAGCCTTGTCTTTCTTTTTGGGTGCTACGGTTTTGGCTTTAACTGCAGCAGCCTTCCCTTCATCTTTAGTTACGGGTGCTACGCTTCGGGAAGTGCAGAATGTGACCTCGACTCCACAGTCATAAACTATGGTGCCACCTGCAATGAAACCATCCAACGGTTTAGATGTACTAACAGGATATAAGTTGGTTAGTTTAGGAGTGAAATCCGGAGGACACTCAGTAGCTTGAGCTATGGATATTGATGACTCGGAACCTAGGCCAGGTTTGACTCGAATGTCGTCAGGATCAGTCCTAAAGGTAGAGGCTATTTCCCCGGATTTTAGCCACTTACGATTTATCTCCTTTTCCTGCTCCAGTTCATTTTCGAGTCTTTTTACTATAACTTTTAGGCCTGAGAGATTGGTATTTAACAAATGATTTTCAGCTCTTAGATCGTGATACCAAGCTTCTTTTCCTCTGAAGTCAGTGATGTCCTTTTCGAGTCTATTTATAGTAAATTCAAGACGTTTATTATGACTTTCCATATCTTTGTACATTTGAGTAATTATTAGTCTCTCATTCTTTTCATGATCACAAGCAGTAGTAAGAGATTCTAATTTACTCAGGAGCTCAGAGATAGAAGGTACCTCAGTATTTGCCATGAGGCAGACGTTCGGCTTAGTGGTTGGCTCATCATCCGAGGATTCCTCCTCTTCTTCTGAGCCACTCATGTATTTTGTCACGAGCGCCTTCTTCTTGTTCTTGCTGTTGTCTGAGGTGGAACGCCAAGGAGTTACCCTGTCACTTTTCTCGGCAACTTTTGATTTGGACCTGCATTCCTTGGCCCAGTGACCGGTTTTCCCACAGTTGAAGCATTCCTGGGAACTGGACTCCGGTCGCTCCTTCCTTTGGAAAGATGATGATGAGCGTCTTCTGAACCCTTTTCTGCTTTTCCGTAGGAATCGCTCAAAGGATTTGACAAGAAGGGCTATCTCCTCCTCCTCGTCAGAATCAGAATTCTCGGACACGTCCGTATCATCATTCCTCAGTATGTTTAGACATTCTGTAGCTTTGAGAGCTACCCCCTTTTCTTTCCAAGCTATTTTCTCATCCCTGTCAGAGTACTTAAACCTGACTTCGTGAGTCCGCAGCTCTCCATATAGTTCTTCAAGGGGAACATACTGCCAGTTCTTGTCTGATTGCATCTGGAGTTGTTTGGAGTAATAGCGATCCGGCAAGGAGCGAAAGAACTTGTCATTGATCTGGGATTGAGAATAGTGCTCATTGATAGTCTTCAGCTCAAGAATGAGCTTGCCGAATCTCCGATAGATGCTTTCAAGTGATTCGCCCGGTTTATGATTAAAACTCTCAAAGTTCTGTCGGAGAGTACAGATCACATTCTCGTATCCGGGACCGACTCCCCTCATAGAGGATTGTCAGTTTGTCCCAAACAGCTTTTGCTTGTCGTGCAGCCCTGGACGTCCGTGAAAGCCTCGGAATCCAAAGACGATGTAACATAAGCCAGAGCCTTTTCACTAGCGCACTGCCAGGCTCTTTCATCGTTGGTAAGTTCAGCATCTGTCTTTGGCCTCCTAACTCCATGTTCTCCGATAATCATCGGAATTGGAATCTCCTGATGAAGACATGACCACATAAGATGATCATGGCATACCATAAACATCTTCATGCGAGCTTTCCACTGGGAGAAAAGCTCAGGTGTGAATTTGGGCGGTTTCGTTAAAGTAAAGCCAGAACTCCGTGGTTGAGAAGCGGCAGCAGCAGGTTGAGGTGGGTCGACATTTTCACTGCTGCTTCGATTCGGGATGGGCTCCTGTGCACCTCCGGAGTTAAGGCGAGTGTTGAATAGCATACTGCTTTCTTCGGCCATTTCTGAGATTGAAAGAGTGGGATCTCTACTTAGAACAAATAGAACTTGCTCTAATACCACTTAATGGTCCCTTGGAGCCTAGAGGGGGGTGAATAGGCTCTTATCGAAACTCTTTTCTTTCTCTTAAGACACAAACACTTATCTAGTTAAGTGATAGAATCATCACGGAAGATAACCAGATAGTGGAAGTATTTTGTTTTATTATCACAAGATAATTACAACAAAATAGAAGCAAGACTCTCTTACACTCTGTTTACAAATGAACTCACACACTAGCCAAATTCTATCTCCAAAGATGAAAAACGCTTGTGCATACACAGGATTAGTCTTTTCTTAACAAATGCACATCCGCTCGCCTCTACACAAATGTACAAGTATGAATATTTATACAAAACATTCCTAAGAGACAACCTCGGAACTTGTAGTTCCGGAATGCGTTCAGCACTAACTATCCCTCGGTAATCTCTCTGCCTTGACTGCTGCGGTTTGTGGAGCTCAAGATCTTGGGTTTGAAGAGTATAAGTGCATTTGTGAGTTCCCAAATACAATTAAGGTTGTGTCCACATATCCGGATGATCCACGTGTAAGATTCTTCAGGTTCTCAATAAATTTGTCTTATATCGGGACGCCACGAGCTGATAACTTTAAATGCGGTTGAGTTGAAGCAGTATCTTCTTGGTCCGGTGTAATTTTTCTTACTCCGTAGCTAATGAAGCTCGGAACCTTACTCCGTGTCAGTGATTTCTTACTCCGTATCTATTTGGTACTGGAATCCTTAGTCCGTGCCAGCGCTTCCTTACTCCGCATGTAAGTTCCTTACTCCGTATGTAAATTCCTTACTCCGTATGTAAGTTCCTTACTCCGGGCGAGTCTTAAAGGGTCGGATGACTTATTCCGTATCAGTGCTTCCTTACTCCGTATGTAAGTTCCTTACTCCGGGCGAGTCTTAGGGGATCGGAGTGCTTACTCCGTACTAGCGCTTCCTTACTCCGTATGAGTAAGTTGTCCGGATTCCTTACTCCGCGTCTAATAAAGACTCGGGTCCTTATTCCACATTTGTACTTAGTCCGCATGAATGTCCCTTATTCCGTATGTATTGGTGACTTGGTTATTTACCAAGTGTTTGACGACACTCACTCTTGTCCGGATCAGGATTATGTATCCTGTCCTTAGCTTTGCTCTCACGAGTGTATCTCCGGATTAGTAACATATCTTCTGCAATGATCAAATAAACACAAAAGATCTCAGATCAAATTACATAAGGCTTTATCAGCATTATCCAAATTCTGGGTTTGATCCAACAATATCAAAATAAAATGTGAGTTGTGTGATTGTGACACAAAAATATCAAAAAAAAAACAAAACCACCCCCTCTCTTTTTTTATTTTTCTTTTTATCTCTTTTTTTGCTCTCTTTTTCGTTTTCGTTTTCGTTTTCTTTTTCTTTTTTTTTTCACTATACTTTACATATTACAACGTATAACAGAAGAATACAAGGAAAATGCAACGAAACATACTAAGAATTACATCAAATATAGAGAAGCTAACGAAATTAAAACACTAAAATTACATCAAATATAAATACAAATAAACTAAAAATACAGCAGCAAATGTAAATTACACTGACTTTGGCTTGAATGCGTTTCAACTCGGGACTCCCTGAACTTACGTTTAAAATATTCTGCCTGTGCTGAAAACCGCCTGTGGGAACGCCAAATCACCAAATTGCAAAATTCCGGTAGCGCCAATTATGAAGATCAGTTGTGATTCATCTTGGAGACTACAATAATACGTTGGAGTTGAGGGAAATTGATGGAAAAGGATTTAAATCGTGATAGAGAGAAGGGGGTTGAAGGTCGAAAGGGCGAGTCGAAGGTCGGAGGGTTATAGGCTTCGAGGGTCAAGGGTCGAAGGGTCGAAGGTCGGAGTGTCGGCAGCGGGGCTTCAAGGCTTCGAGAGTTAGGGGGTTGAAGGTCGAAAGGGCGAGTTGAAGGTCGGAGTGTCGGCAGCGTGGCTTCGAGGCTTCAAATCTTCGATGCTTCGAGGCTTCAAGGCTTCGACGCTTCGAGGCTTCGATGCTTCGAGGCTTCGGGGCTTCGAGGCTTCAAGGCTTCGGGGCTTTGATGCTTCGGGGCTTTGAGGCTTCGAAGGTCAATGGGTCGAAGTGTCGGCAGGTCAACGGTTAACGCCGAAGTTTTTTTTTAAATTACCTTCTTACCCTTCACCTAAAATGCAAAAATGGATAACTTTCCAGGGATTGTTTGGGGAGATCCGTATTCGCCTAAATTGACGCTTTGAGGAATTTCGCATGGCCACTTTTTCGGGCGATTTGACCAGGGGCATTGACCGTCTTTTGGCAAGTTTCGACTTTTTCCAACGAAAGTTGTTTTGGCCATAACTTCTTCATTTCAAGTCCGATTTGAGCTCGGTCAAGTGCGTTAGTCTCCAATTTTTATCCTCTATCACCTGGTGTTGGTCTTGGGGTGCTTCAAGGACTTGTAGCAGAAGTCATTAATTTTGAACTCCCCATCCGTTTCAATTGTATCCATCTCGTGCAAATTGGGGCTACCATCAATTCCGAACCATTCCTTGGAAGTATGGGATCATTGTGGACCTATTTAACAAGGTATATGGCATGGGCAGAAAGGTATATCAAAATGGGGTTAGTATGTCCAACCCGGACAAAATGGGGTCCAACAATACGCCTATTGGAAAGGGACGATCGTTTACCCATTCCAAGTGAAGACCCAGTTGAAACGGTGAATTTGTGGACGACACTTGAACCAAGAGAATTGAGGGTAGGATCCTTGATAGCTGCCAACATCAAGAAGCAATTAATTGAGCTGTTGAGAAGCTACATAGATGTTTTTGCTTGGCCATATCAAGATATGCTGGGATTAGACACTGACATAGTGCAGCAGCACATACCAATAAAGCCAGAGTGCAAGCCAGTACAACAGAAATTACGAAGAATGAGACCGGAGATGCTACTGAAAATTAAAGAAAAAGTCAGAAAGCAATGGGACACAGGTTTTCTAAGTGTCTCCCACTATCCAGAATGGGTGGCCAATGTTGTACCAGTACCGAAGAAAGGAGGCAAGGTTCGCATGTGTGTCGATTATCGAAATTTGAATTGGGTCAGCTCGAAAGACAACTTTTCGCTTCCTCATATTGATACACTAGTGGATAACACAGCAACACATGCCCTATTCTCATTCATGGATGGCTTTTCAGGCTACAATCAAATTCGTATGGCCCCCGAACACAAGGAGAGGACCATGTTTACGACACTTTGGGGCACGTTATGTTATAATGTGTTGTCGTTTGGCCTGAAGAATGCAGGAGCAACTTATTAGTGAGCCAATGTGACCCTATTCCATGATATGATGCATAAAGAAGTCGAAGTATATGTGGATGACATGATAACCAAATCATGGAGCACTAAAGATCATGTTGAAGTACTCCACAAGCTTTTCAACATGCTACGGAAATATCAGCTCAAATTGAACCCCGAAAAATGCACTTTCGAAGCCATTTTGGGAAAACTATTAGGTTTCGTTGTGAGCCAAAAAGGAGTGGAAATTGATCCAGACAAAGTTCAAGCTATCCATGGGATGCCCCCACCACGAACCATCAAGGAGGTTAAAGAATTCCTCAGGCAATTGAATTACATTGCTCGGTTCATTTCATAATTGACAACCACGTGTGAACCCATCTTCAAGACTTTGCGGAAGAACAATCCAGAAAGTTGGAATGACAAGTGTCAAGAAGCCTTTGACAGGATCAAACAATATCTGTCCAATCCACCTATTTTGGTCCCACTAGTACCAAATAGACCTTTGATTTTATACTTGAGTGTTCAGGAGTCTTCAATGGGTTGCGTCTTAGGGCAACATGATTCTATAGGCAAGAAGAAGCAAGTTATTTATTATCTCAGCAAGAAGTTCACTATCAATGAAGAGAACTATACACCATTGGAAAAGACATATTGTGCCCTTGTTTGGATAACAAGAAGATTGAGCAGTACACTCTTTATCATACTACATGGCTGATCTCCAAGCATGATCCACTCAAATATCTCTTGGAAAAGCCATCCATCTCTGGAAGAATCGCCAAATGGTAGTTGATCCTGTCGGAATATGATATCATCTACGTGCCTCAGAAATCCATAAAAGGAAGTACAATAGTTGATTACTTGGCAGACAGAGCATTAGAAGATTACGAGCCTATGACTATTGGCTTTCTAGATGACCACATCAACATTATTACGGCCAAAGTATCAAACATGTGGACTATGTGGTTTGATGGATCTTCCAGTCTTTTGGGACACGGTGTTGGGGCCATCCTAATATCTCCAAAATGCGAACATTTCCCAATGGCGGCAAAGTTTACCTTCCCTTGTACCAACAATGTAGTGGAATATAAGGCCTATGTAATGGGGCTTCAAGAAGCAATTAGCAAAGAAATCAAAAAATTACAAGTGTTTGGTGATTCTACGCTTATCATTTTTCAAGTAAGGGGAGAATGGGAGACTCGGAACCACAAATTAATCCTATATCGGTAGCATGTCACAGAGTTAGCTAAGCAGTTTGAAGACATTACGTTTGAGCATATGCCCAGGGAGTACAATCAGATTCTCGACGCGCTTGTAACTCTAGCCTCCCTCCTTCGGCTAGACACAAAGTTGGAAGTTTAGTCTTTCGATATTCGCATACAAGATACTCCTTCACATTGTATGGTCATCGAAGGAAATATCGAGGAAAAGCCCTAGTATGATGACATCAGACAGTATTTGTTCAAGTAAGAATACCCAGCAGAGGCCTTTGAGTCTGATAAAAGAAATATCCGAAGATCGACATCCAATTATTACCTTGATGGTCCCATTCTATATAAGCGAAATCATGACATGGTGTTATTGCAATGTGTGGCAAAAGAAGAGTCGACACAGATAATGAAAGAAGTGCACGAAGGGGAATGCGGTTCGGTTCACATGCAAATGGACATGCATGAACAAGACAAATCATGCGAATAGGCTATTATTGGGTCACCATGGAAAAAGATTGTATTGAGTATGTGCGCAAATGCCTCAAGTGTCAAATTTATGGAGATAAGATCTAAGTACCTCCATCCAAGCTACATGTGATGGTTTCCCCATGGCCATTCTCGCTCTAGGGTATCGATGTTATTGGACCAATATCTCCGAAAGCATCCAATGGTCACCGTTTCATCTTAGTAACCATTGATTATTTCACCAAATTGGTAGAAGCAGCATTATATGCTAATGTCACACAAGCCGTGGTGCTTAAATTTTTGCGAAACAACATCATATGTTGATATGGCCTTCCTGAGCAGATCATAACAGACAATGCCGCCAATCTGAACAGTTGGATGATGGGTAAGTTGTGTGAAACATACAAAATCCAACACCGCAACTCGACCCCCTATCGCCCCAAGATGAATGGAGTAGTAGATGTAGCCAATATGAATATCAAGAACATTATCAGAAAGATGACGGAAACATACAAAGATTGGCATGAGAAGCTATCATTTGCCTTGCATGCTTATCGCACCTCGGTTCGAACATCAACTGGGGCGACTCCATTTTCTTTGGTCTATGGTATGGAGGCAGTCTTACCTGTCGAAGTAGAGATACCTTCCCTCCGAGTTCTCTAAGATACTCAGCTCGAAGAAGGAGAATGTGCCCAAAGTCGTTATGAGCAGTTGAACTTAATCAAAGGCAAACACTTGGCAGCTATTTGCAGAGGATAGCTATATCAACAGAGAATGATGAACAACTACAATAAAAAGGTGAAGCCTAAAAGCTTTCAAGCAGGCGACCTCGTCCTCAAGAAGATCTTACCAATTCAATATGACCATAGAGGCAAGTGGACTCCCAATTATGAAGACCCATATGTGGTGAAGAAAGCATTCTCAGGAGGTGCCTTAATCCTTGCTAGAATGGATGGTGATGAGCTCCCTAACTCAGTGAATAGCGATGCGGTGAAAAAGTTCTATGCTTAACTCTCCTATCCAAATGGGGAGTTGCCTAATCCTTTTTCCTAGACATGGAAGGAATAAAGCATGATAGCAATGAGCGGACTTGGTGAAAACCCGAAAGGGCCCCAAGGGTAAAATACAAAGCTCCAACAATAAACAAAGAAGCGAACAAAGGCGGACTTGGTGAAAACCTGAAAGAGCACCAAGGGTAAAATACAAAGCCAAAAACAAATCTTAAAGGGCAAAATCAGTAAGAATCTAGAAAGATCGAGACCACATAAAATAGGGTCCTTTGTAAACAATGAAAACAGCACCATCTAAAAACAGCAGCTGCAAACAGTGGAAGACTTGGTCAAACCTGAGGCATACTTGAATCAAATTTGTACATTATGTTTTTAAAGACTTGTAATTCTGTTTATCATATTATAACAAGGGGCACCTTCTATGATATAAATATGTTTTTTGGAATTAAACCAACAAAAATCCCTTTTTATTTCCCTACTCATGTTTCATCATCTTCATATCATATTTATTTAGAACATTTTAAATCTTCAGTAGGCTCCTTTGGCATTACCTTATGAGTAGGGCCAAGCTCAAACCTCAAACAAGTTAAACTCTTCAACACGAATGGAGTACCAACATCCCCAACGGAGTCATCAAGTCAAGCTCCTCAATGCAACGAAGCTAAGTCAAACAAGCCCTCCATATAAGAGTACCAAGATCTCCCCAGCAAGATGGAAAGGTTTCCTCAACCAAAAAAAAAAAAAGAGTTCCCCAATAAGTTGGATGTCAGTCAAACTCTCCAGCCTTATTGAGAATAAACCCCCAACCCATATTGGGTCCTTAGCAATACATTTCATTCACTATGTCTCCCCTGTATACACCACATTATATACATTCAGCATTTTTTGCAATTTTAGGAACGTCATCGCCTCTAAAGATCCCAAGAACTCATCCGCAACAAACTTCTCATCAAGCCCTACTGGCTTCCTTTGTTTAACTCTACAAGACTTTCTTTACAATTTCCCCAAGCTCTAAAAGCACCCTTTTGAGACTCGAACAAACTTCCTCTCTTTTCGGGTAACCTAATAGGGCGATCTCATTGAGTGAACTCATAGAGGGAGCCCGTATACCTTCTTCAAAAATCATGCACCCTTGTCTAGGCCTTGGATGCCTTTTTAATTCTTGTTAGGCTTTGGATGCCTTTCCAATTCCTGTTAGGCCTTGGATGCTTTTTCCCATTCTGCTAGGCCTTGGATGCCTTTTCAATTCCTGTCAGGCCTTAAGCGCCTTTTCAGTTCCTGATTAGGCCTTACATGCCTTTTCAATTCTGTCAGGCCTTAGATGCCTTTTCAATTCATAATTGGCCTTGGATGCCTTTTCAATTCCTGTCAGGCCTTAAGCACCTTTTCAATTCCTGATTAGGCCTTACATGCCTTTTCAATTCTGTCAGGCCTTAGACGCCTTTTTAATTCCTGATTAGGCCTTAGATGCCTTTTCAATTCCTGTCAGGCCTTAGATGCCTTTTCAATTCCCATTAGGCCTTAGATGCCCTTTTCAATTTCTGTCAGGCCTTAGATGCCTTTTCAATTTCTGTCAGGCTTTAGATGCCTTTTTAATTCTATCAGGCCTTAGATGCCTTTTCAATTCTGTCAGACCTTAGATGCCTTTTCCATTCCTATTAGGCCTTAGATGCCTCGTCAAAATTGTTTAAATTCCACTGGTCTTAGAAGCCTCTTTTCATTCTTGGGACCAACCCAACCATAACGTCCTACCCTGCTTCAACGCTAGGTAAGATAGGTAAGTTGTCACGCCCCCGAATTCCAGGGAACACGGAATCGGGTACATGACTTCCCCTTGCCCACACCCGATAGGTCAAGGGGTTGGTGACTAGCACCAATGGAGACTACACCGCGGGTGCTGTCTCAAATATGCAACCCTGTACAGTCATACATCAAGGGTAATCCTGTACTTTCCCATATATCATCATACATATAATGAGTCATACAGACATCACATCATATAGTATGCAAATACAACTGTCCACGGACCCATGTCCGAGATATCACATAAAACACTACAGAATATAAATGTATCATACATCAGAGTAGTGGGCGTCCTCCTGGAAGAAAGTCCTCCACTAGTCTCGGGTCACACCTGAAAAGGGTAAACAACAAGTAGGGGTGAGCGACAAGCTCAGTAGGTGACCCCAAAACTCCACATCATGCAACACATATAAGTTTATACTATATGCTCAGTGTACTCGTGCACCGTGTAGTGTGCACAATCATCAGGACTCAGCCTGCAACAAACATCAGGACTCAGCCTGCTCACACAGGACAACTTGTCCACGATCCTCCATGGGATCCCAGCTCAGGGCACTCAGCCCTAGCTCCACAAGCTCAACGGCTCAACTCAGGCCTTAGCCTGTCCACAGCACAATATGCCTGGCCACAGTCGCCACACAGGCCTGCCATCGGTGCATATGCCTGCCACGTCAACCACATAGCACCATCGGTGCATCACGGTGAGAACCCAAACAAGTCACGGAGTCCATGCCCCAATACCTCACACCAACACACTAACATGAGTATGGCATGTCATTCTCAACATTTCCTTTAAAACCGGGCGGTCTTCACAAGTAAATCCTCAATCCTTGATTTATGAAGGAAGTACCCATAGCAGCTATTTTCTTGAAATCAAAAGTCCCGGCATTGGGTTCTCATATCATAAATAAGATAATCTGATTTTTGGGAATTTTTTTAAGATGTCTAACCCCACTTTCCAAAAATTCACCATTACAAACTTTTGGGTTTTTCCGAGATTTTACACTAAATCCCAATTTTCACATTTTGAAAGAGTGGGAATTAATTTTTCTAGTATTTTTCTTTGAATCCAAATGGGGGGTATTTCATTATTTACATTGTGACTTAAATACATAAATATGTAGATGGGTATAGGTTGCAATGTAAATAGGTCCAGTCCATCTTGTACGTCCGGTGTCCATTACTCGCAGGAGGCTGCGACTCGTAGCTCAAAACCTGCGACTCGTAGCTGCAGAACGGCGACTCGTAGCTGCGGAGTGCGGAGCTGTAGCGCGCCTCGAAGACTCGAAGCGAGGTTACGATCTTCGACCTTCGGACTACGACCTTACGAACTACGAACCTTTGAACTACGAACTTCGAACCTACGAACTACGAACCTTCGAACTACGGGTCTACGAACTACGAACCTACGAACTACGAACCTTCGACCTACGAACTATGGGTCTACGAACTATGACCCAGAACTTCGGATTTTCGTTAGTTCGACCCAGTAACGCGCCCAGGGTACTGTTTATCGTCGTTTTTGCCTGTTCTTCATCTGGAACACACCCAGAAACTCCCAGACGCTCGCTAACACCCCTGTTTCGCAACAAACTACGATATCTACCTCAAAACGCGTCCAGAACGCCTCTAAATCGCGCAGAAACAATAGAAGCACATATAAAATTCTAGATTTCCAGAAATCTAGATCTAAACCCAGATTTCCATGGTTGACTTATCAACCCTCATGAAAAACACAGTAAATCAAACCCAAAATCACAGAAACATATATCCACAATGATATAAAACAATTCTTAACCACAGATCTTATGCTAAACCATTAGATCTAACCCAAAATTGGTTTTCCCCAAATTCTAGGGTTCATGCTCAATTTCATAAATCATGATAAATTAGTGCAGATCCAAAACAAGAGAGAGATAAGAATTTCAAGAACACCTACTTGAAGTGAATCTTTGAGCTCCACGGACCCAAATCGCCAAGGCCTCCAAGCTCTCTCTCTCAAATGCACAAACGTGAAACGTAAAGTGAAAGCTTCTTCTTTTTTTTCTGCTATTTATATTTCTGCCAGTCAACTGACCTAGTCAACCATTGACCCAGTCAATAATTGACCTCCCAACACAAAAATTGACCTCCAAGGCCTCGAACTCCAAATTGAGTCAAACTATAGTCAAAACGCTCGAAATGACGAGCACAACACTAAACAAATATTATTACACCCAAATGACCGCCCAAACGCAAAGTCAACCAATAAACCCCGAAAAGTCAACAATCAGGTCAAATGGGACCCCGACTCGGAATCAGGCCCAAGTACAGTCAAAATGCTCACATCGACGACTACACTACCGTCCAGATAGTTACATTCCCATAGAATGGCTATCTCTCAAAACTACCCAAATATGAGTCTTTACATAAGTGCTCCAACCCGTCCAAAATGATTCCTTCTTATCTTTGTACACTGTTTGTCTACAAACAATGCACAAAGAGGGGCAGCTGTTGGACCCCATTTTGTCCGGGTTGGACACATATATTCATTTTTAGATTTATATTATTCCATATTTGTGCTTCAATTTATATAGATAAATAAAGAGGTGTGACTGTTAATTTAAAGGGTGTAACATTAACAAAAACAAAAAAAGCATAAAATAAGAAAATTCCAAAAAAAAACATTTTTAAAGCCGGTTGTATGTCTACTTTTTTATTTCTCAAACAACATTTTCTACACCAAAAAAAAAAAGAAAAGAAAACCAACGGTCACGGCACTGTTCCAACGAACATGGCATTGTTCCAACGGTCACAGCACTATTTCCAACGGCTATATTCTCCACCAACGGCCACTTTTCCACCCTATAAATACACCCTCATTCCTCTCCTTCACTCACACAATTTCCACTCTACCACTCTTCAAACTCTCTTCTTCAATTCTCCACGTTTTTTGCCTCCTCTTCTGCGAAAATGGCTAACTGGATGACGTGCGTGCTAACGGTGCTAGTGCTAGCGTGCACTATTGTGTATCCTATGATGGGCGGTGCTTTCATACCCTTACTTGCTTTCATCATCCTCTTGTATGTAATGGTAATGGCTATAGAATACATTTTAGGTTGAACCATGTAATATCTCCACCACGGAGTCTTAAATAAATTGCAGTTTGCATGTTTGTATGTTATATGTGGGTGTATATATATATACATATATAGGTTAAATAAATAAATAAATAAAACCTTCCTAACGATCAGTCATAGCCAAAAAAAAAACGTAAACAGTACCCAAGGCACTATTCGAGTTACTGTTTCATGAACAATACCCCCAATACTGTTCCATGAATAGTACCCTCGATACTGTTTCGTGAACAACACCCGCACCCCTTATTTGAATTCTTAATAATCATAAAAATAATAAAAATAGAAGTCCCACATTGAAAGTTTTGCAAAAACTTCCTCCCCATGACTCCTATATAAGGGGTCCTCTCCCCTTCCAAAACACACCAACACCATCAAATACACATAACTCTAAAAAATATAGTAGAGTGTAAAATTAACTGCGCTTCTAAAAGAGAATTGCGGTTATAGTCAAATTATTCTTTTTCCTTCTTTTGCAAAAAAAGGAGGCATTCGGGAGAAGGGCACCCTTGGTCCACGATATTCTAGGTTTTTATTCCTTTTCTTCTTTAGTTTTTATTATTATTTTGTGTAGTAAATTAGTAGTTAGTAAATTTAGCATAATTAGTTAGTTAGTTTTTTTAAATTTAGCATAATTAGCATAATTTTAATTAGTTAATTTTAGCATATTTAGTTAATTAGTTAGTTAGTTTTTAAATTTAGAATAATTAGTATAATTAAATTAGCATAATTAGTTAGTTAAATTTTAATAAGTTTGTAATTAAAATTTTCAAATTTAGACATGTAAATAGTAATTAAGCCTAATAATTAATTAATTATCGCGTAATGAATTAAATAACATTAGTAATTAACTTTTATAATTAATTTTCATATTTAAAATTTAGTAAATAATTAGAGTAATTTAAATAATTCGTAATTAGATTATGATAATTAAATGTAACATTTAACGTTTAATTTAATAATTAGCACGTGAGTAGTAATTAAGCATGTTAATTAATTAGCATGTGATGGATTAAAATAACATTTTGAGAATTAGATTTAGATTAGATGTGATTTAAAAAAAACAAAAAAAAAAACAAAAACAAATAGAAACCTCCTCTTCCTAAGATAAGTACCGAAAGGGCGTTGTAGGGGTGCTAAAACCTTCCCGACACGTAACCAACTCCCAAAACCACCTCTGGTAACGCAAACCACATCTTAACTACTCAAGGTAGAGGGTATCCAACTGTACCCCAAAAACAGTTGGTGGCGACTCTGTATATTTTATCATTTGGGTTCGGCCTGGACGAAAACGAGTCATAACAATTTCAATTCAACTCTTTCAAAAAAAACAAATACAAAAAAACAAATACAAAAAAGGGGAGTTTTAAAAAAAATGAACAAACAAAAAAACGTTTTCATACTCAAAACTCCAAACCAAAAACAAAAAAACAAAAACAAAAAACAAAAAACAAAAAGTAAAAATGAAAAAAGCAAGAAAACATAAATGAAAAAACCAAAACCTTAGGCGTTGTTTGGCGATAGCTGTTTTTGGGGTTTTTTTGTATTTTAATATAGAAAACAACCGCCTATATCTTGTTTGGCGAGCATACTTTGTTTTTAAATTCAAGTATAGCTTTTTTTAATTGAGCCAAAATGAAAGCACCTAATTGATGTTTTCATTATTTGTTTTATATATTTCCTTTTTCCCTCCGCCTTGGAGCTGTGTCACTGTCGTAGCCCCACTTACCGTCCACTACCACTACCAGCTGCGACTCCCAACCCCCCCCCCCCTCCCGTGATGCTTGGCGACGCCCAACGACTCCCTCGATGCATGGATCTACCACCTGCGACGTCGGTGACCCCGTCAACGCTTGGATCTGCCTCCTGTGACGCCCCTACCGCGGACGTGAGCACCCACTCCTTGCAACGCGATCCTCCCCCTGTCGATATCCCCCTCCTGCGATGGCTTCCTCTACCTGCAACGCCCCTGCTGCCGACGCAAGCCCCCGCCCCTTGCAACGCAACCCTCCCACGGCGCTGGTGCCACTGCCCCCTGCAACGCAACCCTCCCCCCAACGCCGCTGCCCCCGCCCCTTGCAATGCAAACACCTCTCAAAACAAATAATTTTAAAAGTTAAAAACAACTGCCAAACAAAAAAAACTGCATTTAATTTACTAGAAAACAAATTTCAAATATAATTTCTAAAAATAGTTTTTGAAAACAAAAAAAATCAAAAACTACACCAAACATAGTCATAGGATTTCATTTTCCACTTCAAACAAAAGCAAAACAAAACTTTTATGATTTCCTTTAGAAATTTAGGACAAATCAATTTTAACCATAACTTTGACAAATAACTTAGCTAAATAAAAAGCGTAGACTTTCTAGAAAAACCATAGTGCCTTAACCCAATCCCACAGCAGTGACAATAAATAGAAACCTTCTCCTCCGAAAATAGATACTGAAAGGGCGTTGTATGGGTGCTAATCCTTCCCTACACGTAACCAACTCCCGAACCCTTCTCCGATAACGCAGACCACACCTTAAACTACTCAAAGTAGAGGGTAACCAACTGTACCCCAAAAATAGTTAGTGGTGACTCTAAATTTCTCAACATTGGTTTAGTTTGAGCCCACCCCAAACGGGCCTGGATGAAAACCGGTGATGACACCCCCAATGATAGGTATACAACAATAAATATCTCAAATGCAAGGTCAGTTGACTACTATCTCATACAACAATATCTAGATAGTGTCTTACAATTGACAATATCTCATACGACAATATTTAGATATTGTTGGTGAGCAATCAATTGAGCACTCACTATCTCATATAAGGTTCACATACCAATGTCCAAAAAATAAACTAAAGTCAACACTAAACAAAACAAAAACCAAGTCTTCGCATCAAAATAGAGACCGAAAATATCCTTGAGCTTCCATCAGCTAATCCTGATCAACACCTATAAGACAATTCAATAATGTAGGGGTGAGCACAATTGCCTAGTAGGTGTGCCACAACTCAACACCAACCCCACAATTACGGTTGTTGACATCGCTTCCCTGCAGGCTGCATCATCTTCACCTTGACGCCCCCCCACTCGCCCATGACAACTGGTTTGACATCGCTTCCCTGCAAGCTACAACACTTTCAGCAAGATGTTCCCCGCTTGTTGGATCAAACCCAGAATTTGGATAATGCTGATAAAGCCTTATGTAATTTGATCTGAGATCTTTTGTGTTTATTTGATCATTGCAGAAGGTATGTCACTAATCCAAAGATGCACTCGTGAGAGCAAAGCTAAGGACAGGATACATAATCCTGATCCGGACAAGAGTTAGTGTCGTCAAACACTTGGTAAATAACCAAGTAACAAATACATACGGAATAAGGAACAATCCTACGGACTAAGAACTTAAAGGATAAGTGCGGAGTAAGGAAAATAAGTGCGGAGTAAGGAAAATAGATGCGGAGTAAAGAAACCAGATGCGGAGTAAGGAATCCGGACTTATTACTCGCCCGGAGTAAGGAACTTACATACGGAGTAAGGAACTTACATGCGGAGTAAGGAACTTACATACGGAGTAAGGAACTTACATGCGGAGTAAGGAACCTACATGCGGAGTAAGGAACTTACATGCGGAGTAAGGAAGCGCTGACACGGACTAAGGATTCCAGTCTCGAATAGATACGGAGTAAGCAACCACTGACACGAGTAAGGTTCCGAGCTTCATTAACTACGGAGTAAGGAAAATTACACCGGACCAAGAAGACACTGCTCCAACAAAACCGCATTTAAAGTTATCGGCTCGTGCTGTCCCGATGTAAGACGAATGCATTTAGAACAAGAAGAATCTTACACGTGGATCATCCGGATATGTGGACACAACCTTAATTGTATCTCGGAACTCACAAAGACACTTATACTCTTCAAATCCAAGATCTTGAGCTCCACAATCCGCAGCAGTCAAGGCAGCAGACATCGAGGGATAGTTAGTGCGGAACGCATTCCGAAACTTCAAGTTCCAAGGTTGTCTCTTAGGAATGTTTTGTATAAATATTCATACTTATACTTCATGTACAGGTGTGCTTAGGTGGGCAAAAATAGAAAAGGAACTTGGCTAGTGTGTGAGTTCATTGTTGTAAACAGAGTGTAAGAGAGTGTTTGCTTCTATTTTGTTGTAATCACCTTGTGATAATAAAACAAAATACTTCCACTATCCTGGTTATCTTCCCAGTGATTCTATCACTTAAACTAGATAAGTCTTTGTGTCTTGAGAGAAAAGAAAGAGTTCGAACAAGAGCCTATTCACCCCCCCCCCCTTTAGGCTCCAAGGGACCATCACCGCTTACTCAATGTCCAACAGATAGGAGGCTACCAAGATCGTCTGACACGCTCCTTCACCCACCTTGCCCAACTTTATATCACACTCTAGGATACTTCACCTCTATGGACGCAAATGCGTGCAAGACACTACCGGTCGACCCACCTCTGTGAGCTCCCACCTTGGGATCATACTACTCGCAAGAGTGCTCGGCGAGTCTTCAGGATACGGGACGGTTCGGCTCTGATACCACTTTGTCACGGAGTCAAATTTCCCACGCCTCTCAACCCATTGCATCACTTAGCTTTCCTTTACTCGGTCCACTAAGTTTTGCCTTTGAGGGTTGAAGCGCATGTAGACTGGTTTCGCCTTACCTTAGGCTCATCAGGAGAACGGCTCCAGTTCTCGATTAAGTTGTGTAAGGATGGCCAAATCCCTTCTTCAACGTCAAGTCCTTGACTAGTGGCATGCTCACCGCACTCAAGCAGTTTGGCACGTTTGAACTCTGAAGAAGCTCCATCTATTCTCTGACACAAGTTGTATGGAGCCTTTTGCTGTACACCATCTACGCTTCAACCTGCCCCTCTCTTACATGCAGCACTTCTTCCTATTCGGAAAGTGCCACTGAGAGGTGTCTCAAATTCTCAGGGTGTGACATTCTCCTCCACCCAATCCTTACAACACCCTTGTTGCAATTGTTGATTTCACTTCCCCACAGGCTATAGCATCTTCACCTTGACACCCCCCGCTCGCCCAATGACAACTAGTTGGATATCGCTTCCCTACAAGCTGCAACACCTTCAGCAAGATGTTCCCCACTCGCCTAATGTCTAACGGATAGGAGGCTTCCAAGATCATCCAACGCGCTCCTTCACCCACCATGCCCAACTTTATATCACACTCTAGGATACTCCACCTCTTTAGACGCAAATGCATGCAAGATGCTACCGATCAATTCACCTCTATGAGCTCCCACATTGCGATCACGCTGCTCGCGAGAGTACTCGGCGAGTCTTCAAATACAGGCCGGTTTGGCTCTGATACCACTTTGTCACGAGGTCAGATTTCCTGCGCCTCTGAACCTATTGTATTACTTAGCTTTCCTTTACTCAGTCTATTAAGTTTAGCCTTTGAGGGTTGAAACACACGTAGACTGGTTTCACCCTACCTTGGGCTCATCAGGAGAATGACTCCAGTTTTTGACTAGTTTTTGTAAGGATGGCCAAATCCTTTCTTCAACGTCAAGTCCTTAACTAGCGGTGTGCTCTCCGCACTCGAGCGGGTTGAAACATCTGAACTTCGAAGGGGCTCCATCCATTCTTCGACATGAACTGTCTAGAGCCTTCTACTGCACACCGTCTACGCTTCAACCTGCCCCTCCCATACATGTACCACTTCTTCCTATTCGAAAAGTGCCACTAAGAGATGTCCCGAATTCTCAGGGCGTGACACGCGTGCGTACCCAACTGGACCACTAAATTTCTGGTCCACTAAAAGTGCAGTTCATTTAAGCACACTCTGTTACGAATCGAACCGGATCGGACTAGTCCGTTTTATTCCCTTAAGTGAGAAGTTGGTTGAAATTTTAAACCGTCAAATCAGTTTAAACTAATTTGTTGAAATGCCAATTTATCAAATCGCCAAAATCAAACATAATCGATTGTTTTGATTTGAAATGGAATAATATATCGATTTGGTTTGATTTGAGATTTTAAAACCGCAGGTGAAATAAATCAAGCTGAATAATAATAGTATTTTTTATTTTTTATTTTTTATTTTTTATTTTACTTTTTGAAACTTATTTATTTAAAATTGTTTGTTAATATTTGATGTTTTGTGTTTGTAAATTATATTACTTAATTTTAAAATTTTTATATTATTAATTTAATATATATTATTATTAATGTGTTTGTACTGTTTATTTGTTTATTTTATATTATTTAAATTTCAAAAACTCAAAAAATTATAAACAAACCCAAAGCAGACCAACAATACTTTTGGGTATTATGGAGCGATAAGTTCTAAATGTTAACAATAGTCGCAGCTAATTCTCATCTATATTTTCTAATTTTATAGATTTAAATAACTTTTTAATTTCCAAAACAAATATATATCATAATAAGTTTCCTAAATTAGTTTTTATCAAGGTAGTCAAAAGCGCTAGGCGCACTTAAGGTGATAGAGTACCCTGTCGCTTTAAGCACAAAGCGCAAAAAAAGTGCTCGGTTTAGTGAAGCGAAGCGCACAAGAAATATATATATTATTTAATATATAACTATATATTAAATAAGATATATCCATGTATACTTGATTTTTGAAAGCTTGAAAAAAAATAATATAACTATATTTTATTATTTAATATAACTATATCTTACTTATGGACTAAATTTAAATAATTTTTATTTAATATAAGTTATATAACTATATTTTACTTTATGGATCAAACTTAAATAATTTTATTATTTAATATAACTATATCTTACTTACGAACTAAATTTAAATAATTTTATTATTTAATATAAGTTATATAACTATATTTTACCTTAGGGATTAAACTTAAATAATTTTATTATTTAATAATAATTATATATTGGGTCATGATTTTTACCTTATATACTGGGTCAACCATGAAGTCAAGCGACTCATGTTGTGGTTTACCATTGCCTCAAATAGTCAAATAAATCAGGGCTTAACGAAATAGGTGAAGATGACCTCAATGACAGAAGAGGTCGCGTTGATGGAGGAAGAGGACATCGTTGTTGAGGTCAAGGTCGAGGTCGTCGTCATCATCGCAGAGGTCTTCCGTCATTGTCGTCGAGGTTTCTGTCGCGGTTGTTGTCGTCGAGGTTATCGTTGCCGTAGCAGAGGTCAAGGTCGTCGTCATCTTCATCGCAGAGGTCATCGTCTTCGTCGTCGAGGTAGTTGCTGTCGTTCCAGAGGTAGTCACCATCGTTGAGGTCGAGCAGAGCTGCGTCAATGGAGGCACAGTTTGTGTCTTGTCTGTATCATGTGACGCTAGCGAGCAAGGCGCGCTCTTCTCGCATTGACAAAAGGCCCATGAAGCGCAGCAAGGCGAGCACTTGACTAAACGCGTTGCGCCTTGCCCCCTCTCAAGTGATGGACCTCCCTAGCACTACACTTCGTGCGCTTAAGCGCTGGGGCGAGCGCTTTTGACTACACTGGTCTCTATATAATTAAAATAATATTTTTATAGTATTTTTTATTTGTTGGTCTTGGAAAGCCTAAAAGGGAGTGAATAGGCTCTTTAAAAATTCTTCTCTTCTCTTTGACACAACACTATTTCTGATTGAGAGAGTAAAATGTGGAAGACAATTAGATAGTGAAAGTATTTTGTATTATTATCAAATGATAGTTACAACAAAATGTATAACATATTAAGCTGTTTGCACAAGCTTTGTATCTGCTAAAAGAATATATCTCTCTTTAGCTTACAGTAGCACTCTAAACTTATCTATTACACATATTCTATTAAGTATTACAAATTTAAAGCACAAACTCACATTCACCAAAAAGCACACTTTACAAATATACAAGACTGTGTATTTATAGGCATTTCCTGAGAGACTTTCTTGAATTAGACATTTCAGGTGTTAAGCTCCATTTATGATCTTCTCAGAAAATACCTCTTCTTAAATGCTGCAGATGTGGAGCTCGAGATATTAGAAGCATGAGTGAATTAAATCTATTTTGCATAGTTCCAATTCCATTAAAGATTGTGTCCACGCATCCGAGCGATCCACATGTAAGACGATATAAATGTCTTCAACGGATCTCTTTTTACATTGGGAACGAGCAAGTGATGAGTTTAAATGCATTGAACTGACATAGCGAGTAAATGGAGCAATATCTTCTTCTTCCGTCAGAAGGTTCTGTACTTTGTGTTAATGAAGTGCTCGGATTCCTTCCTCCGTGTTAATAGTTGCTTACTCCATGTCAAGTAGTACTTGGATCCTTATTCCGTTGTGTTGGTCTTAAGAAGCCTAGAGTGGGGTGAATAGGCTTTTGAAAAACTTTTCTCACTCTTTTTGGCATAACACATAATCTGGTTAAAGATAGATTAATGCGGAAGACAACCATATAGTGGAAGTAATTTATATTTTTATCACAAGACAATTACAACAAATTGTAGCAGATTAAAGCTGAGTTCAAGCTTTAGAATCTACTAAAATAATATCTCTCTTCTGTTTACAGTAGGACTCTATTTTACAATAACACACACAATCCAAAATGAAATTTTCTAAGCTCTTTCACATGTACACACACCTTCGAAAATATACAAGACTTAGTATATATAGACATCCCTAGGGAACATTCTTAGAACAGGATTTTCCGAGCAGTGTGTAGCTTTGAAGACTTCTCAAAAAAATCATCTGCTTTAACTGCTACGGATGTGGAGCTCAAGATGTTAGATGTACAAGCATATTGAATTTCTTCGCATGATTCCAAGTACATTAATAGCTTTGTCTACGCCTCCAAGTGATCCACGTGTAAGATGATAAATTGTAAAGACCCGTATTTGGGTAGGGCTGAGAGATAGTCTTTCTCTGTTGCTGAAAACATCTGGACAATATTGTGTTCGTCAATGTGAGCATTTTGACTGTAATTGAGCCCAATTCTGGGTTGGGGCCCCGAGTGGCCTGATTGTTGACTTTCTCAGGGTTTATTGGCTGACCTTGCATTTGAGCGATCAATTGGATTAGAAAATATCTGGATAGTGATGTGCTCGTCATTTTGAGCATTTTGGCTGTACTTGGGCTCAATTTGGAGTTCGTGACCTCGGGAGGTCAATTAATATTTTTAGAATTTATTAATGAAAGAAAATGCATAAATATAAATAGGATGAGAGTAAGAGCTTCCGCATTACATTTCATTGTTCGTGCATTGGAGAGCTTAGAGAGAGAGAGAGAGAGAGAGAAGCTTGGAGCCTTCGTTTTGGGGTGTTTTGAGTTTGTTTGATCCTCAAGAATCATTCCAGGTAAGTGTTCTATTGATTCTTCACCCTTTCTTTACTGTTTCATTGGATTAACAGGTAAGAATTAGATAGAATCATGAAAATTCATGATGAACCCTAGGAATTGGGGAAAATGGAAATTGAGCATGAAACCTAGATGATTTAGGTTATTTGGTAGCCTAATGTGGCTAGATGATGTTAGAAACCCTTAATAGGGATGAATTGATGCTTAGAAATGAGGATTTAACAAGTATAATTGGGTTTCGAGACGAAACTAGGAAGAACACAGTCGACAGATCATGACTGGAGTTTTGCTTGACACTGCTCGACACTATAGCGTCGAGCAGAGTCTCGAGCAATCTCGAGCAGAGGCCTCAAGCAGAATGTAGCATCGAGCAGGTGTCTTGAGCAGTCTTGAGCAGAGGCCTCGAGCAGGGAGCATCGAGCAGAATGTAGCATCGAGCAGGTGTCTCGAGTAGTCTCGAGAAGAGGCTTTGAGCAGGGAGCGTCGAGCAAAATGTAGCATTGAATAGGTGTTTTGAGTAGTTTCGAGCAGTGTCTCGAGCATTTGGGCAATACAGTTCCAGTTTCACTGGACTAGACCATTTACATTGTAAACCATTAAAGTACTATACTTAAGTTACAATGTAAATAACGAAATACCTCCCATTTGAATTCAAAGAAAAATACTAGAAAATTAAATTCTCACTCCTTCAAAATGTGAAAATTGGGATTTAGTGCAAAATCTCGAAAAAATCCAGTTTTTCGTAGAGTTGACTTTTTGGAAAGTGGGGTTAGACATCTTAGAAAAATCCCCAAAAATCAAATCATCTTAGTTATGATATGGAGACCCAATGCCGAGACTTTTGATTGCAAGAAAACAACTGCTATAAGTATCTTCTTCCTTGGTCAAGGCATGAGGATCGATTTGTGAAGACTGGCCTCAATTATAAAGGGAGTGTTGTGAACCTTAATGCCATATTGGTATTAGTATGTTGGTTTAAGGATTTGGGGCTTGGACTCCATGACTTGTTTATATTCTCACCGTGAGGTATAGGTGATACTATGTGGTTGACATGATAAGCTAAGGCCTGGGTTGAGTCGTTGAGCTCGTGAGCTGTTGAGCTCGTGGAGCTAGAGCTGAGTGCCCTGAGCTGAGATCCTATTGAGGATCGTGTTGAGTCGTTGAGCTCGTGGAGCTAGGGCTTAGTGCCTGTCATGCCCCAGCTTTTTAGCCCACAAAATCCGGGTAGTTAATTCCCATGCCCGCACCTGAAGGGACAAGGGGTTGGTGAGAACACCGGGAAAGGGACCTTAGCATGGGTGTGATAACGTGCATTTTATGCCATTATTCTAGTGCTTAATTAGGATGTTTAAGAGCATGATTAGAGCCTTATTGCTTCATATATCATATATATTTGCTCTAACCCCTAGGAAGATGCTAGTTGCAAATACATGCGCTTTTAAGCTGTTTTGGCAGGTTTTGGAGCTTACTTTTGACATAGTAGATGGCCTCAAACAATTGGCGTGCAAGAACAAAAGTTTCTTAGAATGATGTCCTCTACCTACCAGAGAAATTTTAGAGCATTTGGAGCTGATTTGGAGCTGCACGTGAATTCACCCATTTCACGTGCAAGCCTATTTTTCCCTCTCAGGCCTCTACAGGATGCAAGGAAGCTTGGGGAGAAGTTTGAGCTGATTTGGAGGTGCACGTGAATTCACCATATCACGTGCAAATTGGCGTGCAGAGATATTTTTGGACCGATCCTATCGTTTTTCTATGCTGATCATTTGTTCCTGAAGGCCCAAGTCCAAATTGTGAATGGAAGATAGAGATTTTAAAGTTTCGAGTGTTACTTATCAAAACTACGTCGTTTTGATAGATGGGCTAGGGTACACACCTCAAAGCCCATCCAAACTCTATAAATACAGCCTCCACGCCCTCTACTATGTATGCCTAACCCCCCCCCCCTACACGTTTTAGAGAGAGAGAGGCTCCACGACTTGGAGGTGCTCCTTGACCTAGGAGAGCAGCCGTCGCAGCCGTCGCGGATTTTGGAGCCTGGATTTGAAGCTTTGCTGTGCGCGTGGTTAAGAAGAAGATGTTGAGCTTTTCTGCTTTGTGTTTGCTTGTAATCATGCGTGAGTAGTCTTTTAATCTAGGGGAGCAATGTAGCCCCCTTGTTGCTTTGCTGTGTTTATGAATATTGGGTTTGGATGATTGAGTTTTGCATGTTTTATGAATCTGTTCTTAAGTTCTATCTTTGGATGTACACCTTGGTATTCTTAGCCCTAGTCTAGGGCGGATTGAGATTCATAACTTATTTGTAATTGGTGTGATCATTATCCTTTTGCAAGTATGATTTATTGGCTTTGCATGTTTGTGTGTTTAGATGACCATTCCGGCATACAACTCTTAAAAGGACCTCAATGACCATTTGTTGTCCTTGGCTTATGTTTAGCATGTTTTCAATCAGACAATCCTAATACCATGAACCAGTAGAGATAACATAGGGAGGTGAAATTGTGACCCTAGATGCTTTTAATCCTTGAATCTTAATCCTAAAATCAGTTTACTTTCTTTGTTTATTCAGAAAACCAAATAAAAATTAGATCTTTAGTTTAAAAAAGAAAACTTTTTGCCAAGACATTTTATAGAACAAGAGTAGTTGGGTGCTTTGATTTGAGAACTAGAAAACTAGGCTAATCCCTGTGGGTTCGACCCCTTGCTTGCTGCTATTCTTTTAGTGCAAACTTAGGGAATTTATTATCTTGAAGAGAGATTTAACGACATTAGCTAGCTCTTTTAGAGAGGCTAAAAATCTTGTCTGTCAAATTGGCGCCGTTGCCGGGGATTCAACGGTTAACTAGTTTTTATAATCAACATTGAGTGAAATTGTTTGAATTCTGATCTTGGTGTTTGTTTTGTCTTTTATTTTCTGTTATTTTGTGTTCTTTATTTGTTTATTTTGCATTGTTCGGAGCTGCTGGGTGTGTTCTTGTTGTTTTACAGGAACATACATCAAGGATTCCTAGTTGTGCATGCAAAGAGAGGAGGATATACAATTTACTCGGGAACCTGAAAGGTTGTTTAGAGCTCGGCGTAGAGCAGCTAGGGAAGCAACACGTGAGGCTGAAGAAGCATTGCAAGGCTTGGAGCAATCCGTAGGCGATCTGATGGCAGATCTCAGACCTGATGGTGGTGCACCGCAAGGAGGGGCCAATTACAATGGTCAATATCCAGAAGAAGAGGGTAATAGGTTTATGCCCAGAACCTTCTTAGACTATGCGAGACCGATGATGTCAGACCATTATTCTGGGATTCGGCAGACAAGAGTCCAAGCAAATAGCTTTGAGCTGAAGCCGGCGTTGATCAACATGGTGAGCAACAACGCGTTTGGAGGAACAGCCGTGGATGATCCGCACCAGCATTTCATGAGGTTCTACCAGGTGTGCGACACCATCAAGATCAACAATGTGTCGGAGGAGGCAATAAAGCTAAGGCTTTTCCCTTTCTCTTTAAGGGATAGAGCTCTTGGCTGGTTCAACAGTCTGCCAGCAAGTTCAATCAACACTTGGGAGGAGATGCAGACCAAGTTCATGTCAAAGTACTTCCCTCCTTCCAAGGTGATCCAGTTCGGAGGAGAGATTAGCAGATTCAGGCAAGATGAGATGGAGACTCTTCATGAAGCTTGGGAGCGTTTCAAAGACTTAGTGAGAAGATGCCCTGATCATGGAAGACCCCAGGTGGATTCAAATTGAATCTTTCTACACAGGTCTTCGGTCCCATTCACAAGACAAGGTGAATGCAACGCTGGAGGATGCTTGATGAACCTAGAGCCTGACGCAGCAGCAGCGTAGCTCTTGGAGAGGCTGTCATTAGCTGATTGGTAGTGGTCTAATGTGCGTACTTCAAAGCCGAGGGAGAAGATAGCTTCAATTGAAAATTCTTCCAATGATGTGCAAGCACGATTCAAGCTTTAGTTAAAGGCATGGAAGTATTGGCTCTTAAAGTTGAAGGATCACAAGCTTTACCAGGTAGTTGAGCAGGGTTGGAGTGGAGTGAAGAAGCAAATTATGTTGGAGGAAAGGGCTTGTACCGAAAACAGCAATTTTATCCTCAACAACAACAACAAGGGTACAACCAGAATCGGCAGCAATCTCAACCATTTCGGAGAACTCAGAACCGAGGGGGAGATACCTCATTTCGGTACAAATATGTGCCCCCGGGGATGAAGCCAGAATCCGTATGCTACGGATAATTATTTACACCCACCTCCAAGGATTCGAGCGAAAACGGCCTCGGCCTCAACAAGAAAGAGGAAGGGTATATCAGAATGTGGATGAGCCAACCAAAAGAGAGGATAATTTGGAGGAAACGGTAGTCACAATAGAATCTTCAATTAAGAATATGGAGAAGTTACTTGTGAGTATGGCAAAGAATGCTAATCAAAGGGTGTCAACCAATACTTTTCCAAGTGACACTGAGGTGAACCCCAAGGAGAGTTGCAAGGCTATCACTCTAAGGAGCGGGAAGACACCTGAATGAAGTCAAGAGCCTAAGAAGAAGGCAATTCCAAAAGAACAGAGCAGTCCCTTGGAAGTGATGACCAAGGAAAATCAAATAAAGTCAAGAAAGAGTGCAAGAAAAGAAGGACAAGCAGCTGAGTCAAGACAGAATAGCTGAAGAACAGAGGCAAGAGCTCAGGTCTACTATGCCATTTCCTCAGAGGCTGAGGAACCAGAGGGTTGAGGAAGAGTATGAGTGCTTCCTGAGTTTGTTCAAGAAGCTTGAAATTAACATTCCATTTGTGGAAATCTTGGAGCAGATGCCTAGGTACGAAAAATACATCAAAGATTTTGTGACGAAGAAGAGGAAATATGGGGATCATGAGACGGTGGCGATCCTAACGAGGTGAGCAGTGTTGTTCAACGAGTTTGCCTATCAAGCATAAAGATCCGGGCAGCTTTAATCTCCCTTGTGTGATTGGCAATGCACCGCGAAGCCGGCCCCATGTGATTTAGGGGCCAGCATCAATTTGATTTCCTTTGCTTTGTACAAGCGGCTTGGGCTTAAGGGCATGAAGCCCACTTCCATATCATTGCGGTTCCAGAACCGGTCCACTGGAAGACCTGAAGGAATCATTGAAGATGTGCTAAGTTAAAGTGGGCTCCTTCATATTTCCAGCGGACTTTGTAGTTTTGGAGATGGAAGAAGATAGAGGAGTTCGGCTACTCCTTGGAAGACCGTTTCTCAGAACGGGTTGTGCATTAATTGATGTTGCTCAAGGGCAGCTAACTCTGAGAATTAATGAGGAGACCTTAGTCTTCCACATGGGGAAGGCTTTGCAAGGTCAAGAGGAGGAGGATTGCCTTTGGGTTGAAGACCTTGAGGAATTGGTGGAAGATTACTTGGCAGAAGAAATTACCACCACCAATAATGGAGCCCTTCAGCTCATAGAAGCTCAACAAGATGAAGAGATGTACTTGACAGCTGAGGAAGATGAGGAAACTACAAACTCTTTGGAGCAAGTTGAGGAGGAGAAAGAAGATGACGTGCCTCCAGCTCCAGAACTGAAGGAGCTACCTGGACACCTAAGGTATGAATTTCTAGACTCTATAACTCAATTCCCTGTCATTGTTGCTTCTAATTTGAATGATGTGGAGTGTACTCAATTGCTAGAAGTCCTTAGGAAACACAAAAAGGCCCTAGGATGGAATATTGAAGACATTAGGGGTATTAGTCCGGGGATTTGCATGCATAAAATTTTGATGAATGATGATTTTAAACCCACTGCTGAAAGACAAAGAAGATTAAACCCTGCCATGAAAGAAGTTGTTACAAAAGAAATTTTAAAATGGAAAAATGCGGGTATAATTTATGTTATTTTTGATAGTGAGTGGGTGAGTCCATTGCATGTTGTGCCCAAGAAAGGGGGCATGACCGTGATTAAGAATGAGAAAAATGAATTGATCCCATCTCGCACTGTGACGGGGTGGAGAGTGTGTGTTGACTATAGAAAGCTGAACAAGGCTACTAGGAAGGATCATTTTCCTCTTCCTTTCATTGACCAAATGTTGGATAGGTTAGCTGGCTATAGTCACTACTGCTTTTTAGATGGCTATTCCGGGTATAATCAGATCATGGTTAAGCCCGAGGACCAAGAAAAGACCACCTTCACGTGCCCTTTTGGCACATTTGCATTTAGGAGAATGCCATTTGGGCTTTGTAATGCCCCTGCCACCTTTCAAAGGTGTATGATGGCTATTTTTCAGGGTTTGGTTGAGGAGATCATGGAGGTCTTCATGGATGACTTCTCGGTGTTTGGTTCCTCCTACCAACAGTGCTTGAGAAATCTAGATGTGGTCTTAGAGAGATGTGAGGAGAAGGAACTAGTCCTAAATTGGGAGAAATGCCATTTCATGGTAACGAGGGGATAGTTCTAGGGCACAAGGTGTCCGCACATGGTTTGGAGGTAGACAAGGCAAAAATCTCCACTATTGAGACTCGCCACCTCCAACTAATGAAAAAAGGAGTGAGAAGTTTCCTTGGCCATGCTGGCTTTTATAGGAGATTCATTAAGGACTTCTCAAAAATTGCAAAACCCATGAGTAGGTTGTTAGAAAAAGACACAAGCTTTGAGTTTAATGCAGATTGCTTAGAAGTTTTCAACATCCTCAAGGGTAAGTTAGTCACTACACCTATTATAGTCACACCTGACTGGGCTCAACCTTTTGAGCTAATGTGTGATGCGAGTGATTATGATGTGGGGGTAGTCTTAGGGCAAAGGCGAGAAAAGGTGTTTAGGGTCATTTACTATGCTAGTAAGACCTTAGATGATGCTCAACAGAACTATACCACCACTAGGAAAGAGTTGCTAGCCGTGGTTTATGGCTGCAACAAGTTTAGACCCTACCTTTTGGGGTCTAAAGTCATTGTTTATACCGATCATGTTGCATTGAAATATTTGTTTGCTAAAAAAGAAGCTAAGCCACGCTTGATTAGATGGGTTCTCCTCTTACAGGAATTTGACCTTGAAATTAGAGACACAAAGGGAGCCCTAAATTCTGTGGCTGATCACCTCTCCCGTGTGGAGAATGCACCTAAGTCTCTACCCATTGAAGATGACTTTCCTGATGAGAAGTTGTTTGAGGTGCATCATCTTCCTTGGTTTGCTGACATAGCAAATTATTTAGCCACCGGGTTCATACCCAGCGGTTAGACTACAACCAGAGAAAGAAATTGGTAGTGGATGCTAAGAAATTCATTTGGGAAGACCCAATTCTTTATAGGAGGTGTCCTGACCAAATCATTAGAAAGTGTGTCCTTGAGGAAGAAATAGATGACATAATACATCATTGTCATGCATCACATTATGGGGGCCACTTTGGGGTGCAAAGAACTGTGGCTAAGATCATGCAGTGTGGCTTTTATTGGCCTCACATGGTGAAAGACACCTATGTCTACATCAAAAAGTGTGATAGATGTCAAAGGGTAGGTGGTCTGTCTAGGAAAAATGAGATGCCATTAACTGGAATCCTTCCAGTTGAAATTTTTGACATTTGGGGCATTGACTTCATGGGGCCATTCCCCAATTCGATGGGTTTTCATACATTTTGCTTGCTGTGGATTATGTGTCTAAGTGGGTAGAAGCTATTCCTACTAGAGTGAATGATGCTAGGGTTGTGACTCACTTCCTTACTAGGAACATCTTTAGCCGTTTTGGGACACCAAGGGCTATAATCAGTGATGAGGGTAGTCATTTCTGCAACAAATTGTTTGACAAATTATTGAACAAGTATGGTGTCACTCATAGGAAGTCTTTAGCTTACCACCCACAAGCTAATGGACAAGCAGAAGTGTCCAACAGGGAGATTAAGGCCATTTTAGAGAAAACTGTTGGAGCCAATAGGAAAGATTGGTCTCAAAGGCTTGATGAAGCCTTATGGGCATATAGGACAGCTTACAAAACTCCCATTGGGATGTCACCTTACCGTATTCTATATGGTAAGGCATGTCACTTGCCTGTGGAACTAGAACACAAGGCTCATTGGGCCTTGAAGAAGTTAAATTTCAACCCACAAAAGATCAAGGAGTTTAGGATGACTCAATTAATTGAGTTAGATGAGTTTAGGCTGGATGCCTATGATAGTGCTAAATTTTACAAAGAAAGAACTAAGAAATGGCATGATAGGCAACTCAACAATGAACCTTTAACCTTAGGGCAGAAAGTTCTTCTATTTAACACAAGGTTAAGGTTATTTCCTGGAAAATTAAGGTCCAAGTGGATGGGACCTTTTGTGATAGTTGATAAGAAGCCATATGGGAGCTTTGAGCTCCAAGCTGTAGATGGCAAGAAATTTTGGGTGAATGGCAACAGACTGAAACCATACTTTGATTCAACTCAGAGGGAGATAGTTGATTCCCTCTCTTTCACCATTCCATGATCATAACTGAAAGTCTAGCTACAGACTTTAAATAAAGCGCTGGTTGGGAGGCAACCCAATGTTTATTGCTATGTTTTATTTTATGTTATTTTCTTTTATTTATTTTATTCAATAAATTTGTTTGCAAGCTAACCATTGTGCAGGAGACTTTGTTCCTTTCTTAGCTAACCATGTGCAGGATGAGCAAATTATTGGGTCCTGAACTTGTGGAATTATTTTTAAAGTCAAAGTCAAGGAGCAAGGAGCAAGTGAAGCCCAAAAGTGCTTGAAGATGGGCTCAAACAATTCACGTGCAAGACTTAAAGATGGTCCATAATGCATAAGCAACTCAGTGGAGAAATTTGGGCCAGTTTGGGCCTGAACGTGAATTTGCACGTGAATTGCCCAATTCACGTGCACCTCCTTTTGAGCTGTAACTTTCTGGAATGGTAGATGAAGACCATGTGAATCACGTTTACTCTTGCACGCGAATTGCTAGCTGTCATATGGAGGCCCAAAAATGCAAAATACCGATTTTAGCCCTCCTAGAAGCTTCCCACAATTCACGTGCAGAAGGGACTATTGCTTGCCAGCTCAGTGGGGACCCACCACCAAAGTTTGGGACGATTCGACCTGCACGCCAATTCAGCCAATTCACGTGCGAGAGGCTATTTTGGTCGAACACTCGAAAAGTTAGGGGCACGTGTATCACGCCAATTGGAGCATCTTTCCTTCGCACGCTATATAAAGGGAGGCCATCTTCAAAGGCTTCCACACCAAAATCACTCCAGATCTGAGTATTAGAGAAACTCTGCCCTTTTGCTCTCTTGCTCTTCATTTTTCTGCTCTTTGCTCTTATTTTCTCATTCCAAAGATGGTGCGCACAAGGAGGACTGGCCAAGAGGAGGTGTACTCACCTAGTGCTGATAGCCAAACTGAGGAGGAGATACTCTTGGGGCATGCTCTTGATATGCAGGCTTTGGAGGCTTCAGAGCTGGGCTAGGCTAGAGAGGTGGCTCTTAAAATTCAAACTCGGGATTACAAAGGTTAGTATCTCGCCCGACCCGCTATTTCCTATTCTGCCCTACAAGAATTCTATGCATCTGTCTCTGGGAGTGAGGATGAACTGATAGGGGTTGTGCAAGGGGTTTATGTCAGAATAACCCCTTAAATTATTAGACATTGCTTTAACCTCCCTGAACCCAGTGATAGTTTCCCTCAGCTAAGCCTAGGAGAATTTGGTACTGCATGCAATTATGCTAGAAAATTTCAAAGTCGAAGGCAGTTTACCAAGAATGGTTTTGTTGGAAAATTTAGATGCCTAGCTTACCTGGTAGGGAAATGCTTATTGATTCAGACCAGTGGGCTAGATAGTGTGCCTAAGCCACACCTGGAGTTCATGTATAGCATTGATCATATGCTAAATGTGGATTGGGCCACTACCATTTTTAAATGGTGGAAGAAAAACTCATCCAAGCAGATAAATGGCAGACTTTTGTGTGTGATATTTCAAAGCATGCCTGCTTTGCATTTTTCCTCCATGGAGAGCATCACTTTTCCTTCTCACTGGGTGTTAAGAGTATTGCATGCTGAAGGAGGTTTGGGGGTCAGTACCAGAGGTCATTGGGCAACCAATGTTCCTCCTCCATCACAACCCGCAAGGCACAGCGTTCATGTGGAGCGATCTACTGACTTTGCAAGGGAAACCTCTCCTCATATGGATCAAAGGAAGCAGACTCTATACAGACTCACTGCCATGTACATGCAGTTCAATGTACATAAAGAAGATATTTTCAATTTCTTTCAAGGCATTAGTGGACAGGTGGTGAGCGAAGTGGAGGTCATCAATTGGGCAGTCACTAATGGGCACATCACTAGTGCCCAATTTGAGGAATTAATGGCCCTCATCTCTGGAGACCAACAAGCTACTTCACAACCTAGAACCAGAGCATGGGAGGCTCCAGATGTAGCTACTCATGCATCACCTAGAGCATGGGAGGCCCAGAAGCTCCTCCTGCTGCATCTACCGAAGCTTGGAGGCAAGAAACACAGCAGCTCAGGGAGGCCAATGCCAGAACCCAGCGCGAGGTGGAAGCCCTGAGGAAGGACAATAAAGAAGTCAAAGGCCTCCTAGGCAAAATCTGGAAGGCCTTGAGCAAGAGGAAAGCATCAAAACGTTCTCCTATAGTGGAGATATCTGATGAAGAACCCTCTCCATCCCCTAGAAGATTCTTATCCAGTCCAGGCAGATCCACCTCAACCAGAACCTTCAGCTCAGCCATCCTACTATCACCCAGAGGAGGCAGCGCCAGCAACAGGGTATTCACCCTTCCAGCCTCAAGAGAAGACAAAGCCAGCAGAAGGGTATTCACCCTTCCGGCCTTTTACGATCCCGCATATTCTCAGGCTATTGTGCCTGTTATACATCCTGTCTCTTGGGGTACATACATGCCTACCGAACCTGAAGACCTTCTTGGCCCTCCTATCTATTTAATCATTGATCCAGCCATATCATCTGCTGATAGTCAAGCAGCATTTGAAGACTTCATTCATTCTCAGGTGTTAAGGGCTCGATTTGCAAGGGACATGGACCTCTTCACCTCGTTTGTCCTTCAAAGGATTTTAGGCGATGAATATCTATATTCAGATGAGGTGGACTTGTTTTGCAGAACTATGCGTTTTGTTGTGGAGGCTGAGCCTCATAATTACCCATTATCCCGGTATACATCCATTATCTTGTGCGAGCTTTACGACCAACCTTTGTCTGAAAGTGTGTGGCGCCAACGTATCAATGGGCAGAATGAAGGGCACCGTCCTTGGCATGGTATGCACGAGGTGCTGATCCCAGTGCATATTGAACGTCATTATGTCTTGGTGCGAGTGGATTTGACTGCAGGGCATGCAGTGTTGTATGATCCAAGCCAAAATGAAGGGTTCAACAGAAGAAAGAGACGGCTTGTTCATGGGCTCATCAAACGAATCAAGGATGCAATGAAGAAAGAAGGATTGTTGCAGGACAAGCTTCCGCTTATTCACCTCAACGAAATGGAAATCCCTCAACAGCCTGACCAATTCAGCTGTGGGATCTTTGTTTGCTACTACATGATGGCTATTCTGCAAGGGAAGGAAACTTGGGAAGTGCGCGGCGAGACATTGGTTGACTTTGTGGCTCAGGTGCGACAAATGGTGGCCAATGTAATCTACTATTACAGCTTGCCAAACCAGGGGTAAGTATTTTCCTACTCCCTATTTTTATGCCATGAGGACATAGCATATTTTAAGTGTGGTGTATGGGGAGTGACTTGAGCCACTTGCTTGTCTTTTATGTTGTGATTGCCTGTTTTATTTAATTCTACAAAAAAAAACAAAAAAAACAAAAACAAAAAAAAACAAAAAACAAAAAAACTGTTTTTAAGTTGCATGATTGTTTGAGTTGTTTGCTTGAATGATTTGTTTGTGGAGACATGGATATTAAGTATGCAATTTTGGCTTAAAATTTAATTTTTATTCCACATTAGTATCATGTTGTGATAAGGGTGTTAAAGTAGTTAACATGTGCTCTGATTTGGTTTAATCATGTCTTTATCTTATGAATGATATCACCATGTTTTTGGAGCTGAGTTTTGAATATTAGATGAGCATGAAATGCTATGATAGACCTAAGCAACCCTTAAAGTTGAGTGAAAAAGAAATGAAAAATGAGAACAGCTTCTTTTAGCCTTTGAGTGTCATTTTAGGGTATGGGTAATAGTTTGATTTGCTACTCTTCTTTGCACTTAACATTAGTTATTTAATGGTAGGAGTCAAGTAAGCATGTGATTACTTATTAGTGCTCAGTGTTTGGTGTTTAGTTAGGATGCAAGATCTCTAAGTCATTGTGACTGTCTTTGCATTCTTTTCTTTATTATGTGATATTATTGGAAAAGGCTGTGATATAGAATGTGAAAAAGCCATCACTTAATTGGGAAATGGGATGTGAGACATCAATGAATTTCTGTCTCTCCTTATGTAGCAAAATGGCAAGGAGTTTGCATTAGAAAGAAAAATCAGTCTTATTTATGTGTTATTTGAGTAAAAAAAAAAGAGTGAATAATCCATCAAGGGAGAGCATAAAATGCAACCTTGTAAGGTTATTACTTAAAAAAAAAGATTCAGAATAAAAGCCACACTGGCTTGATGTTTATGTGTGACTATTTATTTGTGAAGCCACAATGGCTGAATTGTGTTTTGTTTTGAGAGTGTTGAGCTCAATTCTTTAGCTCATGGTTTTGTTTTATCAGTTATTAGACTAGAGTGTGAGTTTATTGAGTTTAGACTAGAGTGTGAGTTTCAAATAAAGTAGAATAGAGAGTGTGTTTTCTTTGATGAGCACAATAGGGAACTCTCATGATTGCTTTGCAAGTACTTAATCAATAGCTGATGGCGAGTGTAGAGATAGAGTTTTCCATCCATTGTTCATTGATAGGTATTGGGCTTGAGAATTATTATATTTGAGTGAGGCTGTATATCCTTGGTAAGAACTTAAAGGGAAACTAGGTGCTATTTTATCATGGATTGCTTGCTCATATCTAAAATTTAAGTGGAGATATTGCATGGTTGTTGGACTAGGGATATGGACATGAACGAACTAAGCTATGACTCATTTTGATGCTTAAATTCTCATTTCATCATGATAGAGTTGCATGCTTAGGAAACCATGATTCTCCTTGATTGTTATTTTATTTTCTTCCGTTTGACTGCGTGTTTATTTTATTTTTGCATGCTTGTATGTTTTTGCTTGAGGACAAGCAATGGTTCAAGTGTGGTGTATTTGATAACGTGCATTTTATGCCATTATTCTAGTGCTTAATTAGGATGTTTAAGAGCATGATTAGAGCCTTATTGCTTCATATATCATATATATTTGCTCTAACCCCTAGGAAGATGCTAGTTGCAAATACATGCGCTTTTAAGCTATTTTGGCAGGTTTTGGAGCTCACTTTTGACATAGTAGATGGCCTCAAACAATTGGCGTGCAAGAACAAAAGTTTCTTAGAATGATGTCCTCTACCTACCAGAGAAATTTTAGAGCATTTGGAGCTGATTTGGAGCTGCACGTGAATTCACCCATTTCACGTGCAAGCCTATTTTTCCCTCTCAGGCCTCTACAGGATGCAAGGAAGCTTGGGGAGAAGTTTGAGCTGATTTGGAGGTGCATGTGAATTCACCATATCACGTGCAAATTGGCGTGCAGAGATATTTTTGGACCGATCCTATCGTTTTTCTATGCTGATCATTTGTTCCTGAAGGCCCAAGTCCAAATTGTGAATGGAAGATAGAGATTTTAAAGTTTCGAGTGTTACTTATCAAAACTACGTCGTTTTGATAGATGGGCTAGGGTACACACCTCAAAGCCCATCCAAACTCTATAAATACAGCCTCCACGCCCTCTGCTATGTATGCCTAACCCCCCTACACGTTTTAGAGAGAGAGAGGCTCCACGACTTGGAGGTGCTCCTTGACCTAGGAGAGCAGCCGTCGCAGCCGTCGCGGATTTTGGAGCCTGGATTTGAAGCTTTGCTGTGCGCGTGGTTAAGAAGAAGATGTTGAGCTTTTCTGCTTTGTGTTTGCTTGTAATCATGCGTGAGTAGTCTTTTAATCTAGGGGAGCAATGTAGCCCCCTTGTTGCTTTCTTTGTGTTTATGAATATTGGGTTTGGATGATTGAGTTTTGCATGTTTTATGAATCTGTTCTTAAGTTCTATCTTTGGATGTACACCTTGGTATTCTTAGCCCTAGTCTAGGGCGGATTGAGATTCATAACTTATTTGTAATTGGTGTGATCATTATCCTTTTGCAAGTATGATTTATTGGCTTTGCATGTTTGTGTGTTTAGATGACCATTCTGGCATACAACTCTTAAAAGGACCTCAATGACCATTTGTTGTCCTTGGCTTATGTTTAGCATGTTTTCAATCAGACAATCCTAATACCATGAACCAGTAAAGATAATATAGGGAGGTGAAATTGTGACCCTAGATGCTTTTAATCCTTGAATCTTAATCCTAAAATCAGTTTACTTTCTTTGTTTATTCAGAAAACCAAATAAAAATTAGATCTTTAGTTTAAAAAAGAAAACTTTTTGCCAAGACATTTTATAGAACAAGATTAGTTGGGTGCTTTGATTTGAGAACTAGAAAACTAGGCTAATCCCTGTGGGTTCGACCCCTTGCTTGCTGCTATTCTTTTAGTGCAAACTTAGGGAATTTATTATCTTGAAGAGAGATTTAACGACATTAGCTAGCTCTTTTAGAGAGGCTAAAAATCTTGTCTGTCAGGGTGCCATCCCTAAAACCATATCACACATATATATAAATCTCATTTCAAATCACAATACAAACACACATACATACATATTCTTTCCCCCACGGGGTTACACCATAATTTTCATAGTCCAACAAAACAAATAAACACACACAAGTTCTCCACCTCTGGTAAACCTCCTAGCTCCTATAAGCACCTGAAACAAACACAGCATGAGGGGTGAGCAACCACAGCTCAGTAGGGATCCTATCACTCTACACTCTACACCCTCCACTCAATACATGCTCAAAGCATAATCATACAGACAACAAACGTCAGGACGCAGCCTGAAGCAAACTAAAATCAGGGAACAAATTCCTTGTTTTTAACCTTTAACTCTCCAAACAGCTCTCACAATGTACTGGTGCCATCACTAAGTGTCAAGGGATAGGTATTCCAATCAGATACCGCCGCCCTGCGGGACACGCTGCTTAGCCACCTCGGATTGAGAGGACTTTCGATATCATGGAACACCTTCTTGAGGACAAACAGACTCTGACACTAGCATAACATCTCAGGGGTCTCTACACTTGTAATCAGAAACCTCATAACATCCCATCAATACAACATTACACCAGGACATCCTCTCTTCATCAGGACTCGATATGTTTCCCCACAATCCAAAATTGGATTATTAACAGATCATATCAGTAGGATAGCCTATCCTATCCACACAAGGATACAACATGTCCACCACAATCCTAAACAGGATCCACATCACCTTAAGGCATAGTCTGTCCCCATCAGGACAGCTTGTCCATGATCCTTAATAAGATCATATTGTCACGCCCCCAACTCCGGGAGGCCCGGAACTGGGTACATGACTACCCCATACCTGCACCCGTGGGCAAGGGGTTGGTGACTAGCACCCAAAAAGGGCCTATAGCGAGTGCTGCCCGAATGCACCTGTACAATCATAAAACAAGGGTATTCTTATACTCCCAAAAATCATGCAATTGAATGAAAGCATCATCACATCATAGCATATAACGTCAAACATGAGATACAGTACACAATCATGGACCCATGTCCGGGAAGGAATTACAATAGTAATACAAAATGGACATAGTCCCATACATCAAAAATGCTCCGGTCTGCTCGATCTGGCCGACGGCAAGCCCCCAAGCTACCTCCTACCTAAACCTGAAAGTCAAGGCAACAACGTAGGGTGAGCACAAGGCTCAGTAGGTGACTTACAACACACCATGTATACATATGCAGTGAATATATAAGTATACAACCATGCACCAGTTGTTCTATGCAATACCAAGGAAAACATAAACACACACATAAAATCATCCACGCAATAGAGTACTATGAAAACATACACACAAGGTTCACCCAATCCAGTCACATAGACTACCACACATAATCAAGTCACATAGACTTTACAATATAGCTGATCAGCACAGAGCAAGGCTCTTATAGCCTGCTTGCCACAGTGGGACCACAGCATAAAAGCAACCACTCGTGGGACCTTTCGCTATTAACTAGCCATATAGGGGACCTCGGCTAACAGCCAGCCCTGCATGGGACCTCGGTTGACCAGCCAACCAAATCAACCAACCCTTGTACATAATATTTTATTTCAAGCAAACAACATCATTCCATACCGATGAAAAGGCATAAGAATTACTTAATGGACTAGCCCCGAAGGCTCTCAAAAAAACCCAGCCTCAAAGCTCAAAGCCCAGCCTCGAAGATTCATAGAACTCAGCCTCGAAGACTCGTAGAAACTCAGCCTCGAAGACTCGTAGAAACACCCTCGAAGATCAACCTCAAAGATCTGGAAAAATGGCCTCGAAGACCCAACCTCGAAGCCTCAAAGATCTATGGAAACACTACGTTGAAGACCTCTGCCTTGAAGATTCTAGAAACATGGCCTCAAAGATCTAACTCGAAGCCTCAAAGATCTCTAGAAACACGGCTTCGAAGACCTCTGCCTCGAAGATTCTGGAAACACGGCCTCAAAGATCTTTACCTCGAAGCCTCGAAGATCTGCCTCGAAGCCTTGCAGCTGCTGACCTCCGACCCTGCGACCTTCGACCCTCAACCCTCAACCTTCTACCCTGCGACGTTCGACCCTATGACCTCTGACCCTGCGACCTTCGACCCTGTCACCTTCGACCCTTTGACCCTGCTCCTAAAACGCGCTAACACTCCAAGCAGCACTATTCATCGTCGTTCCAGCTTGTTTTTCGTCTGCAATCGGCCCAGTGACTCCCAGACACCCACAAACCCATTCTCGTACATAATAAACCACAATTTATACCATATAACGCGCCCTAAATGCCTATAATCGCATAGCTCGACATAATCACAATTATAAACATATATATATATATATATTCAGTTCTAGATCTAAGCATAGGTTTCCAAGGTTGATTTATCAATCCACACAAAAACACAGTCTATGAAAACCCCCAGATCCCGGAATTACATCTACATAACTCCATAGAAGTTCTCAAACACAGATTACGTATCTAAATCCCAATTACAACCCCAAAGTTGGATTTCCCCCAAAATCTAGGGTTCATGCTAAAACTCATGGTTTATACCCAAATCACACAAGCTCAAGAACAGAAACGAAACAGAAGGTTAGGAACACCTATCAACTTAAGATTCACAAAGGAATCAGCTCAAAAGCCAAGCTCCAAGCTCCAAATCCAAGATGTTCCACTCTCTCTCTCTCTCTCTCTCTCTCTCTCTCTCTCTCTCTCTCTCTCTCTCTCTCTCTCTCTCTCTCTCTCTCTCTTCCTCTCTCAACTCTTCACGCTCTCTCCAATTGAACACAAATGACCTATTTTCTATCACTTTCTCTTTCTCCTCTATTTATACTTCCATGTTAATTCTTTAACACAACCAAAATCCTTCTGGGGCCCAAACTCCAAATTGGGCCCAACTACAGCCCAATACCAAAATGGTGTCTACACTACCAAATGATGACTATCTCTCGATATCACCCTAACTACAGGTCTCTACACATATCAACACAACAAGCTCATCAGGTCGTAGCCTCACCCAACAGGGTACATCACAAACCGAGGGGCCTTAGCCACCTATCACATCCACGCAAAGGTACATCCGCACTGAGCTCAACTCAGCTCAAACTCAACCACCGAATATGCCACCAGGCACAATTGATATCTCATATGGACTCAAAAGTCCCATATATCCCATAGATCTCATACACAAGAATACAAGCGAGCATAACATATCACAATAGACTCAATGGTCCCGCACAATACACGTAAGTATACGAGCTAACCATAACCATAACCGTCAACATACCATGAGGCTCTCACAGTGTCGACTACCCTCATCGCCCCTTCAACACCTTAGCCATCATGACCCAAACCATAGCATCAAACCAGCCACAATAGTTTCATCACACAGCCTCACTAGGCTCAGTGTTACCTCTCATACCCAGTATTTCCTCTCAAGAACAGTATGATCTCTCAAACATAGTATTACCCCTCGGGCACAATATTGCCTCTCAGGCACAATATTTTATATTACCTCTCTGGTATATTACATCTCAGATACATTACTATATTACCTCTCAGGTACATTACTATATTACCTCTTATGTACATTACCTCTCAGGCATTGTATTGCCCCTCGGGCATAGCATTGCCTCTCAGGCACAATATTTTATTACCTCTAAGGTACATTACCTCTCAGGTACAGTATTACCTCAGGCCTCGTCTTAACTCTCAGGTGCAGTATTACCTCAGGCCCCGCTTTAACTCTCAGGTACAGTATTACCTCTCAGGTATATTCTTGTATTACCTCTTAGGTACATTATTGTATTACCTCTCAGGTATAGTTGCCTCTTATGCTATAAACACCTCTCACTTCCCAGGTCCTCAATAGTAGCCTCTTAGGCTTACCAAGGTAACCTCACAGGCCCACATGACCACTTGAGTTCATAACTCTATCCTCATGTCTTGATAAAGAGAGGATTTTCATAGAAGCTATTTTCTTGAAATGAAAAATCCCAGTATTGGCTCCTCATACCATAACTGAGATAATCTGATTTTTGAGGATTTTTCTGAGAGGTCTAACCTCACTTTTCAAAAAGTCACCACTACGAAAAACTGCATATTTCCAGGATTTTACACTAAATCCCATTTTTCACATTTTGAAGGAGTGAGAATTTGATTTTCTAGTAATTTTCTTTGAATCCAAATAGGGGGTATTTCTTTATTTACATTGTAACTTAAGTATAATACTTCAATGTGGAGAGGCATAATGATTACAATGTAAATAGTCCAATCCAGTGAAACTGGAACTGCACTGCCCAACTGCTCGAGACACCCTGCTCGAGACTGCTCAAAACTATGCTTGACGCTACACTATGCTCGACACTCTTGCTCGAAGCTAGCCATGAGCAGTTCACCAGTTGCGAACTGTCGACTGCATTCTTCCCGATTTCATCTTGAAATCCAATTATACCCATTTAAATCTCCATTTTTAAGCACTAATTCATCCCACAAATGGCTTTCTAACTCATCCTAGCCATCTTAGGCTACCAAAACAACATCAATTCATACCAAAACAACATAAATCGAGTTTTTCAAACTCTAGGATTCATACTTCCAATTCCACGAATTGGAAGTTAATTCACATGTTTTAGCTGTTGGGATAGTGCTATATAAAGCAATGTGTAATCCTAATAATGTAAAGACTATTTCTGATTAATTGAAATATTTTTTGTTTAAATATTTATTAGATTGCATTATTCTGCTTTCTTGTGTGGCTGAGCATCATAACATCTCATTGCTTATCAAAGTCTATTACCTGGTGTGTGTGAGACACATACAATAGATCCACTAATTAGACTAAGTATAAAATTAGTTCACAATCGGTGAATAGAGTTTGGGATGCTCTATTCTGATAAGATTGTGGTGCGGACTATTTCCATAGTGGGAGTGATCTAATCTAGGATCATTGTAAAGAGTTTACAAATAGTAGTGCCAGTATGTAATCATACATATTGAACAGGACCATGATAGAATAAGTTCTTTAACTAATATCTGTTGCATTGTATGAAGAACTTTATATTTTATCGCTAAATGACTGATTTATGGATTAATCTTAATCCAGACCGTTTGATTAACTCATGTCTATAATTTATGTCTTTTGACTTATTAATGAGTGAGAGGCTTAGTGCTTCAAATACCTCGATATCTTGGAGATATAATATTATAGATAGTGGGAGCGTCAAGTCAGGTGCATGGAATCCACTGCTTCGTTATACGAAGAGTAATGATATTCCCATGTTGTTTAATTCAGGATTCTTGGGTGAATCAAGCGCTTGTAATTATATTGGATATAATTTATTATAAATCCTAATTCATGATTGGATCATGAATAGGTCGCCCATTAGAGAATTAATGGTAACACATGGATAAAGATATAATTAGAGAGGTTGAACGGAATCTATTGATACTGTCTCTAATTATGAATATCATAGTGGAGGATCATATCACATGGAAATCAGTTATATCGATGGACAAATAATTTATTATGGATTCTTGTAATCATATCTGCTTGATCTTAGAGTGCGGTTTTAGTCCCTGATCGTGGCTCGGACTAAAACTAATAAATAATGATTTAATTGATTAATGAGATTAATTAATTAAATATTATTTATTGGAGCTTCGATTAAGTGGGTCCATTTGGTCCCTCTTGCTAGCACCGTTTATTCTTGTATGGAGTACTGGATCGTTGTGAGTTAATTCTCCTGGTTGTGCTTAAGAGCTAATTAATTAACGTGTGTTAATATATATTTAAGAGTTAAATATATATCACATGGTTATTTATTTAATTAGATTAAATAAATAATAATAAATATTTTATCCATTTAATGTGATTAAATGAATAAATATATTATTTATTTATTTGATAAATAAATAATATTATATATTTATTTAATTAGTTTCTTGCGTAATAATTATATTATTTAAATAGTTTAAATAATATGTATTATTATTATTTAACTAAAGGGGCATATGCGTAATAGCACAGGGGTAACCCTAGGTCTATAAATAGATGCATAGCCTCCTAGGTTAAAGTGTGTGCGTGTGCAATCATTGACAGCCAAAAAGAGAGAGAGAGAGAGAGAGACAGGTGACGGCCAACCCTAGCAGAGGTGGTGTTCCTGTTCTTTGATCCAAGGGTGCCACACCGTACTCCTTGAGAAGGTGAATAGCAGAGAAGGCTATTTGGTGGTTGAATCCAGGAGACTGCGAGGACGATCAAAGGCGGATCGTGAGTTCGTTCTTGGAGGGAAAAGAAGAGGGTTCTAGCTTTACCGTTCTTCAGGTTGGTTTCTTCTTTTCTCTCTTTGCAAAATTAAACGAATTGATTCATGTTTAGATCCTGCTGTTTGTTTGCTGGAATAAAATTTTTAAAATTCGTTTCCGCTGCGGTTAATCATTAACCCCATTCCAAGTATTCCAACAATTGGTATCGAGCTTTAAACATGTTAATCAATTTGTTTAATTTGGCCCTGGATGTATGAATAGAAGTAGCGGCACTCTAGGGTTCATATGTTTATACATGAGATGTATGTTACGGGTGGTGTATGGATTTATATATTTTGTTCATGTGATGAAAGATTTAATATATATTAATTGTGATGGTTTGCCGGCCTTGGGATCTTAGTTTTGGTTGTATTTACATGAGATGTAATTTGCTAGAGGGGGCGGTCTATTATCACCGTGTTTCCCTGCTAGTTTCTTTATTTTATTTTTAGCATCTTGTAAGCCATAATTGGCATAGAAATATTTTATGTAATATTCATGAGCCTGGAATAAAAGTGGATGACGAGTCGCCGAGCCAAGTAGACGCAACCTTCCACCTAGTCTCTCACAAGCGATCCGGTGGTGGAGGAGTCCCATGCGGCGGCGGGTTTTCTCGTGACCGATTTACTTTCTTGATTTTTAATACTCTAAAGTTTATTCTATATTGATGGAATAATATTTAGAAATTATAGAAAGTTGACATAATTAATTTTGAAAGATTAGATCTTTCTATAATTAGTTATATCAATTTTAAATAAAAAATAATTCTATAATTGGATAACTGTTATTCATAATTGAATTATTTAAATATTTAAGTGAGAGAAAATTTTAATGGATAATTGTTATCTATTAAATTTTATTCTATATTGATAGAATAATTTTTGGAAATAAAAATATTGACATAGTTAATTTTGGAAGATTGGATCTTTCTATAATTATCTATATTAGTCTTAAATGAAAAATAATTTTATAATTGGATAATTGTTATCCATAATTAAATTATTTTAATTTTAAGTAAGAGATAATTTTAATGAATAATTGTTATCTATTAAAATTATTCAGGCGTTGCAAGATGAAGACAATGAAGATCAACCAGAAAGATGAAGATAAAGAGCCTGCAAGAGTGTCTTGTTTTTTGCTTTATTTTTCTTCATAGGATGGATCCCTTGGTATTACGGCCGTAGTTTATTTAATGTTTGTTTTATAAATTGCACATCACATGATCACATTACATATATAATTGGGAGTGCCGTCTACATATTATTTTTCATGCATCATATTTTATTTAAGAGTTAAATAAAATATATATATATATATATATATATATATATTAAAACCCAATTTGTAAAATATTGAGTGTGAGAGGGTTTTATTGGGAATAAGACCCATGGTCTCCATTATTAAATAACTAAGGTATATGTCTTAATGTATCTCCGAAGAGATTTTATGGACTAGGCTCAAGTTATTTTCCTAAAAGGATAGTTTACTTATTATTTAAACCAGTGATTGACACCTCGCCAAAGCTAGGCAATTCAAAAGGTTTAGGTAATAAGACACGAAATAATGGTTATACACTCAACACGATCTCTTGCATTAATCTTCCAAAGAGGCGCTGTTGCAAGGGATGTGGACCAAATATAAACGAAAATTGAATTGGTTGAATATGCGATATTTAGGAAAGCCAAATCAATTGGGAGGGTCCCGACAAAGTAAAGAAAAAGTTTATTCTCCCAAAGGAGGTTTATTGATTCTGGATATTTTGTTATTCGTAGTAAGAGTATTGATTTAGGGTTTTATTAATACTTGTGCATTCATGCATTCATTAATGTATATGCATTTTACTAAATTTAGTTATGATGTATGCCATTCTAAAACATTTTATATTTTATATTTTCAGAAAATGTCTTTTAACCCACTAGCCGTTTTATTGAGCCAAAATAAATTGACCGGTGAAAATTTCAATGATTGGAAGCGTAATCTGAATATTGTGTTAACTGCTGAAAAGCACAAGTTTGTGCTATCAGAGCCTTGTCCACCTGAACCTCCGGCTAATGCTTCGAAAACTGCAAAGGATGCCTATGATAAGTGGATTGCGTCCGATGATATGACTCGTTGTTACATGTTGGCATCCATGTCCAATGTGTTGCAACAACAACATCAAGGGATGCGAACTGCCAAGGATATCATGGATTCTTTACAGGCTATGTTTGGGGAGATCTCAATTCGTGCGCGGTTTGAGGCCGTGAGAGCTATTATGAATAGTCGCATGAAAGTGGGAACTCCTATTAGGGATCATCTCTTAGAGATCATGGCTCATTTTAATGAGGCTGAGATCCATGGAGCTAGTATAGATCAACAGACTCAAGTTGGTATGATACTAGAGACTCTCCCTGATAGCTTCATTTCTTTTAAGACTAATTATGTCTTGAATAAAATGGATCTAAACTTCACCACTCTTATGACTGAATTACAAACCTATGAGGGAATGATTAAGTCTAAGAAAGGGGAGGTGAACATGGTTGTTGCTGGTTCTTCTCTTAAGAAGAAGAAGAAGCTAAGTGACAAGAAAAAGGCATCTTTAAAAGCCAAGAGGAAGGTGAACAAGAAAAAGAAGACTCCTAAAGCTGGAAAGTGTTTCCATTGCGGCAAAGAAGGGCACTGGAAGAGGAACCGTAAAGAGTACCTCCAAACAGTGAAGCCAAAGGAAGGTATTGTACTTGTCCTTGAAACTGGTTTAGTGGAAAAATCAAATAATCTTTGGATTATAGATTCTGGTGCCACTAATAATGTTTGTACTTCTTTGCGGGGACTTCAGGTCCAAAGGCGACTTAAGGAAGGGGAATTCATTTTTAGAGTTGGCACTGGGGATTCGGTTCAAGCAATGGCAAGTGGGAGTGCTAAAGTTATATTTTAGAAATAAATTTATTTTGTTAAAGGATTGTTTTTATGTACCTGAGTTGAACAGGAATTTGATTTCGAGTTTCTTCTTTGGTTGAACATGGTTATTCTATTCGTTTTGCTGAAAATGTTTCAGTTTATAAGAATAATATTTTGATATGTTCTGGTATAAAGGAAAACAATCTTTACAAAATTAATCCTAGCATTCATACATTGTTGAACACTGAAATAATTGATGATGAACCCATTCCAAAACGAGTTAAGTTAGATACAAATGAAACATATCTATGGCACGTGAGACTTGGACAAATTAACCAAACTAGGATTCAAAGGTTAGTAAAGGATGGACTTCGAATGGTTTAGAGGTTACTCCTTTACCCACATGTGAATCATGTTTGGAGGGTAAAATGACCAAGAGGTCTTTTCCTTCGAAAGGACATCGTGTTAATGATCTCCTAGAGCTAGTACATACAGATGTTTGTGGACCATTTAATGTACAAGCAAGAGGAGGTTATGAGTATTTCGTCACTTTTATTGACGATTTCTCTAGATATGGATATGTTTACCTAATACACCGTAAGTCGAGACTTTTGAAAAGTTCAAAGAATTTCGGACCGAGACGGAAAAGCAATTAGGTAAATCTATCAAGATGCTTCGATCAGATCGAGGTGGAGAGTACCTGGATAATGAGTTTAGGTCATATCTAACTCGATAATGGGATATTGTCTCAACTCTCGCACCTGGCACACCACAACAAAATGGTGTTGCAGAGAGGAGGAATAGGACAATGCTTGACATGATGAGATCAATGTTAAGTAGTTCATCATTGCCCAAATCGTTTTGGGGGTATGCACTACAAACGTCTGTTTATTTGATAAACAGGATACCTTCTAAATCCATACCTAAGACACCATTCGAATTATGGACAGGTCATAAACCAAGTTTAAGGCATATCCGAATTTGGGGGTGTAGGGCTCATGTCAAAAGGGCTAAGGTGGATAAGTTGGATGCACGCACCGAGTAGTGCATTTTTGTAGGATATCCAAAAGAAACGAAAGGTGGTTTATTTTATAGTCGGAAAGATAATAAAGTATTTGTATCGACAAATGCTAAATATCTTGAAGATGACCATATTAAAAATCACAAACCAGGATCATCGAATAGAGTTGGATGAGATACCAGTTGATGAGATCAGTGGCCCAACTCAGGATCAACATGATGAGATCATTATTGATCAACCAATCATAAGAAATGAGACCACAACATTGGAACAACATCCAGGTACTTTGCGTCGTAGTGGGAGGGTTGTTAGACAACCGGACCGTTACATGGGAGTTGGAGATGCTCTGGTAGCTATCTCCGATGATCATAAAGATGATCCCTTGACCCTGAGTGATGCACTGAATGATGTAGATTCCAAAGCATGGCAACAAGCAATGGATGCTTGAAATGAATTCAATGTATTCAAACCAAGTGTGGGAACTTGTGGATTTGCCCAAAGGGGTGAAACCAATTGGATGCAAATGGATTTATAAAAGGAAAAGAGGCGCGGATGGAAAAGTAGAGACTTTTAAAGCTAGGCTAGTAGCCAAGGGCTACACCCAGAAAAGAAGGTATCGATTATGAGGAAACCTTCTCTCCGGTTGCCATGCTCAAATCCATTCGCATCCTCCTGTCTATAGCCGCACATCTCGATTATGAGATTTGGCAAATGGACGTGAAAACGGCATTCTTGAATGGTCGTTTGGAGGAGAGTATCTATATGATACGGCCTGAAGGATTCATTGCTAAAGGGCAACAACATAAAGTATGCAAGTTGCGAGATCCATTTATGGACTCAAACAAGCCTCTAGGTCTTGGAACATTAGATTTGACGAGGTGGTCAAATCATTTGATTTCAAGCGAGCATAGACGAGCCATGCGTCTACAAAGAAGATAAAGGATGGAAATGTGGTCTTTCTTATTCTTTATGTTGATGATATTCTTATCATTGGGAATGATATAGTATCATTGGAATCGGTCAAACAGTGGTTGACTAAACAATTCCAGATGAAAGACTTGGGAGAAGCAAGCTATGTTCTTGGAATCCGTATTTACCGTGATAGGAAGAACAAGATGTTAGCATTATCCCAAGCCTCGTACATAGATAAAATACTTGAGAAGTATTGTATGCAAAATTCCAAAAAGGGTCAACAACCCATGAGAAATGGAATTACGTTGTCTAAGGAAATGTCTCCTAAGACACAAGCAGAGATTGATAAGCATGCGAAAGATACCCTATGCTTCAAGAGTTGGTAGTCTAATGTATGCTATGTTATGTACGAGACCGGATATTTGTTATGCGGTGGGAATTGTTAGTAGATATCAATCGAATCCGGGAATCAAACATTGGGAATCGGTTAAGCATATTCTTAAGTATCTTCGGAGAACTAGGAATTACATGCTCGTGTATTCAGGGTCGATTTGACGCCTGTGGGATACACCGATTCGATTTTCAATCGGATCCAGATTCGAGGAAATCAACCTCTGGCTCTGTGTTCACTTTGAATGGTGGAGCTATAGTTTGGAGGAGTGTGAAACAATCTTGTGTTTCGACTTACTATGGAAGCCGAATATGTGGCGGCTTCGGAAGCTATCAAAGAGGTTGTATGGCTCCGTAACTTCTTAAGGGATTTAGAGGTTATCCTCGACCTTGAGCAACCCATGACCATTTATTGTGACAATAGTGGTGCGGTTGCAAATAGTAAGGAACCAAGAAGCCATCAAAGGGGAAAACACATTGAACGGAAGTTTCACCTCATCGAGACATTGTGGAGCGTGGTGACGTGTCAGTATGCAAGATAGCATCGGAGGACAACCCAGCTGATCCTTTTACAAAGACTCTTCCTTCTAGAGTTTTTGATGGACACCTTGAGAGGTTGGGAATTCGGGATATGACATAGTTGCTTTAATGCAAGTGGGAGATTGTTGGGATAGTGCTATATAAAGCAATGTGTAATCCTAATAATATAAAGACTATTTCTGATTAATTGAAATATTTTTTGTTTAAATATTTATTAGATTGCATTATTCGCTTTCTTGTGTGGTCGAGCATCATAACATCTCATTGCTTATCAAAGTCTATTACTGGGTGTGTGTGAGACACATACAATAGATCCACTAATTAGACTAAGTATAAAATTAGTTCACAATCGGTGAATAGAGTTTGGGATGCTCTATTCGATAAGATTGTGGTGCGGACTATTTCCATAGTGGGAGTGATCTAATCTAGGATCATTGTAAAGAGTTTACAAATAGTAGTGCCAGGTATGTAATCATACATATTGAACAGGACCATGATAGAATAAGTTCTTTAACTAATATCTCGTTGCATTGTATGAAGAACTTTATATTTTATCGCTAAATGACTGATTTATGGATTAATCTTAATCCGGACCGTTTGATTAACTCATGTCTATAATTTATGTCTTTTGACTTATTAATGAGTGAGAGGCTTAGTGCTTCAAATACCTCGATATCTTGGAGATATAATATTATAGATAGTGGGAGCGTCAAGTCAGGTGCATGGAATCCACCGTCTTCGTTATACGAAGAGTAATGATATTCCCATGTTGTTTAATTCAGGATTCTTGGGTGAATCAAGCGCTTGTAATTATATTGGATATAATTTATTATAAATCCTAATTCATGATTGGATCATGAATAGGTCGCCCATTAGAGAATTAATGGTAACACATGGATAAAGATATAATTAGAGAGGTTGAACGGAATCTATTGATACCTGTCTCTAATTATGAATATCATAGTGGAGGATCATATCACATGGAAATCAGTTATATCGATGGACAAATAATTTATTATGGATTCTTGTAATCATATCTCGCTTGATCTTAGAGTGCGGTTTTAGTCCCTGATCGTGGCTCGGACTAAAACTAATAAATAATGATTTAATTGATTAATGAGATTAATTAATTAAATATTATTTATTGGAGCTTCGATTAAGTGGGTCCATTTGGTCCCTCTTGCTAGCACCGTTTATTCTTGTATGGAGTACTTGGATCGTTGTGAGTTAATTCTCCTGGTTGTGCTTAAGAGCTAATTAATTAACGTGTGTTAATATATATTTAAGAGTTAAATATATATCACATGGTTATTTATTTAATTAGATTAAATAAATAATAATAAATATTTTATCCATTTAATGTGATTAAATGAATAAATATATTATTTATTTATTTGATAAATAAATAATATTATATATTTATTTAATTAGTTTCTTGCGTAATAATTATATTATTTAAATAGTTTAAATAATATGTATTATTATTATTTAACTAAAGGGGCATATGCGTAATAGCACAGGGGTAACCCTAGGTCTATAAATAGATGCATAGCCTCCTAGGTTAAAGTGTGTGCGTGTGCAATCATTGACAGCCAAAAAGAGAGAGAGAGAGAGAGAGACAGGTGACGGCCAACCCTAGCAGAGGTGGTGTTCCTGTTCTTTGATCCAAGGGTGCCACAGCCCTGTACTCCTTGAGAAGGTGAATAGCAGAGAAGGCTATTTGGTGGTTGAATCCAGGAGACTGCGAGGACGATCAAAGGCAGATCGTGAGTTCGTTCTTGGAGGGAAAAGAAGAGGGTTCTAGCTTTACCGTTCTTCAGGTTGGTTTTTTCTTTTCTCTCTTTGCAAAATTAAACGAATTGATTCATGTTTAGATCCTGCTGTTTGTTTGCTGGAATAAAATTTTTAAAATTCGTTTCCGCTGCGGTTAATCATTAACCCCATTCCAGTATTCCAACATTAGCTACTCTAGAAAGCATAATCAACGACATAGGAGTGAGAAGAACGAATCCCTACCTCAACTTTGGTTGATTTGAGCTCCGAATCGTCAATTTTGCTTTCTCCTTTCTCTTTCTCTCTCCTCTCCTCTTTTTCTCTCTAGAAAGGCAAGCATGTATGACAATTAAGGATTTGGGTTCTTCACTGCCCTATTTATACTTTCCCACATTTAATTCGTTAAAATATCAAAATTACCCTCATAGGGTCCAAACTCCAAATCAAGCCCAATTACTGTCAAAACACTCCGTTTGATGAGTACATCACTGTACTGAGGTTTGTTTTTTTAAACAAGACCTCGAATACAAAGTCACCCGACCACACCACAAAAATCCCAAAATTAACCTTTTGGGGCTCTGACTCCAAATCGGGCACACTCACAGTCAAAACTCTCTATTTGACATATACGTCATTGTACTGATATTCACATCCCTCGATGTGTATTCCATCACATGGCTAACTACCGAAACCCTAAACACGGGTCATTACAGTGCCCTGAGCTGGGATCCTGTTGAGGATCGTGGACGAGTTGTCCTATGTGGGCAGGCTGGGTCCTGATGTTTGTTTGTAGGTTGAGTCCTGATGATTGTGCACGCTACACATTGCATGAGTACATTGAACATATAGTATAGACTTGTATGTTTGCATGATATAGAGTATTATGGTCACCTACTAAGCTTGCAACTCACCTCTACTTGTTGTCTACCCTTTTCAGGTGTGACCCGAGACTAATGGAAGACTTTCTTCCAAGAGGACGTGCCCACTACTCTAATGTATGAGACACTATTGTCTACTGTATTGCTTATGTATTGTATCCCGGACATGGGTCCGTAGATAGTTGTATTTGCATACTGTTTGTGATGTGATGTTTGTATGACTGTTTGACTTATTGTATGCGTAATGATGTATGGGAAAGTACAGGATTACCCTTGATGTATGACTGTACTGTATAGGGTTGCATGATTGAGACAGTACTCGTGGTGTAGTCTCTATTGGTGCTAGTCACCACCCCCTTGACCTTTCGGGTGCGGGCAAGGGGAAGTCATGTTCCTGGTTCCGGGTTCCCTGGAATTTGGGGGCGTGACATAAATGTTCAATGGATCTTTCTTACATCGGGACACAACGAGATGATTACTTTGAATGCGGAGTTGATTAGAAGGAGTAGTGTCGTCTTAATCCATTGTAAGGTTCCTTACTCCGTGTTAATGAAATTCAGATCCTTACTCCGTGTTAGTGGTTGCTTACTCTATGTTAATTTGATACTTGAATCCTTATTCAGTGTCAGCGCTTCCTTACTCCGTATGAACGAAAGATTCGGATGGCTTACTCCATGTCAGTGCTTCCTTAGTCCGTGCGTGTATAGGTACGGATGGCTTACTCCGTGTCAGCGTATCCTTACTCCACTTGAGTAAAGGTTTGGATTCCTTACTCTGCTCCTCTTTTCCTTATTCGGTGTGAATAAAGACTCGGGTCCATATTCGCACAAGTCCTTTCTTACTCGTGTGAATGAAAGATTTGGATTCCTTACTCCGTATTTTCTTGTCCATGGTCTGCATAAGTGGAAGAGTTAGCTCTTTATTCTGCATATCTCTTTTCTTACTCCGCGCAAGTGTAGACTTGGATTCTTACTCCGTTTGAGTGTAAGACCTAGAATCCTTAGTCCATATCTTTAAGTGCTTAGTCCACGCCAATAATCCTTACTCCGTATCTTGTAATGACTTGGATATTACCAAGTTGATTGACGATACTCACGTTGGTTCGGATCTGGATTATGTATCATGTCCTTAACTTTGTACTTACGAGTGAAGATCAAGATTAACACTTATCTTTTGTAACATGTTAGAAATTTCATTGAAAGAGCTCAAACCAAATTACATAGGGTTTTATCAGCATCATCCAAATTTTGGGTTCGATCCAACACGTTGTAGGTTCCTTACTCCGTATTGATGAAGTGTTCGGATTCCTTACTCCATATCAAATAAGTACTTGAATTCTTATTCCGTCACAAGGTTCCTTACTCCGTGTTAATAAAGTGCTCGGATGCTTACTTCGCGTCTTCTTGTCCTTAGTGTCACGGGGTCAGCCTTTATAGCAGCTTAACCCGTGCGGCACCTAGTTCCCACCCGTACGAAGGAACGCTAGGTCAGCCTAACTCGTCGCATTTGGATCGGAACCCATCGATCCGTTGTAAAGCAATTGTGTAGGGAAGCGCTTAGCGGAAGATCGATTTAAACGAAGGCAACAAACGATTGTATTGATTGCTTGAAAGCTTTACAACATCACTCCCCTACATATAGATGTTAACACGTTTTTGGCTATGTCGCCAGGAGACATCATATATGATCGAAATCTAAAATCTCTACAACTTACTCTATAAGCTAAGTACAACACTTTACAAAGTGGAAATATCCCAAAATGGCCTAAGTATGCTAGGATAAGCCTCGGTCCGTGACATTTTCCCCCACCCGATTTCGCAGCGTCCTCGTTGCGTCTTCGGCTTCCTCGAACTTGTCGAATTGCTGGATGTAGCGTTCGGTTTCTTCCCGGTACTCTTCAATCTCTTTGGAGAATTACCCCAGATCCTCTTCCTTCTCCCAGCTTGCCTCTTCAACCGGCCTGTTCTTCCATTGGACGTAGTACTCCACCCGGCTTGGTTCTATGCCCCTTCTTGGCACGACTCTACGAGAGTGGATTTTCTCTATCTCTTTATCGTAGGTCTTGCCCGTTGATCTTGTTGGTGTCCGCACCACCCGTTGTCCGCTCGTATCTTCCAAGTCTTCGTGGTAAGGCTTGAGCAAACTAACGTGGAACACCGGATGCCTTTGTAAGCTAGTCGGGAGGTCCAGTTGTATGAGACCTTCCCAACTCTCTTAAGTACTTTGAAAGGCCCCTCATATCGGCGCACCAAACCCTTATGCAATTGTCCGAGTGCTTTGGTTTGGCGCGGAAGGAGTTTGAGCATCACCATGTCTCCTTCCCTGGAATTCCAAGGGCCTCCTTTGTTGATCCGCCCACTTCTTCATCTTCTTCGCCGCTTTGTGCAAGTATGCCCTGGCCAGATCCGTCTGTTCATGCCATCCTTTTGCAAACTTGAACGCCGCGGGGCTTTTTCCAGTGTACCCCCGAGTGATGGAAGTGGGCGTCAATGGGTTGCTGCCCAGTTGCGAGTTCGAACGGACTCTCGTTCGTGGACTCGCTCTTTTGCAAGTTATATGAGAATTGGGCTATGTCCAACAACTTGGCCCAATCTCTTTGGTTGGCACTCACGTAGTGCCTCAGATACAGCTCCAATAAGCCATTGACACGTTCTGTTTGGCCGTCTGTTTGTGGGTGGAAACTTGTTGAAAAGTTTAAGTCCGAACCCATTATTTGGAACAGCTCGGTCCAAAACCGCCCGATGAATCGTGAGTCCCGATCGCTCACGATTGTCTTTGGAATGCCCCAGTACTTCACCACGTACTTGAAGAATAGTCGGGCCGTGTCGTCTGCCGTGCAGTCCTTCGGAGCTGGAATGAAAACTCCATACTTAGAGAATCGGTCGACCACCACAATGATCGTACCGCATCCTTCGGATCTTGGGAGACAAACAATGAAGTCCATCGAAACACTTTCCCAAGGTCTTTCCGGAGTAGGCAAAGGTTCTAACAGTCCCGCCGATCGCCGATTCTCTATCTTGTCTTGTTGGCACACAAGACAAGTCCTCACGTACACTTGAACGTCCTCGTAAAGTTGAGGCCAATAGTAGCTCCTTTCCACCAACGCCAAGGTACGATCGACTCCGGGATGGCCAGCCCACCGCGAGTCGTGACATTCTTTGAGGATGTCTCTCCTCAAACTTCCCCATTTAGGAACGTACACCCGTTCCCCTCGAGTATGGAGCAAGTCATCCCTTAGCCAAAATCGCCGCGTCTTCCCAGCTTTGACGCATTCCACCAAGGACTTGGCTAATGGGTCATGCTCCATTCCTTCCTTTAATTTGTCTACCAGGGGGAATTGTGGTTGGCTAATGGCTGCAAGTTCCACCTTCCGACTTAGTGCATCAGCCACCACATTATTTGTGCCCGGTTTGTACTCGAGCACAAAGTCGAATTCCGCTAGGAGTCCTTGCCACCGTGCTTGCTTCGGAGTTAAGTTCCGTTGAGTTAGAAAATAACTCGTAGCAATATTGTCCGTCTTCACCACGAACTTGGACCCTAACAAGTAATGCCTCCACACCCGAAGGCAATGCATAACTGCCGTCATCTCCTTTTCATGCACCGCGTACCTCCGTTCGGTGCCATTAAGTTTCCGGCTTTCGTATGCTACAGGATGCCCCTCCTGCATTAGAACTCCACCGATGGCAAAGTCCGAAGCATCCGTGTGAACTTCATAAGGCTTTGTATGGTCCGGCAAGTGTCATCACCGGTCCGTTTGTCACGGCTTGCTTCAACTTCTCAAATGCCTCTCGGCAAGCATCATCCCACACCCAAGTCTTGTTCTTCTTTAATAGTTCCGTCAAGGGTGCGGCAATGTGGGAATAGCCGCGGATGAATCTTCTATAGTAGTTAACCAAGCCAAGGAAGGAACGCATTTCGGGGACTTTCTTGGGCGTCTCCCATTCCTTGATGGCTAACACTTTCTTGTTATCCATCTTTAACTTGCCGCCGCCAATAATGTGACCCAAGAAGGGCACTTCCTTCTTCGCAAAGTCACATTTCTCCTTCTTCACAAAGAGTTGGTTCTCCCTTAAGATTTGGAAAACCCGCCGTAGGTGTGCCTTGTGTTCCTCCAACGTTTTACTATAGACGACAATGTCGTCAAGGTACACCACGACGAATCTATCCAAGTATGGTTGGAAGATCCGGTTCATCAACGTACAAAATGTGGCAGGGGCGTTTGTGAGGCCAAAGGGCATCACCAAGAACTCGTAAGAGCCATATCTTGTGACGCACGCCGTCTTTGCCTCATCACCTTCGGCTATCCGCACTTGCCAATATCCCGACCGCAAGTCTAGCTTTGAGAACCATCTCGCAGCACCAAGTTGATCAAATAGGTCGGATATTAGTGGGATGGGGTAGCTGTTCTTCACCGTTATCTTGTTCAGCGCCCTATAGTCAATGCACAGCCGCATCGACCCATCGTGCTTCTTTTGGAACAACACCGGTGCTCCAAATGGCGCTTTGGATGGCCGAATGAATCCGGCATCCAACAAGTCCTTCAATTGTTTCCGAAGTTCCTCCAACTCCGGTGGTGCCATCCGATAGGGCACCGCAGCAGTAGGCCTTGCACCGGCCTCTAGCTCGATCCTGTGGTCCACCTCCCGCTTCGGCGGAAGTTGTTTGGGGAGTTCGGGTGGCATAACGTCCCCAAACTCTTCAAGGACTGTCTTCACTTCGGTTGGGGGCTCCTCCCCAACACTTGGGCCTTCTTCCTTCACCATGGCAATGAAGGTTGGCTCTGTCGTCGTCTAACTCCTTTAGATAGTTGGAGCGCCGAAAGAGACTTCGCCTTGAGCTCTTCCTCCCGCATTACCTTCACCATGCACGTTTTCCCCTCGTCCATGATGCACATTGTGTTGGTGCTAGGAATTGGAATTGCCCGCACCTGGTCAACGAACTCCATCCCCAACACCATGGGATAGTCATCCATCGACACCACGGAGAGGTTCACCTTGCCTCTCCACTCGCCAATACTTAGCTCGACACCTCGAGCCATGCCATGGATTGGACCGGCGCCGGAGTTCACCGCCTTCAGCCAGCCCTTTTCTTCTTTGTAGACTATCCCCAGTCTACGAGCTTCTTCCACCTTAATGAAGTTGTTGGTCGCACCCGTGTCCACCAAGGCCTTAGTTTCAAGGTTGTTGGCCTTAGCGAGCACGTACATGCGCCCCTTCTGTCGTCCGGATGGTGGCACCTCCACCTTCGCCTTGATTGCATTGAGGAGCTGCAAGGAACCAAGTCGTGGATCCCTCGCATCCCTTCCTTCGTCTTCATTGATCATCGCGGAGAGCTTGGAGCGCTTCGGGCACTCGAACGCCTTGTGAGGACCTTCACAAAGGAAACAGGAGATCCTTGGCTTCTCCCCGTCTTTGGAACCATTCGCGAAGTGTTTTGGGCGAATGTCCTTAGACGGTTGGAAGGGTCTTCCTTTTCCTTCACTTCGGTTGTCTCCCCCACGTTTCTCCTTGTGGAACCTGTTCGCCTTGGAAGTCGATGAAGAACTGGTGGTTTTCTCCGGCTTCTTGTATTCGATGAGTGATTCGGCCACCGCCATGGCCGACGCCAGGTCCTGCACATTCCTCCTCCGCGCAACCCGCTTCGCCCATTGTTGCAATCCGTCCATGAAGGAAAATAATGAATCCTTCGCGGACATATCCGGGATCTCCAATATCGGCTCGGAAAATTCACGAACGTACTCCCGCACCGTGCCTTTGTGGGTAAGGCGCCGAAGTTTCGCCCGGGACTCGTCTTCGCGTTCGGGGGATAGAACTGGGCCTTGATCTCCCGCTTGAAATCTGCCCAATTGTCGATAATGCATAGGCCGCACTCCTTGTCGGCATATCGTCGCCTCCACCACACCATAGCCGAATCGACTAAGTATAGTGGAGCGGTCTTCACCTTCTTTGCCTCGTCGATGATGTTCAAGGCATCGAAGCATCGCTCCATGGTCCAGAGGAAGTTGTCTAACTCCCTCGCATTCCTTGACCCAGCATAGGTCTTAGGCTTTGGCACGTCGATTTTGGAGCTGGAATGGCCGCCAACCCCACCTTGGGTGACCGCCATCTTGCATAGAGACCAATCCGCCTTGATCTCTTTGATTTCCTCTTGCATCGCCAAGATTTGGGACATGAGAGAACCCTTCAAGCCCTCGAATCGAGAGTTCATGTCATCCATGACGGAGTTGAGAAGCCCTTGCATCCTCCCAAAGCTTTCCTCACCCTCTCGAGTCCAGCTTTTCGATGCTTTCGGTGTGCTCCTCGACCACCTCCATCCGTTCGGCTAACGCCAACTCCAATTTGGCTAGCCGACTCTCCAACGGACATGTTTCCCTCGAAACGGACTTGTCTCTCCTCCGTTCCTTAGCGTGGTGCTCCTTGTCGCGGCCATCGTGGTCGCCACCACTAATGACAACAGATCCTCCGTTTGTCATTTTTACACCGTCTCGAAGTTTTGATTGTTCCACCGAACTTTAGCACCAACCGTGCTTTGATACCACTTGTCACGGGGTCAGCCTTTATAGCAGCTTAACCCGTGCGGCACCTAGTTCCCACCCGTACGAAGGAACGCTAGGTCACTAACTCGTCGCATTTGGATCGGAACCCATCGATCCGTTGTAAAGCATTTGTGTAGGGAAGCGCTACGGAAGATCGATTTAAACGAAGGCAACAAACGATTGTATTGATTGCTTGAAAGCTTTACAACATCACTCCCCTACATATAGATGTTAACACGTTTTTGGCTATGTCGCCAGGAGACATCATATATGATCGAAATCTAAAATCTCTACAACTTACTCTATAAGCTAAGTACAACACTTTACAAAGGGGAAATACCCCAAAATGGCCTAAGTATGCTAGGATAAGCCTCGGTCCGTGACATTAGTCTGCGCTTAACGTTCCTTACTTTGTATCTTATGATAGCTTAGTTATTTACCAAGTCATTTGTCGATACTCACAATTATTCGGATCAAAATTATGTATCTTGTCCTTTATGTATTGTTCACAAGTGAATTGAGTTTGTCATTTTAAGTTTATCTTCTGCAACATTGTTTGAGATAGAAAAGCGAGAGATCTCAAATCAAATTAAATAAGGTTTAATTTGCATCTTTCAAATTTTTGGTTCGATATAATATTATTTAATAATATATTTTTTATAATTTAATACAAAATAAAAATAAAAGTTATAATAAACTTGAATGCGAGAGGTGAATAAAATTTTTTATATATACTTTAAATAATTATAGGGAATGAATAATATTTTTTAATATATTAAAAAATATAATACAAATACTAAAAAATATATATATAAAAATTTCTGGAGATAATTTTATAATTTAAAAAAAAAAAAAACTCAATCTCGTATTATCAAGTAGACGAAAATCTACTATATTTTAAATAAAATTTTAAAAACTTTCTTCACTTTTCTTTGAAAATGTTAGGGATTGGGTAGGTTTAGCTCGAAATATCTGAATCCAGCGATATCCTCGAGAAGGCTTCAATGGCGTATGCACTCTCGAGAAGCATCTGCAGAGCCTTTGCGCTCTCATCAAGCCCTAACTACTATCGCACGTCCGCGCTTTTCTGCACAGAACCCTACAACATCTCTTCGCTCCCGGAGGAAGCCACCAAGTCCGAGTCCGTCCCGGTCTCCGACTCAGTCCCTCCATCCTCGGCATCCTCGTCTTCTTCGTGGGCACCAGGTAAGCGGCCGAATATGTCCGATCGCCCTTTAGAAAATGGAGTCGATATCGGCATCTTCAGGGTACAATATACTCACTCACCCCCTATCGTGATTGCCATTTGAATCATTCATCATGTTTGTTGTGAAAATGATTTGTTGTTGTCATTGTCACCGTTTTTGTCGTTGCTGTGGCCGCTCTGTAGGCTATATTGGTGGGGCAGGTGGGCCAGAGTCCCCTGCAGAAGCAGCTTAAGAACGGGACCACAGTGACTCTCTTGTCTGTCGGGACCGGCGGCATTCGAAACCATCGCCGCCCTTTTGATTATGAGGATCCCCGAGAATATGCCAATCGGTGTGCTGTTCAGTGGCACAGGGTCTGCATTTACCCCTATGGATTGGGAAGTCTTGTCATGAAGAATGGCACTCCCGGGTGAGCACTTTGTTGAGTTCCCATTTTTCCAACTTTTGTGAACTCCTTTCATACATGTTTTGCATCTTTTATGGAAGTTTTTAATTTTTAATTTTGTTTCAAATTGTTTTTCCCTTGGGATTGTGGGTGCAAACATTAGAAACTTTTGCTTAGCTCCAAATGGTTACAAGTTGTCCACCCTTCTGGGATTTTAGACTTGGTGTGGTTTGAAACTGGGATTTAGATTTGATTTGAGATTTCAGTGAATCATGTATACAAAGGACTAAAATTCAAGTAAACATTTGGGTAGTTTTGTGTTTATTTATAGTTTTTTTTTTAAATTTATGTATTCCTTTATGATATTATTGAATTTGTGTGATAATTTAATTGATAGTGATGGCATAGATGATATGCATTGTATTTTATTTATTGATTTTTGGTATTGAGGTGTCTGGACCAGCTTACATGCATCTCAACTAATCATCCTTGGGGACGGGATAAATATTGTATTTGTATAAATGCAACGCTTTGGATTAGCAAATCTTATGTGACGAAACTCACCGAGAGCTGTAAAGTCACTTGTTATTTATCCTGTTAGTTTGTAAGTACATGATGCATAGGTTGTTAAGGTGATCTTTGGACTATCTTTGGCGCCCATCCTGAGAAATTGAGTTTTCATTAGATATATAAATATTTTCACATGGTTACAAAACAGAACTAAGTTAAGGATTATTGTTGTGATGATTCTAATGCAAGTGAATGGAAACAAACAAGCATGGTTAGGAAATCAACCTGTGTAATCCTCTTCCTCTCTGTCTAGACTGTTTGTAAATATTTTTCTTGTTTTGTTCTATTGACATTTACTCAAAGTTATAAAATATACAATAATGAGTCGATAGGCATTTACATATTGGGATTATGGGAAGGGATAAAAGGAGTAATTTGGATATCCTATCTCCGAATGCTTCACTTTTGTCATCTGTCAATTAAACTGTCTGGTCACAATTAGGGCTCTCAAATTTTTTTTAAAAATGTTTGAGTGCCCTAATTGCAATTTAAAGAGCCCTACCTACAATTTCAAGTGATGAACTTTTGCACCGTTTTTAGGACCCCAATCACAATGTGAAGTTTACTAGACAGGGTAACATTTAAAATTTTCAAAAACATTAGAGACAATACTTTTTAAAAATTGAATATGGTGACAGCAAAATATAGAGGCCATAGAGGATGTTATGTTACATAATGGGCTAGCATATCTAGGGCAGAAAATGAAGCATATATTATTGCCTCCTACATTACATAATTTGAAAATTTTATAGTCAGTGGATGGAACTGGCGGCAATTGGTTCCCAAAACCTTTGCACTATCCCCACTTAATTCCTAGCATGTGAAAAATGTATGCATGTTTAATTCACATTATCACATTGAAACCTAGTATTTTTAGAATTTTATATCTCATAAAGATTAGTTAAAGGTTATGCTTATTAAAATATGAGGAAAAATAAGCTTCTTGAACTACGTTCCACAGAGAAAGATATGAGGTTTTAAAGTTTTTGCCAGAATCTTGGATTCTGTTGTATTAAATGACACAACAAGTTAGTTCGTTTTGGATTTTGAAGAAAGCAGTCAGTGTTCTCAGAGGTAAGTATGATGCAAGTTTTGCAAGTGCGATGATCAACTTCCAGCAGGTTGGCGGTGCATCAAGTATGAGTCATTACCATTTTTTAGTTTAGTCTCTACTTTTTGAATTTGGTAAAGGCTTATGGCTTTTGCTGTGTTTCTGTTTCTTTAGTAAATTAGTCTCTTTGTGTTCATTTTCTGGAATGTCTACTTGACTTGTTTGGTTTGTTTCACCATTGCATCACTGTTCTTAGTTATGTTCCATTATGCTTGTAGTTACTTGCTATCTTAACAATACTGTTTTATGACATTTCAGAGTTTTTCTAGTTGCCATTTTCCTTGTCATTCTACCATGGGCTTGAGCTGCTGTCTTTCAGATTTTAGCCTGGATTTGGTTGTGATACTGCCGCAATTTGCTGATTCAGACTGATACTCTGATGCTTTTTATTGTAGTTCAATTTTGTATCTAGAGGGAAATTTGGAGACCAAAATTTTCAGTGATCCTGTAACTGGACTAGTTCGTAGGTTGAGGGAGATTGCCATTCGTCAAAACGGTAATGAAATTTCTTACTTTCTTCCCTATTTTATGCTGATCAAAATATTTATTATGGTAGTTCCAAATATCATCTAGCCAATCCTATTTATTGGAATAAAGGTTTGTTGGTTTGATTTAATAGTCCCAACTACATCTTAATGGCATATTTACCTTTTGATACCAACTTTGATACCTTCATTTTTGCCGTGCTGTCTCGTGTCTCGTGGCTGCCAGCTTGCAGCATCAGAGTTATAATTTCCATCGTTGTGGTTGAAGCAATGCATAGTCAAATGATTTATGATAATTTTTGCAGGTCGCATTGTATTTCTTGGATTTAGTGGTGGAAAGCAGGAAGGAGTAACCGAAGGGCAATTGAGAGGTGTCGGCTATTACTGATGATAGAGGATTTGAGTAGGGCAATTGAATTGGACGGATGATAAAACAAACGACCACATTTTGTTTAACGATTTTGTTGTTTATTTATCTGTGGGTTTTTTTTACAATTAAGAAGGGAGGTGTGGTCGCAGCGCAGATTAAAACAGCTTTGTTTTAAAAATGTGTTTTATGTTTTTTGTATTTTAAAAAAAATTAAATTAAAAACAGTTATCAAGCATAATTATTTTTTAACTAAAATACTTAAAAATTGTTTTTTTTTTTTAATTTAAGGTATGAAACGTACTTAAAAAATCCTGAAAATACCCGCATAATTATCGATGCGGGGATTTAATGCGTCTTCTTATTTTATCCACACAAGTTCTTCCGGAGTTTCCTCAGCCTTAGCTATGTCGCAAAGCCTGAAGAGTTTGGAAGTCTCTCCTCAACTTTACGCTCGCCCTCCACTATCATTCCCTCTTCCTCGACACGTCAATCAATTATCATCCCCTTCCCAGTCCCAAACCTCACTTAAATTTCTCACGCCGAGAGCTTGCGATTCTCAGCAATTCTCTTCTTCTGTCTCTTTTTTGTTCCCAAGCACTCCTAGGCCTGTTATCCCACCACTGGAAGGCAAAGGCCCAAGAAAATGTACTGGAAGCCATTCATAATGGTGAAGAGGAAGAAAGGGAGAAAAAGAGTAATGATATTAGTGCTAGTTGTAGTGGCCAAAAAACTTCGACCAAGAGAGCGTTTCTGGATGTCACCATTGGTGGCCAGCCCGCTGGCCGAATCATTGTGGGGCTGTATGGGGACAGCTCCCCGGTTGGAGCTGCCAGGTTTAGTGAGCTTGTGAGTGGAGGTTCTGGGATTAGTTATAAAAAAAAGTTCACAAATTATGCCAAACTATGTGCAGCATGGTGGGGTGAGGTCATATGGAGTGGATGCTGAACTGGCCCAGAGGGGTGGAAGGAATTTTTCTGAAGCTCAGACTCATTGAGGAATGGGAGGGAGCAAGTGGGAGGTGCCCAGCTAGGGCTAACAAGAGCATTGCTGGGGATGTGAGCCTAATTGTGAGGGACCCCTCTAGACCGCGTCCGAGCCCTAAGCTGGTTGCCCGGAATGGGCGACTGGAGATTGATGAAGAGGAACTGAAGGCAGCCCCCAATGGAACCGAATTTTCTCTCTCCATTAAGGATTCCCCAGAGCTGGTTGAATCTGCGTTGGTGTTGGGGAGGGTGCTGGAGGGAATGGATGTTGTGGAGAGGATCGGGCAGGTGAAAACTGTCCAAGGTAACACTGCGTCTCCTTTTTTCAGGTGATTGGTTTCTATCATACAAAAACTTGTCTGAATTAGCTCGATGCATTTCACATTCGTATTCTTCTGTAGATCCAAAACGTTTAAAAATTAAAGCTTAGGTTCTTCTAATATACAAACCGAAGCCACTAATCTTTCCCATAATTAACCTGACAGCATATTAATGATAAATTTTATGAGCGAAGGTTGCCAAGTTAGTTGGGGATATAAGAGCAGTGGTGGCGGAAAGAAGCTTCAACCGCCCTTACTCGAAGGTCATCACAAACTTACTGGAATAGCCCTGCACTCTATCATTCAAGAGTTGGGTTACTCCAACTTGAAAAAGTTACTCCAAGAAGCTTCACGCCAATCTCCATCAACTACCATCACGAAACACCGAGCGCCACAAGACCGCTTGTCTTTTTTAGCATCGCACCTGGTGTTCCTCCTTAAGCGGTAAAGCTGCCCAAGTTCTTTTTTTTCCATCCAGCTTAAAATCCATTGTCATGGCTCGATAATCAGTAACGACTTTGCCGATACTTTTCAACCACGCAGTGCCAAGAACCACATCAACTCCCACCATAGGTGCCACATGCAGGTCAGCAGTGATCCTGACTCCTTGGGCATTGAGCTTCACATCTCATACTACCTCTGCACATTGTAATTTTTCTCCACTAGCCACTCGCACAACAAAAGGTTGTAGGGTAGAAACTTGTAGTCCAACCTTTTTTATGATATTAGTGTTGATGAAATTGTGAGTAGAACCAGAATCTACAAGCAACGAAACTTCATGAGTTCCAATCCACGCTATGAGCCTCATAGTAGCTGGTTTTGATCCCCCTGTCATGGCATCAAGAGATAACTCAGCGTCAAAAGTATCTTCTTCAACTTCAGCCATCATCAATTCACCTCCATTGATTGAACCAGAATCGTCAATCAAAAACACCTTCCTAGTGCGACATCGATGGCCCTTGTCCCACTTCTCGCCGCATTTGAGGTAGAGGCCCTTCTTAGCTCTCTCATTAACCTCTTCATATGAAAGTATTCGACTTTTCTTGTCGTCCTTCTTAGATCCACCTTCATTGGGCGCCTTTGCTGCTTGAGAGTCTTCCACAGGTTCTGCTTTGACATTTATGTCCTCGGAATCCTCCTTAGCAAGCTTCTTTTCGCTATGGTAACTCCCCTCCAAGACTTCGCCATTCTCATGGCCTCGTTAGCCGTTGAGGTTGCTTCAACTTTAGTTCTCGTGCTATCCATGGCTTTAACCCCTCGATAAAGGTACCCAGCAAAGACTCTTCAGACCAACCACGAACAAGAATTTGGAGTCGTCGAAACTCCTCTACATAGTCAACAACCTTGCCATCTTGTTTCAGTTTGGCCAGTTGTCCATGATGATTGATAACTGGAGAGGGTCCCCATTGGATTAGGAACTCTTGCTCGAATGCTGACTATCCCAACCGTCGTCCATCTTGTTCATACTGGGCCTTGATCCAACGCCACCAGCTGTTGGCCTTCGCATCCAAGCACATGCAGGCCACTGCAACTCGGTCATCTCTGGATACCTCGAAAACTCGGAAGTAGTGAGCTGCCTTATCTAGCCACTCATAGGGATCACCTCCCTTAAAGTGTGGAAACTCAATCTTTGGCTTCCTTAGACTCCAATCACGGCGTCTATCGCCATCAGAATCGTCAGCGCCATGCCTCTGTCGTTTCTGGTGTTCATAGACTGGTTTTCGTCCATGGTCTGTTCTGTTGGACATCCCATCAGATTTGTAGCCGTCTACGTTCTCTCCACTAACTGGGTCATCTCGCAACCACCACTCGATAACTGTCGGACCTCGCTCCACACGCCCACCACGCCTAAGATGGCCATGGTAAGGATTGTATGCAGCATCTGATGAATCATCAGCCTCCTTTGCAGATCGTCGTGATCGACAATCGTCTCCATGAGTTTGCCTTCCTCCGACTGGTTCCTTGCCCTTGCTGGCAGTGAGAAGACGGTTAATATTCTGATTGGTTATAGCTTGAGAACGAGCCATCTCCGCCATTGCCATCGAAAGTTCAGTAACGGAATGCTCCAGGGCTTCGAATCGTTGCTTGTTCGTCCTTGTCGCCTCCTCCGTCATTGCTGATGAAGAACGCGAGATAAAATCGAGAAATCTTAGTGAGGATCTCTCAATGAAAGCACCAAATTGTTGAGGACTTTGATTAGGATCCAACAACAATCTAGAGATGGATAACAGAATTTACCCAAACCCTAGCCTAAGCGATTCAAGTATTAAACTAGAAAAGCCGAAATAAGAATAAACCTCTAATATGAGAGTTTATTATTGGTAAAAACACTCTTGAATGATTTATTACATCTGAATGCAAGGCCTATTTATAGGCAAGCTAGTAACTAGAAATTGGAAACCTAATACAATTAGGAAACTAAAGTAAAATACCAAAATATCCTAATTAAATAAAGGAAAGTAATAAAAAGGAAATACTAATGCAAATTAAATAAAGTAAAGTAAATAAAAAGGAAAGACTTCTACTAAAAAGGAAAGTGAATATAAGAAGAGTTCTAGTAGTAGTAGATGTCTTGCGCAACACGACACGTGCACGTGACGCACGTTACGGTCTCATCGTCTTCATTTAATAAATGACATTAAATGTGTGTGGGTCAACCGCATGGGTAGGAAGCAATATATGTATATACAGAAAGAGTTTTGATATATTGCGAACGTACACATTACGTTTTTAACGTTAGAATATTGACATGAGCCGTTGGATGAGGCGCATAAGATTTTAGCTGTTAAATTAATTAATAAGAAAAAAACTTAACCCTACTTGCTTTGCCTACGTCTACGTTCTGTCTCTTTGTCTCTTTGTCTCTCATGCATGCGCTCGCTCTCTCTCAATCAAGCATGATTCGCGTCGCCTCCTTCACCCATGTCGCCCTCTCTCTACTTGATTCCCGTTGCCCTCTGTCTACTCGATTCGCGTCACCTCCCTCCACCCCCGTCGCCCCTCATCCATGTTGTCTCTCTCTTAATCAAACAAAACGAGCCATGTTGCGCTCGCTATGCAACAAGGAGGGTATGCTTCAATTTCTCGTCTTTTTCCTATTATTCATTTATTTTAGACGAATTTTCTACTTGTGTTATTATATCAGTAGTTCTCAAGAAGATGCACATTCTCCATCTGCAATTTTGCTAGCTAACTCTGTATACCACATGGCTCTTCTTGCACAGGTGTGTTATCATATGTTGTTTACTGATATCGTGTTTAATTTTGCCTTCTAATGCCTACTTCATAAATTCGGTTCTCACCAGTTATTTATTTTCCTTCAATTTAATGTGAATACTATTTGGAGTCTGAAGATTATATTCTTTGGTTGGTATAAGTGAAATGATAATATGTTTTTCCTGTTCGGGTAAGAACACCTTCCCTTTTTCTTCTCAAGGCTTGTTCTTATCCTGTAAATTGGTTCATGTCCGTGTGTTGAAGTTTGGGTTGGACCAGGATTTGCATGTTGTCAATGGCTTGGTCTGGTATTATTCTGTGTCCAACAACATGGGTGATGCCCTCCTAGTGTTCGAAGAAACTCCTATGAGGAATTTGAGGATATGGACGGGGGTGGTTTGTGGGTATGCGCAGAACGATTGTTCAAACGAGGCACTGGTGATGTTTGAATTGAATGGTCCAGCATTAGCTTTTGTTTTATCATGTTGCGATCGATCTGGGTTTTTGGAGCTCGTGGAACAAATTGATGTCTTCATGAAAGAGAAGAGCATTGAAGTGGGACTTATTCATGGCACTTGGTCAATGTATATGCATACAAAGGATGGTACAATTTGGAAAGCTCAAAGGGCGTTCATTGAATATAGCAACTCTAGATGCGATGATATCACATAAAAGAGGGACAATCTCAAATGAAAAAAACATAAAGCCATTGCACAGGGCAGCCAAGGCATAGTAGTGTTTGTCTTTCTTCAATAATTTCAGTCAACCCCATTTTAATTCAATAAAGCAAATTCTAAACATTTCAATTTTGCAGTTGTATTAAAAATGAAATAAGTGATTGGATTAGGGAAAATGGAGAAGAAGATGGTGGCAATTCAGGTGATAAAAATGAAATTAAATAAGGTCTATGTTCTTGTTTTTTGTCTGTTATAATTATATAACCTTTATTGTCATTATATCTGGTAGATATACTGCTCATATTATAGTTTAAAAGGCCATGAGGCTCTTATGGGACAGCAAGTATATTATTACATTATATTTGAATCTGAGATCGTGGGACTCTTATGGGATTTGGCACCTTAGGACAGCAAACATATTCCTACATTTTATTTCCTTATTTCCTGAGATTTGAGACCTTAGGACAACAAGCATTTGTGGGATTTGGGCTGTGGTGGTGAATGCAAAATACTACATAATGCTAGAGATTAATTTTATGATCTTACTATATTTTATTTCCGTAAATGTTGATGTAGAATGCGAAATTCGAATGTTGGAGAATGCAGAAATTCTAATATTGTAGAATGCAGAATACACTAGTGTTTTAATTTGGGATATTGCAGAATGCAGAATGCAGAATTCTGCATTCTTAAAGTTTGATATCAACATTTCTTAAATTCTGATATCGCAGCATTTTTAATTTGGGATACACTACAATGTTTTTTAAATTCTGCATTTTTTTAATACACTATAACGTTTTTAATTTGAGATATCAACATTTTAAATTTTGATATTTTGTAGAATGCAGAATGTAGAATTTTGATGTGGCAGTTGGCAAAGTACAAAGGGTAGTGTGGATTGTGGAGACGTGTGGACTATGGAGTGGAGCTGGAATGTGGACTGAGTTGAATTTTAATTTCTTTTAGAAAAACCATTGAACATGATGTATTATATGCTAATGTGAAGGGAGGCTATTTGCATCTTCTACCTTATTTCACTGTAATTCGTAGGTTTCCTGCCAATTGCATATTTTACCCTTATTCTTATGCCATCAAAAATCTGCAAAGAGGAAGATATTATTGTTTCACACTTTTTTTTTTATCCTCTCACCTGTGTATTGTTAATTTTACCGGACGTTAGTTTATTTTTTTAAAAATTATTAATATAATTTTAATATAACTATCAATTAATCGACCAAGCCTTTCCCGCTTCTATTTTTTTTCTCGGCGTCCCCCACAAAATATAAATATGAATTATTTATATTTGTGTGTTAATAATAGTATCATACCTTCTTCGTATCCGTATTTTTTTTTATTTTTCAAAATAATAATAGACACCATTAATTACTGTATCATAAACAATAAACCCCTTTAATTTGCTACACACTAAACCCCTTCAATCTGCCCAAATAATTGATTTATTCATTTATTGTATCATAAATAATAGCAGACTGAAGTTAAGATACTGTTAAGATTATTTTTCAGCAATAATGAACCAAAGTTATAATCTAAATGAGTGTGGGTTAAATGATATAGTCAAGGTTGTTTGCCTCTAATGTACATTTATTTCATTTTATCTCATCAAAGTAAATACACAATATTACATTGTATGAATATCTCATCAAAGAATATTATTTACAACAATTCTATTAAAACCCCTCGGCAACTTTATCAAGCTATAAGCTTGGGTAGGTGGGCTATGATACAAAAATATTCCAACAACATTATTTTCTCCTTAGAAATACAAAATTTTACTACATAAAAATCTTACACAAAAGAATGACAATCTATGACACTTGAAAAAAGAAATGCTTTTTACGTTGCCATGACACATTGTCCATTTTGTTTGTATGCCTCCCAAAAGATCCAAACAGAGCTTTATCAAAAATCACTTGATGAGTAGTTGGCTGCCTTAGAAGTGTATATTTTCAGCTTCCCTGATTACATAACAAATTAGTGAGACAAATTCACAAACTATGCAACCCAGAATCGAAGACAAAAATGACAGCTTACAAGACATCGCCAGCAGAATATATAGAATGTCAAAAGAATCCAAAGCAGCATCAAGATCTTTATCAAAACACAAGTTCACAGTTTGTGACACATCTCCAACCTCCTTCTCTCCTTTAGACCACCAATGCAAACTAAGAAAAGCAAGAAAAAATCATGCGTGCATTGTGGTTGGTATCTGACCATCAAAGTTTACACTATGATTGGCATTAAGTACATATATTATAATCTCTTTGGAATCAGCAGCTATGTACTTTTCAATAACTGATTCAAGGTTTAATGCTTCGTCTTGAAAATAATCTTAAAAAATAAATTTAAAAAAAATGACAAGAATAATTTGGGACTTTATATTAACGGTAGTTATTGTCCATGGAGCATGAAGTAGACATAGGCAAAATTAAAAATGATATAAGTATACAAAATATGATAACACACCTGTGCAAGAAGACTCATGTGGTATATGGAGGTAACTAGCAAAATTGCAGATGAAGCATGTGCATCTTCAGGAGAACTATTGTCTTCTTGCAAATAGGAATATATGCTGATATAATAACACAGGTAGAAAATTTGTCCAAAATAAATAAATAATGGGAAAAAAAAGAAAAATTGAAGCATAACTTCCTTGTTCCTGAACTTGGCGGTTTTGGAGCCATCGCCTGAAATAAATTAAAGACCCCAATAACTGCTCCATCAATTCAACAAATTTCGCAGTCACCATAGGAGTTTCGCCAGCAATTGTTGACAAACATGGTGGCAGAGAAGATGACGATGTGTATGAGGATGATTATGTTGTTTGATTGAGGGAGAGAAAGCATGGACGAGGGGTGATAGAGAGAGGCAGTAGCGAGCGTAGCATGGATGGTGTTGTTCGATTTAGAGAGAGAGAGAGAGAGAGAGAGAGTGGATGAGGGGTGATGGAGAGAGGTAGCGCAATCGATTGAGAGAGATGGCGACACGGATCGTGCTTGATTGAGGGAGAGAGCGCATGAGAGACAAGGAGATAGAGAGGGAGCGTAGACGTAGGTCGAGTGAGCGCAGAAGAGGGTTAGGTTTTTTTTTCTTATTAATTAATCTAATGGCTGAACTCTTATGCATCTCATCCGACGGCTAATGTTAACATTCTCACGTTAAGAACATAGTGCGTACGTTCGCAATATATTAGAACTCTATATATATATATATATATATATATATATATATATATATATTCGAGGAATATATACATATCAGGAATATATATATTTGTAAAAGCACTCTGTGCAAAAAAGCACAGAATATCAGGAAAAAGCAGAAATATGTGAGAGGGATAAGAAAAAAACAAAATCTGAGAGTTGTGAAAATACGTCTCTTGTAATATGTGTGCTTCGAAAAAGCAGAAATATATATATATCATCGGTCTCTTGTTTGTTATCTCTCTGCATTTTAATTTTAACATTTGGTATCAGAGCCCGGATCGATCTCTCGATGGCTTCCAATATGGCGCAATTGCAAGTCCCGCAATTGATGAAAGAAAATTATGAAAAATGGTGTGTTCAATTCAAGGCATTATTTGGTTCACAGGAGTTGTGGGAAATTATTAGCAACGGCTTTGTCGATCCCACACCAGAGTAGGAAGCCGGTTGTACTACTAATCAAAGAGCCACGCTAAAAGAGCGCGAAGAAGGATAAGAAGATGTTGTACCTTCTATATCAAGGATTCAATGATGCAACATTCGAGAAAGTTACGGAAGTGACGTCAAACAAGGCGATATGGGACACCTTAAGCACCATCTTTAAAGGTGTTGATTGTGTGAGGAGAATTCAATTGCAATCTCAACGGGCGGAATTTGAAGTGGCCAAAATGAAGGAGGATGAGCACGTCTCCGACTACTATTCCCGGTTACTTGTATATTAATGAGGAAGCATAAGACAAAAGATGAACTCAAGAGGAAGCATTTAGAGGCTGCACGTGACAATGACCTTTGTCACGTGTAGAGGTATTTTTGTGTAAGAGCCCTCCAGATGAAGTTCTAAAGCTTGTGGAGAAATTCTAAACCATTTGGAGGCTGAACGTGATAATGACTTTTGTCATGTGCAGATATGTTTTTGCATCATCTCCTTCGTTTTGTTATGATGATAATTCTTTCCTAAAAGACCAGGTTCAAATTATGAGTATTTTGTTCTATATGAAGGCAGGAAAGTTAAAACATGTTTACTTATCAAAACTACATCGTTTTGATAAGTGCTGGTTCTTGGATGATTAGGTCAAGTGTTGTGAGGGTATTTAAGAAGGTGATTGGGAAGAGAAGGGGAGAACGATTTTCAAAGAGCAGACCATAGCTTGGAAAAACCTGAAGATTCCTTAGATACAAACACCAATTGGAGCAAGGGATTGAAGGAGATTGGATCATCATTGAAGATTACAATATATATACCTTCTTTCCCTACCTTGAAGAAATCAATATGTTTGGTATTTTTCTAATTGTGATTTCAGTCATGAACATGGGGTAAACTCTTTTGTTTAGGGGAGCAATGTAGCCCCCATTCACCCTTGTAATCTGGTTTATGAATCTGTATTGAATATTGCAAACCGTTTTTGATTATTTGGAAAACAACATGTGTTTAAGTTGAATATGATTTTGCATGCATGAAATTAGATACCTTAACCCTAGTCTAGGGTGGAATTGCTGTTTTTAATTTAATAATGTTTAGTGGACCAAACTAACATTGTTAAATTTGTTAATAGCCTTTGATTAATTTGCACACATGGACCAAATGGTGCAGAAATCTTAAATTGATTCTCACACGGATCAAGTGGAGAGTTGATGGGAGTTGAGAACTATAATGAAAAATGGTTTGAATTGATATCAGTTTAACATAAACAAACCAGAATTACAAGTGGGATTGGATGGTGAAATTGTGAACCTAAATTGCTTAAAATAATATATATCTTCCTTTGTCAAGTGTTTTTACGGTTTCTTAGTAATTAGAAAATTCAAACTAAAATTATTTATCAGACATAATATAAGCTTTTCAATCTGGTGATCATTGCCTATCATTGTTAAGTCATTCCTCGTGGGATCGATACTCAAGGTGTTAAATACATCCTCTTTATTATTTGGCCAATGCATTGCTTGTAAAACCTATCAATACAATATTTCATAGGTCACTAACCTATCATTTCCCATTCCTTAATGGCACAATGGGCAACTACGGCCCTGCTCTTATTATTCGGAGCATCTGCCACCACATTACCCTTACCAAGGGTATACATCATATCAAATTGAAACTACTGCAAGTACTCCACCCACTACCTTTGTCTAAGGTTTAGGTCTCTTTGAGAAAAGATTTACTGCAAGCTCTTGTGGTCTGTATACTCCACAAATTTCTCCCCAAGGAGATAATGTTACTAGTTCTTTAGAGCAAATATCACTATAACCAACTCCAAATCATACGTGGGATAGTTCTGCTCATATGACCTCAACCGCTGCGACCCATAAGTGATAACGTGCATTTTATGCCGTTATTCTAGTGTTTATTTAGGATGTTTAAGAGCATGATTAGAGCCTTATTGCCTCATATATCATATATATTTGCTCTAACCCCTAGGAAGATGCTAGTTGCAAATACATGCGTTTTTAAGCTGTTTTGGCAGGTTTTGGACCTCACTTTTGACATAGTAGATGGCCTCAAACAATTGGCGTGCAAGAAGAAAAGTTGCTTGGAATGATGTCCTCTACCTGCCACAGAAATTTCAGAGCATTTGGAGCTGATTTGGATCTGCACGTGAATTCACCCAATTCACGTGCAAGCCTATTTTTGCCTCTTAGGCCTCTACATGATGCAAGGAAGCTTGGGGAGAAGTTTGAGCTGATTTGGAGGTGCACGTGAATTCACCATATCACGTGCAAATTGGCGTGCAGAGATATTTTTGGACCGATCCAATCGTTTTTCCATGCTGATCATTTGTTCCTGAAGGCCCAAGTCCAAATTGTGGATGGAAGATAGAGTTTTTAATGTTTCGAGTGTTACTTATCAAAACTACGCCGTTTTGATAAGTGGGCTAGGTTACACACCTCAAAGCCCATCCAAACTCTATAAATACAAGCCTCCATGCCCTTGCTAGCCATGCCTAACCCCCCTACACGTTTTAGAGAGAGAGAGAGAGGCTCCACGACTTGGAGGTGCTCCTTGACCTAGGAGAGCAGCCGTCGTAGCCGTCGCAGCGCAGCCGTCGCGGATTTTGGAGCCTGGATTTGAAGCTTTGCTGTGCGCGTGATCAAGAAGAAGATGTTGACCTTTTCTGCTTTGTGTTTGCTTGTAATCATGCGTGAGTAGTTCTTTTAATCTAGGGGAGCAATGTAGCCCACTTGTTGCTTTGCTGTGTTTATGAATATTGGGTTTGGATGATTGAAGTTTTGCATGTTTTATGAATCTGTTCTTAAGTTCTATCTTTGGATGTACACCTTGGTATTCTTAGCCCTAGTCTGGGGCGGATTGAGATTCATAACTTATTTGTGATTGGTGTGATCATTATCCTTTTGCAAGTATGATTTATTGGCTTTGCATGTTTGTGTGTTTAGATGACCATTCCGGCATACAACTCTTAAAAGGACCTCAATGACCATTTGTTGTCCTTGGCTTATGTTTAGCATGTTTTCAATCGGACAACCCTAATACCATGAACCAGTAGAGATAACATAGGGAGGTGAAATTGTGACCCTAGATGCTTTTAATCCTTGAATCTTAATCCTAAAATCAGTTTACTTTCTTTGTTTATTCAGAAAACCACATAAAAATTAGATCTTTAGTTTAAAAAAGAAAACTTTTTGCCAAGACATTTTATAGAACAAGAGTAATTGGGTGATTTGATTTGAGAACTAGAGAACTAGGTTAATCCCTGTGGGTTCGACCCCTTTCTTGCTGCTATTCTTTTAGTGCAAACTTAGGGAATTTATTATTTTGAAGAGAGATTTAACGACATTAGCTAGCTCTTTTAGAGAGGCTAAAAATCTTGTCTGTCAATAAGCACTCACTTGCCGAGTCTGAATCAACACACAACCAAGCCCCACTCTGGAAGCATCACAATACACCTCGAAAGGCATACCCTCCTGTGGAAGTATCAGAATAGGTGTTGAAGTCAATCGTGCCTTCAGCTCCATGAAAGCACTCTCACATGCATCAAACCAAACAAAAGGAATTCCTTTCCTGGTCAGGTTCGTCATAGGAGCTGCCGATCTGGAAAAATTCTTCACGAACCTCCGATAGTAGCTTGCTAAACCAAGGAAGCTACGAACCTCAAACACATTTGTGGGCCTCTTCCATGATATAACTGCCTCAATGTTTTTAGGATCCACTGTGATACCTTCCGAAGATATCACATTCCCCAAGAAGTTCACCTATTGTAACCAGAAGTCACATTTTGTGAACTTCATGTACAACCGATGCTCTCGCAAGGCCTGCACACTACAAGAAATCAGGTCTTTAGTAAGACATAAAATGTGTTACCATAGGATACCGTAACACTTTTTGGGGTGTTAGGTTTGCTTGGCTTATGAAAAGTTCCCTATCTTTCAATAACACTTTTTGGTGTGTTACGGTTTTCTGTTATGGTAGTCATACAGTAACACATATTATTGTCTTATAAAACATTTTCGTAAGCTTTTTTTAAGCTTACCATAGAACTCTCTACATAACACTTTTTATTGCATTACAATTATGTGTTGTCGAAAATCATACAATATGATCTTTTTTGTGTTACGAAAAGTAACCGACATACCATAAGCCAAGCAGACCTAACACACCAAAAAGGCTTACGATATATGACACAAAAATATGACAAGCCTTCTCAAATGCTTACAATTAATGATTACAATTTCATAAATACCATTACAGTTCAAAAACTACCAATATTCAAAAAAAACAAACCATAAAAAATATTATTAATATATTTCCACATTGAGAAATAGTATTTTGAAGTGTTACAATCCAAAATAACCACCCGTGTTCAAAATATTTTACAATTATAATATAAAATTGAAAATGTTTTAAAACAAAACCCCTAATATATGCCATCTTCATTCCATGCCAAAATAAATGGCAAACAATCCACCATTTTGCAAGAAAAAACTAATAATTATCAGTTACCAAAAATACATTAAAACGAAAAATAAATAACATGAGCAAATTATATAACTTGTCAAGTAGGAACAAAAAAATTTGCAATTCTATACTTGTCAATAAGATAGCTGTAAAAATACAAGATCCTAAGTCCAAAGTTGTTTTCTATCAAGTCCACATATTTTATGATGTTTTAAGTTGAATATGTTATTAATTGTAAATTGTGGAATAAAACTACAGTGCTCTTCTGAATTAAAGAATTGTAATTAAACAAGAGCAAAAGGATAGTAACAAAAACGATTAACTCATACACATATAAAGACACCAAGAAGAATTTCAAGGCACCATTGGATATTCTTATGGCAAAAATAATTCAAACTTGAAAACACCTCCTAAAGGGACATTAAAAACAAAAGAAATCAAATGTCATTACATAGAAATATTATTTATCTGGAGACATCTTTTAAAGGAGAGGACAAGAGACAATAACACATGCTTCAAATCCTGTGATATATCAGCACAAAAGGAATACAAGCAATTGTCTATATCACTCAGCTTTAGTGAATTCAGTCAAATCCTTTAAATAAGAAATTTAAGACAATCATCAATATAACTGCCAGAATTTGTACACAAGTTTATGCTCATGAAACATCATATACAAGTTTTTTTTATAAGTGAAACATCATATACAAGTAGGAGTACAAGAATAAATGGAAAATGGGCCATCATCGTTTTACAAATGATAGCTTATAGCTTGAAATCCTGTGTTCTTCTAATCTAGGAAAACCAAATTAACAAATATATAAGATGATCAGAACATAAAGATGTAAGACAAAAAATAGTCTTCATAATTATGAACTAATCTAGCGGCATATTACTACTTGTGCAGAGTGCAGACATGGAAAAGATACCCAAAAATTAAAAATGATACTGAACATGCAAGTGTTATTATTTATTGAATTGTGTTCTAAATTCCACAACTACAGGATCAATCCCAAAAAAGATAACAAACCCATTAGGGAATATATTTGAACATAAGCAATGTTAGTTAACTAATCACCTTCGTAAGGAGATTGAGTTGGACCAATAATCATCACATTAAAATATTGCATGTTATCCTCTAACGACAAAGCACTAATACTAGGAGCTACACCACCAATCAAACAATATATGATAAAATAATTCTTAAACCCAAAAGTTCACAACTGAAAAAGATATTTTTCATAGATGCCATAAAACAAGCTATTTTAACAGTCATGTAGGTAGGATCGTGATCTTCATTAGCATGATGTTGTAGTAGGAGCTACTTTCTTCAACTGCTTTATACTCTGTTGGTAATGGGAGTGATCTGCAAATGCAATATTACATTATATTATAAACAAATTAGTTACAATTTTTGTGGGCAGAAGAAAAGAAGACAAGCTATTGTGACACAGTTTTGATGATATCTAAATTCACATCTCTGATTTAGAAATGCAAAAAGTTTTCCAAAATAAAATAAATAAACATGAAATCAGTGTTAGATATACCTAATAAAACAACTCTGTCTTGTTTAGACCACCTCACAGTGGGCACTTTGTCCATCTGAGGAAAACTAAGAGAATAGCAGCAGGATGCACATACAATACATTCTTCACACAAAAGACTAGTTAATGAAAGAAAAGGCAAGACAATGAAGCATGTTCTCCTATGAAGCAAGGGCTTTACATGCAATAGCTTGTTCATAGGAAATGGTTCATCCCATTGTCAACATGTATAATACAACAAATGCATCACATTGACACCAATTCAAACATATGAAACATGAATTTGGCACCAGATTTATAATACCGGAAGTATTCTGCAGAAGGTAGGCGTTCATGTTTGGATCATCTCCACTAATCACAACAATCCCATCAAGGTCGAGCTTCAACGTAGTTTGTTCAGCTTACTTAAAGTAAAATATTCTCAGAACCCATAACGTTTAGTGTTTGGATCATCTCCACTAATCACAACAATCCCATCAAGATCGAGCTTCAACGTAGTTTGTTCAGCTTACTTAAAGTAAAATATTCTCAGAACCCATAACGTTTAGTACTTCAGTTAACCTCAACCCAGTACATCATTAATTCATTATATTTATATGTACAAGTCCTTTCCAACTAAATGCATCTATTTTGCAGTAGACAAGAAATGAGTAGAGATGAACGAAAGGAAAGACAAGAAAATGGAGAAGATAGGAGTTAAGTTTAACTTGTTCTAGAGTTTCAATTTTGTCTCTTCCACTGCAAATCATATCAAAACTGGCTTAATTTTTTTCATTTACTTAAAAAAACAGAGACTGAATCAGAGATGACAAGTATATGAATTTTAGTGAGTTTTCCATTAAAAAAACCAAAACTAAAAAAAGAAAGAAAAAACAAAAAAATCGAATTCATTCCTTGACACCATCCCTAAACTAAAACTGATACAAATTCAAAAACCAAAAGACAGTATGTTGAGGTCCAAAGGTTAACATAAAGAAAATGAAAAGGAAAACATACCTGAACCTTAATTAGGAAAGCAATTTCAAAAGCTGCACTCACAATAACCGTTTTGTTATTGTATTATGTTTACATTCCTTTAGTTTTTGTTTGCCTCAATTTATAGATTCCATGGGCTTGTATATGCACTCCTTACTCACAAAAATCAAATATTACCCAAAAATAGTACTGATACAGCTCATTTCCCCTTAGAATTAAAAAAAGAAGAATAAGATAAGCATACATACCTATAAGTGACTCTTAACGTGAGCTAGGGTTAAATCCTTCACGTTCATCAGCTCCAGTACGAATTTTAGAGTCACCCCTATAATCAAAATTAATACTGATTAGTTTTTTAAAATATAAATATATTGCAAATGGGTTTGTAGCTAGAGAGACCCCCATTCTTGAGCACTCCATCAGAAATAGATTTGTAGCTAGAGTGACACCCACAAAGAAATAAATCAATAATAAAACACTTACTCTCAATCAAAGAAAAACGGATAGCCTAATTAGGAGCATTAGGATTGTGGACCATTTAGCGCATAACATCCAACAAAGGAGATAAAGCATTTAATAATAAGTGTTCATTAGTAGAGAGATGAACAACACGAGTGTCTGATAAACCATGGACATGAGTTCGTAATGGACTATTCACTAGGCCCATAGATGGAGCAACCGAATTATGTGAGATAGCGAGAATAAGTGGCATGATCATACACATCAACAGGCAAAGATAAATCAGACACACTCAAAGGGACAAGACAAGCAACAAATACGTTATTAGCACAAAAAGCAACTAGAGACGCCTTATCACCCAACAAACCATTAGTTATGCTAGACAATCCTGCCGGAGTAGATGAAGAAATAAGCAGAGAGGTGGGGCCAGACTTACCTGACAGATCCGAGTTTGTGGACACATGCAGTGAAGGCCCAGAGCCCTGTGCCGTCACGGGCGGGTCGGACGAACCCTTATGCGAGAGCGGAGGCATCCCCCACCGCGCCACCTTGGTAAAAGGACCGTCACGGCCGGAGAAGCCTGGAATACCATCGCCGGTGTCCGCCGATGCACCGGAGGTGATTGCCGTCGAGAAAGAGCCAGATCCCAGAGGGCCCGGTGGATTCACCCCGAGCAGGCAGAAGATCCCACCGCTAGGCAAAAAGGGCAAGCGTCACAAGAGCGTTGCCGTGTTAAGGGGCCGTTGCTGAACCGAGACCTTCCTTTAAAGGAGGCCGTCGTCGAAGCCCTAGAACATATGAAGTCCTCCCATCGCGCTGTAAGAAATAAGAAAACCTAACGCCCAAATTGTCTGACACTGAGAGAGAGAGAGAGAGAGAGAGAGAAAGAGAGAGAGAGAGAGAGAGAGAGAGAGAGAGAGAGAGAGAGAGAGAGAGAGAGAGAGAGAGAGAGAGAGAGAAGAGAGAGAAAGAGTATTCATCGATATAAGATAGAGTAGTGTATGACGTCGAAGTAAAGAGAGGGATTTAATTTCGGTGTCGGTAACACTTTCATTTCACCCAAAATATCCTGCGTACCAAAAATATTTTGTGCCCATTCCAATCCAAGCTACTGCCACACGAATTTATTTTAATATCTACCTATTGTAATACTCTTTCAATATTGTTATCCTTTGATGTTACCATAGGCCTGATTTCTTGTAGTGGTAACACAACCTGCAAATGCTCCTTATGCTCTCTCTCGGTCACTGAATAGACCAAAATATCGTTAATGAACACCACAAAGAACATATCTAAATATGAAGCAAACACCTAGTTCATTAATCCCATAAGCATCGTTGGAGCATTCGTAAGCCCAAATGGCATCACGAGCCACTCATAATGCCCATAACGACAACTGAATGCTGTCTTAGGGATATTTACCTCCATAACCTTCAACTGATGGTATCCAGACCTCAAGTCTATCTTGGAAAACCACCTCACACCTCGAAATTGGTCGAACAAATCATTAATCCTTGGCAAGGGATACCTGTTCTTCACAGTCACCTGGTTCATCTTTCGATAGTCTATACATAACCGAAGCCAACCACCTGCCTTCTTGGCAAATAACACTTGAGCGCCCCACGGTGAGCTACTCCGCTTGATAAAGCCTTGCGCCAACAGATCATCCATCAGCCTCTTGAGCTCTCTGAGCTCCGTCGGTGCCATCCTGTAGGCCGCCAACCTAATAGGTGTTGTTCCTGGCAACAACTCATGGGTGGCAAACTGACTAAGCCCTCTAGAAACACATTTGGGAATTGATCCATAATGGGTGGCAAAACAGCCTTCCCCTCTCTCCTCCCATCAACCAACATCAAGCTGGCTAACTAGTGGGTCACATCACCCCATGCATGCCTCAAAGGTCCCAACCTGCATGCCTCCTCAGTCAACTCACCCACAAAGACACCCCGAGTGCCCTCTGGTGTGAGGAACGTCATACACCATTGAAAACAATCAATCTTGGCCTCCATAAAAGCCAACCATTCCATACCCAAGATAACGTCAAAATCATCTAACTCTATGATGTAGAAATCACACAATAGGTTAACGCCCCCAAGTGTTACCCTACAGGCACGCCAGATATTCTAAAGTATCACAATTCCACCTAGAGGTGAAGTGACCATCAAAGATTAACTAACAGTCTCCTAATCTAACTCCAACCCAACCACCATAGCAAGCAAGATAAAAGAATGGGTAACACTAGTATTAATCAAAACTAAACAGATAGTATGACAAATGATAATGGTACCTCTCACCACCGAAGGTCCCGGTCCCGACTCGTCCACTAGTGGCACCTCTTGCCTCCCTACTAGTAATGGCAAAAGTCCTCCCCCGTGGCACATTGGCACTAGCCTAGCTTATCGGGACCTTGCCCGCTAGTCAACATGACCCTGCATGTCTCGCTGAGGTCGCTACACCGCAAGTCGTGTCCGAGTACTCTGTGATGGCGGCACCAACCTCTCGAAATGGAGCTCCACTCCTCTATCCTTGCTCTCTCGGACGAGGGCCTACACTACTAGTCGAGCTATGGGTAGAACATCCCCTAGCTCCATGCCCCAATTTCCCGCATCGGTAGCATATCATCTTTTTCCTTGGGCAGTCTCTCGATAAATGCCCGGTCAATCCACAACTCCAATAGGTACCTGACCTCCTACTGGCTAAACTCTCATTGGGTCTCACCGCCTAGTGAAAACCCCTCGTGCCTGCCTCCTTTCAAGGTGAGCCGCACTACTCTCCCCACTCCGTCTCTTCTTGCTCAGGCCTACCGAACCTTCCGATCTTTAGGCTCTCGCCTGATCCTGACCTCACTCAATAATGATTGCTTTGTTGACCGCCTCCCTGTAGTTAGTCAACTCCATCGGTTATAGTTTATTTTTCAAAGATGGCTTCAAGCCCTGAATAAAGTCTTACATCTTACGGGATTCCTTTGCCCAAGCTTCAAGTGCAAACTGCCCCAACTCTGTAAAGGCTTGCACATACTCACCCATAGTCTTGTTACCCTACACAAGAGCATAATACTTTCTTCATCATGTATACTGCAATAAACTGTGAAAATACTCTCCAAAGAAGAGCTCTAAAACTTGCTCTAGCTCAGCTGACTGCCATGGACAGCTCTCGTGGACTCTCACCACCCACATGGGCCACCCAATAGATAGTGCGTTACCACTCGCACTCTCGCCTCATTTAGCACCCCAACCATCTCAAAGATGTCATCTGTCCACCTAATCCAATCCTCAGCTGCCTCTGGTCGTGAACCATCCTCAAAAGTCCTGGGTGCATGTTTTAAAAACTTTGCATCCTAGTCCACCTCTCGTTGTGCTATCTCTATCATGAGCTCCTGCTAGTGCACATCTTGCAACACCCTCGCCTCCTACTACTGAGGCTGCAGTGGCTACTGTGACTGTTGCTGTCTCTTTAGCTCATCCACCTCCCTAGCCATATCCCTCATCAAGCCCTACATACCCTGTATGGCCTCCTATAAATGAAGCAACATCTGTGCCAAATCAGGTCCCACAATGGGAGCTGGTGAACTTTGCTATGGGCTCTGCTGCCCAGACTCTATCGTGGGCTCCTCTGCTGGACCCTGGCCTCAAACAACTCTCCTCGGTGGTGCCATTACGCTGTTCATAACAATAAACAACAAATAATCAATGCTAGCACTACTAGCACAAATAGCCATCAAAGGCACAAACCAACCTGTAGGTTTTCGCCACAAAACACGTAGGTCCACACGACCCGTAGGTCCACAACCATGCATCTAGCATCATGTCACCCCTTAGGGTACATAGGACCAAATCAAGCCTTGACATCACAACCACGTGCCATCCTGGCACCAATACAATCATATCACATACAAAGATAATCTAGTGCCCTATATGTACACAATCATACCATCCATCCCCATATATGCTCCTACGATGATCTAACTGACACCAAAATAACCTAAAACACATGTAAGGACGACGTTGATCAGGCACCCTCCCTACAGTTTTCCAAGTCACATGGAATCAATTAACCACCCCTCACTAGCCTAGGTTGTAATGATTCATGTTTGGGATTAGATGAGTTAGTTATTTATATGTGTGTGTGTGGGCAAGGACTCTTGCCCAGATGGTTAGCGGGAGTCCGAGGGCGAAGCGCCTTGGCGGAGGTCTCACTAGCTAGTTAGCGAGCAGGAGTCAAGGAGGCAGCGCCCCTTGCGGGGATTCTGGGGAGGAAAAGTGGTCCCTTGTGTGTTGGTTGACGCAAAAAAGTGGTCGACATGAGGTTGATGTGGTTGACCTAGCTGTAGGTCGACCTTGTGCGATGTGAAGATGGGTCGACGTGGGTGTTTGATCGACACGAGAAAGGTTAGTTGATGTGGTCGATCCCGAGTGTTTTTGGTCGATGTTGACTTTGTGGCAACATATTTTTGATATGATTTTCTGTTTTGTAATTTTAGGGTTTTGTTCGTTTGGAAGCCGTCAGAGAGAGATAGAGAGATAGAGATCGTCGTTGGTGCGATTGTTGTTGCTGCGTTCTTGGAGAGGGTGACGTCTATTAGAGAAAGGTGAGGTGCAAGTGAAGATCCTTCAAGGTGGAGCTCTGAGTTCCCTTAATTTTGAGGCAGGGATTCTGTGCTTCTTGAACCTATTCTAGGGTTAGGTCTTGAGGTAGACGATTTGTAGATGTTTTATGTTTATATATATGTAAATTCATATAGGTGTGATCTCCTATATGAATGTTGGCCTTCAATGGCAGGTTATGCTTGTGTATGTTGATGAGTCCAAGGTTAGTGGGGCTTAAGGGTTTGTTTCGTGGTGTGGTCGCGTTCGTTCGTGTTAGTATTGCGGTAGAGTCTCGTGGGAAACCTTGAGAACTATAGGAGAGTTGTGGTTGGGAATGCATTCTGTGAACTTGAGCCAAATATGAATTGTGTGTTAGATGTTGAATATATGTGTTGATTGATGTGTTGTGAATATGTATCATTGCGTTATGCTTGAAAATGTGTTATGTGGAACTGTGGTAGTTTGTGTGGCTATAAAACTGTGGTAACCTGTGTGGCTGTCGAATTGTGGTGGCCTGTGTGACTGCGGTTGTGGTAGCCTGTGTGGCTATGGTTATGGTTGTGTTTGCTGATATAGTTTGCTTATGTGTTGCCTTAATTATAAATGTTGATAATAACCTATTTCTGTACTATTGCCACGACACAACACTTGTGCACGTTATCATGTAGATGCTAGGAGCATGAGATGGGTTGGGGAGACATGATCCCTACTAAGCTATGGTTGCTCTCCCCTCCTATTGTGTTTTGTGTCTTTTCAGGAATCTACAGGCGTTAGGTGGAACACCAAGGTGGAAGACCGTGTTATTTGTTTTGTTGCTTTTTATATTGTGTTATTTTGAGGAACTAATGTAACCCCACTGGGAAAATGATGTAAAAGAGTTTTGAATTTAATAAAGACATGTGGTTTGGCTTATGGACATTATTTATATTAAATTGTGATGTTCTGTGTGGTATCGTTTAACCCAACCCCTTGCCCACTGGGTGGGTATAGAGGAGTCACGAACTGGTTTCCTCGGGTTGGAAATTCGGGGTGTGACATAGGTCCACTAGAACATGCTCTGATACCAACTTGTCATGCCCCTAAATTTCAAGGAACCCGAAACCAGGAACATGACTTCCCCCTGCCCACACCTGAAAGGTCAAGGGGTTGGTTACAAGCACCAATAGAGACTACTGTCACGACCCGAGCAGCGTGGTGCTGGCGGGACGTTTCTTAGTGGCACGATTCAGGAATGTATTCGTGCTACGTAAAGGAGAGGGGTTGGTTGAAAGCGTAGATGGTGCGCAGCGGAAGGTTCCAGGCGGTTCGTGGAGGAAAACGGATGGAACCCCTTCGGAGTTCAGATGTGCTGACCTGGTTGAATGCGGGGAGCACGCCGCTAGTCGAGGACTTGACATTGAAGAAGGGATTTGGCCATCCTTACACAAACTGGTCGGGAACTGGAGCCGTTCTCCTGATGAGCCCAGTGGCAGGGCGAAACCAGTCTACGTGCGCTTCAACCCTTAAAGGCTAAACTTAGCGGACCGTGGATAGAGAAGCTAAGTGCCGCAATGGGTTGAGAGGCGCAGAAACCTGACCCCGTGACAAGTGGTATCAGAGCCGAATCGGCCCGTATCCTGAAGACTCGCCGAGCACTCTCGTGAGTAGCGTGATCCCAAGGTGGGAGCTCACAGAGGTGAGTCGACCGATAGTGTCTTGCACGTCTCGCGTCCATAGAGTTAGAGTATCCTAGAGTGTGATACAGAGTTGGGCAAGGGAGTACGAAGGAGCGCGTCGGAGCGATCTTGGAAGCCTCCTATCCTTTGGACATTGGGCGAGTGGGCGAGCATCTTGGTAAAGGTGTTGCAACCTGCGGGGAAGCGATGTCCAAGCATTTGACATTGGGCGAGTGGGAGGGCGTCGAGGTAACGATGCCATCGCCTGGCGGGGAAGCGATGTCGACAAGCGCAACGAGGGCGTTGCGAGGATTGGGTGGAGGAGAATGTCACGACCCGAGCAGCGTGGTGCTGGCGGGACGTTTCTTAGTGGCACGATTCAGGAATGTATTCGTGCTACGTAAAGGAGAGGGGTTGGTTGAAAGCGTAGATGGTGCGCAGCGGAAGGTTCCAGGCAGTTCGTGGAGGAAAACGGATGGAACCCCTTCGGAGTTCAGACGTGCCGACCCGGTTGAATGCGGGGAGCACGACGCTAGTCGAGGACTTGACGTTGAAGAAGGGATTTGGCCATCCTTACACAAACTGGTCGGGAACTGGAGCCGTTCTCCTGATGAGCCCAGTGGCAGGGCAAAACCAGTCTACATGTGCTTCAACCCTTAAAGGCTAAACTTAGCGGACCGTGGATAGAGAAGCTAAGTGCCGCAATGGGTTGAGAGGCGCAGAAACCCGACCCCGTGACACTATACGCCGGGTCTGTCTCAAACATGCAAACCTGTACAGTTATACATTGAGGGTAAGCCTGTACCTTCCCATACATCATTATACATACTGTAGGTCAATCAGTCATACAGACATCACATCACACAAAAAACATGCAAATACAACTATCCACGGACTCATATCCGGGATACAATACATAATCAATACAGAATACAATACTAGATCATACATTAAAGTAGTGGACACATCCTCCTGAAAGAAAGTCCTCTACTAGTCTCAGGTGTCACGGGGTCAACCTTTATAGTAGCTTAACCCATGCGGCACCTAGTTCCCACCCGTATGAAGGAACGCTAGGTCAGCCTAACTCGTTGCATTTGGATCGGAACCCATCGATCCATTGTAAAGCAATTGTGTAGGGAAGCGTTTAGCGGAAAAATGATTGAACGAAGGCAACAAACGATTGTATTGATTGCTTGAAAGCTTTACAATATCACTCCCCTACATATAGATGTTAACACTTTTCCGGCTATGTCACTAGGAGACATCATATATGATCGAAATCTAAAATCTCTACAACTTACTCTATAAGTAAGTACAACACTTTACAAGGAGGAAATACCCCAAATGGCCTAAGTGTGCTAGCATAAGCCTCGGTCCGTGACATTCTCCCCCACCCGATTTCGTAGCGTCCTCGTTGCGTTTTCGGCTTCCTCGAACCCATCGAACTGTTGGATGTAGCATTCGGTCTCTTCCCGGTATGCTTCAATCTCCTTGGAGAATTGCCCCAGATCCTCTTCCTTCTCCCGGCTTGCCTCTTCAACTGGCCTATTCTTCCATTGGACGTAGTACTCCACCCGGCTTGGATCTACGCCTCTTCTTGGCATGACTCTACGAGAATGGATTTTCTCTCTCTTTGTCGTAGGTCTTGCCTGTTGATGCTATTAGTGTCCGCACCGCCCACTGTCTGCTCGTATCTTCCAAGTCTTCGTGGTAAGGCTTGAGCAAACTAACATAGAACACCGGATGCCTTCGTAAGCTAGTCGGGAGGTCCAATTTGTATGAGACCTTCCCAACTCTCTTAAGTACTTTGAAAGGCCCCTCATAACGGCGCACCAAACCCTTATGCAATTGTCTAAGTGCTTTGGTTTGGCGTGGAAAGAGTTTGAGCATCACCATGTCTCCTTCCTGAAATTCTAAGGGCCTCCTTTGTTGATCCGCCTACTTCTTCATCTTCTTTGCCGCTTTGTGCAAGTATGCCCTGGCCATATCCGTCTGTTCATGCCATCCTTTTGCAAACTTGAATGCCGCGAGGCTCTTTCCAGTGTACCCCCCGAGTGATGGAAGTGGGCGTCAATGGTTGCTGCCCAGTTGCGAGTTTGAACGGGCTCTCGTTCGTGGACTCGCTCTTTTGCAAGTTATATGAGAATTGGGCTATGTCCAGCAACTTGACCCAATCTCTTTGGTTGGCACTCACGTAGTGCCTCAGATACAGCTCCAGTAAGCGATTGACACGTTTAGTTTGGCCGTCTGTTTGTGGGTGGAAACTTGTTGAAAAGTTTAAGTCTGAACCCATTATCCCGAACAGCTCGGTCCAAAACTGCCCAGTGAACCGTGAGTCCCGATCACTCACGATTGTCTTTAGAATGCCCCAGTACTTCACCACGTACTTAAAGAATAGTCGGGCCGTGTCGTCTGCCGTGTAGTCCTTCGGAGCTGGAATGAAAACTCCATACTTAGAGAATCAGTCAACCACCACAATGATCGTGCCGCATCCTTCAGATCTTGGGAGACAAACAATGAAGTCCATGGAGACGCTCTCCCAAGGTCTTTCTGGGGTAGGCAAAGGTTCTAACAATCCCGCCGATTGTCGATTCTCTATCTTGTCTTGTTGGCACACAAGACAAGTCCTCACGTACACTTGGACGTCTTCGTAAAGTTGAGGCCAGTAGTAGCTCCGTTCCACCAACGCCAAGGTACAATCGACTCCGGGATGGCCAGCCCACCACGAGTCATGACATTCTTTGAGGATGTCTCTCCTCAAACTTCCCCATTTGGGAACGTACACCCATTCCCCTCGAGTATGGAGCAAGTTATCCCTTAGCCAAAATCGCCTCATCTTTCTAGCCTTAACGCATTCCACCAAGGACTTGGCTAATGGATCATGCTCTATTCCTTCCTTCAGTTTGTCTACTAGGGGGAATTGTGGTTGGCTAATGGCTGCAAGTTCTGCCTTCCGACTTAGTGCATCGGCCACCACATTATTTGTGCCCGATTTGTACTCGAGCACAAAGTTGAATTCTGCTAGGAGTCCTTGCTACCGTGCTTGCTTCGGAGTTAAGTTCCTTTGAGTTAGAAAATAACTCGTAGCAATGTTGTCTGTTTTCACCACAAACTTGGACCCTAGCAAGTAATGCCTCCACACCCGAAGGCAATGCATAACAGCCGTCATCTCCTTTTCATGCACCGCGTACCTCCGTTTGGTGCCATTAGGTTTCCGGCTTTCATATTGTAACGCCCCCAAATTTGGGACCTCCAAACCGGGTGCGTTAGCGGAAATTAAATAGACAAATTTTATATCGATTTCAAACTATTACTTATTTAATCAAATAAACCATTCATTATTACAAATTTTAATCCAAGATCTTTATGGTTTAGGGGTTTAGAGACTAAGTATCCATAACCCATTATTATATAACAAAGCACACAAGCAAACAAACTTAATAAATCTTTAAAATTTCACACAACTTTATTTCCAAGCACTTCTTGACTCCTTATCCTAGTTTCTCCATTCCTTTAATTACCTGGGGTTGGAAAAGAAATCACAAAAAAGGGGTGAGCTCAAATAGCCCCAGTAAGGATAAACATAAGTGAGTAAGGAAAAATCATGAAGATATCGAACATAGGAATTTCCATAAAAGGTAGCATAACGTATGCACATCATACATGATTAACAGTTCATAAGGGAATCTCTAACGGCTACTTATTAGTCACATGCTATTTGAATGACTATATTGGGTGCTTATTTTATCGTGATAATATCTAAAATATCCTTTCTAACTATTGTTAATAATGACATTATTATTATTTTGTTATTATTATTCTTTAAGGAAGAACTTAAATAGCTAAAAAATTTATGGGTCTTACACATATGCTACAGGATGCCCCTCCCGCATAAGAACTCCACCGATGGCAAAGTCCGAAGCATCGGTGTGAACTTCATAAGGTTTCGTATGGTCCGGCAGGGCCATCACCGGCCCGTTTGTCACCGCTTCCTTCAACTTCTCAAATGCCTCTCGGCAAGCATCATCCCACACCCAAGTCTTGTTCTTCTTTAATAGTTCCGTCAAGGGTGCAAGCAATGTGGGAATAGCCACGGATGAATCTTCTATAGTAGTTAACCAAGCCAAGGAAGGAACGCATTTCAGGGACTTTCTTGGGCGTCTTCCATTCCTTGATGGCGAACACTTTCTTGTTGTCCATCTTTAGTTTGCCACCACCAATGATGTGACCCAAGAAGGGCACCTCCTTCTTCGCAAAGTCACATTTCTCCTTCTTGACAAAGAGTTCGTTCTCCCTTAAGATTTGGAAAACCCACCGTAGTTGTGCCTTGTGCTCCTCCAAGGTTTTCTCTGTAGACGACAATGTCATCAAGGTACACCACGACGAATCTGTCCAAGTATGGTTGGAAGATCCGGTTCATTAACATACAAAATGTGGTAGGGGCATTTGTGAGGCCAAAGGTCATCACCAAGAACTCGTAAGAGCCATATCTTGTGACGCACGTCGTCTTTGCCTCATCACCTTCGGCTATCCGCACTTGCCAATATCCCGACCGCAAGTCCAGCTTTAAGAACTATCTCGCAGTACCAAGTTGATCAAACAGGACGGATATTAGTGGGATGGGGTAGCTGTTCTTCACCGTAATCTTGTTCAGCACCCTATAGTCAATGCATAGCCGCATCGACCCATCGTGATTCTTTTGGAACAACACCGGTGCTCCAAATGGTGCTTTGGATGGCCAAATGAACCCGGCATCCAACAAGTCCTTTAGTTATTTCCGAAGTTCCTCCAACTCCAGTGGTGCCATCTGATAGGGCACCGCAGCAGTAGGCCTTGCACCGGCCTCTAGTTCGATCTTGTGGTCCACCTCCCGCTTCGGCGGAAGTTGTTTGGGGAGTTCGGGTGGCATAACGTCCCCAAACTCTTCAAGGACTGTCTTCACTTCGGTTGGGGGCTCCTCCCCAACACTTGGGCCTTCTTCCTTCACCATGGCAATGAAGGTTGGCTCTTGTCGTCTAACTCCTTTAGAGAGTTGGAGCGTCGAAAGAGACTTCGCCTTGATCTCTTCTTCCCTCATTACCTTCACCATGCACGTTTTCCCCTCGTCCATGATGCACATTGTGTTGGTGCTTGGAATTGGAATTGCCCGCACTTGGTTAACGAACTCCATCCCCAGCACCATGGGATAGTCGTCCATCGACACCACGGGGAGATTCACCTTGCCTCTCCACTCACCGATACTTAGCTCGACACCTCAAGCCACGCCATGAATTGGACTAGCACTGGAGTTCACCGCTTTCAGCCAGCCCTTCTCTTCCTTGTAGACTATCCCCAGTCTACGAGCTTCTTCTACCTTGATGAAGTTGTTGGTCGCACCCGTGTCCACCAAGGCCTTAGTTTCAAGGTTGTTGGCCTTAGCGAGCACGTACATGCGCCCCTTCTGTCTTCCGGATGGTGGCACGTCCACCTTCGCCTTGATTGCATTGAGGAGTTGCAAGGAACCAAGTCGTGGATCCCTCGCATCCCTCTCTTCGTCTTCATTGATCATTGCTGAGAGCTTGGAGCGCTTTGGGCACTCGAACGCCTTGTGAGGGCCTTCACAAAGGAAACAAGAGATCCTTGGCTTCTCCCCGTCCTTGGAACTATTCGTGAAATGTTTTAGGCGAAAGTCCTTAGACGGTTGGAAGGGTCTCCCTTTTCCTTCACTTCGGTTGTCTCCCCCACGTTTCTCCTTGTAGAACCTGTTCGCCTTGGAAATTGATGAAAAGCTAGTGGTCTTCTCTGGCTTCTTGTATTCGATGAGTGATTCGGCCACCGCCATGGCCGACGCTAGGTCCTGTACATTCCTTTGCTGCAGCTCCAACTTCGCCCATTGTTGCAATCCGTCCATGAAGGAAAATAATGAATCCTTCGCGGACATGTTTGGGATCTCCAAGATGAGCTCTGAAAACTCACGGACGTACTCCTACACCGTACCTTTGTGGGTAAGGCGCCGATGTTTTGCCCGAGACTCGTCTTCCGCGTTCTGGGGATAAAACTAGGCCTTGATCTCCCGCTTGAAATCCACCCAATTGTCGATAATACATAGGCCGCACTCCTTGTCGGCATATCGTCGCCTCCACCACACCATAGCTGAATCGACTAAGTATAGCGGGGCGGTCTTCACCTTCTTTGCCTCGTCCACAATGTTCAAGGCATCGAAATATTGCTCCATGGTCCAGAGGAAGTTGTCTAGCTCCCTCGCATTCCTTGACCCAGCATAGGTCTTAGGGTTCGGCACGTCGATTTTGGAGCTGGAATGGCCGCCAACGCCACCTTGGGTGACCGCCATCTTACAGAGAGACCAATCCGCCTTGATCTCTTTGAATTCCTCTTGCATCGCCAGGATTTGGGACGTGAGAGTGTCCTTCAGGCCATCGAACTGAGAGTTCATGTCATCCATGACGGAGTTGAGAAGCCCTTGCATCCTCCCAAAGCTTTCCTCACCCTCTGAGTCCAGCTTTTCGATGCTTTCAGTGTGCTCCTCGACCACCTCCATCGGTTCAGCTAACGCCAACTCCAATTTGGCTAGACGACTCTCCAGCGGACATGTTTCCCTCGAAACGGACTTATCTCTCCTCCGTTCCTTAGCGTGATGCTCCTTGTCGTGGCCTTCGTGGTCGCCACCACTAATGACAGCAGATCCTCCATTTGTCATTTTGCACCGTCTCGAAGCTTTTGATTGTTCTACCGAACTTAGCACCGAATTGTGCTCTGATACCACTTGTCACGGGGTCAGCCTTTATAGCAGCTTAACCCGTGCGGCATCTAGTTCCCACCCGTATGAAGGAATGCTAGGTCAACCTAACTCGTCGCATTTGGATCGAAACCCATCGATCTGTTGTAAAGCAATTGTGTAGGGAAGCGTTTAGCGGAAAAATGATTGAACGAAGGCAACAAACGATTGTATTGATTGCTTGAAAGCTTTACAACATCATTCCCCTACATATAGATGTTAACACTTTTCTGGCTATGTCACTAGGAGACATCATATATGATCGAAATCTAAAATCTCTACAACTTACTCTATAAGCTAAGTACAACATTTTACAAGAGAGAAATACCCCAAAATGGCCTAAGTATGCTAGGATAAGCCTCGGTCCGTGACACGGGTCACGCCTAAAAAGGGTAAACAACAAAGTAGGGGTGAGCTACAAGCTCAGTAGGTGACCCCAAAACTCCGTATCATGCAAAACATATAAGTCTATACTATACGCTCAGTGTACTCGTGCACTGTGTAGTGCGCACAATCATTAGGACTCAGCCTGCAAACAAACATTAGGACCCAGGCTATCCACATAGGACAGCTTGTCCACGATCCTCAACAGAATCCTAGTTCAGGGCACTCAGCCTTAGCACCATGAGCTCAACAGCTCACACAGGCTACAGCCAGTTATCACAAGCTCAACAGCTTAATCCAATATGGTGAGAACACAAACAGGTCACCAAGCCCAAGGCAAAATACTCAAACCAACACACCAACACCAATAAGTGTGAAGAGGCATCAAGGTTTCCAACGTAAATGGTCCTTCTGTCCCTCGAAACTGTTAACCCAAAGTTGCAACACTACTGACTCGGAGACTCGAAGCTCAGACTTGAAGACTCAAAGATCAGCCTCGATGCCTCACTGCTTCAGAGCTCTGCCTTGAAGCTCACTACTTTAGAGCCTTGCCTCGAAGCTCACTGCTTCGGACCTCTGCCTCGAAGATCTTGGAATGCGGCCACGAAGATCCTAACTTGAAGATCTACCTCGAAGATCCTTCGATCCTCGGACCCTTCGACCCTTGGCCTTCGACCCTTCGACCCTCAGCCTCCGATCCTTTGACCCTCGACCTCCGATCCTTCGACCCACAGCCTTCGACCCTTCTACCCTTGGCCTCCGATCCTTTGACCCTTCGATAAGGAGCCAATGGAGGCAAAATAACTCGATCGATGACCAAGGGTAAAGCGGGAGCAATGGATGTGTTGGAAATATAGGATTTGATGAAGCTGCCAAAATACAGTCTAAGTCTGGAGACTCGAAGATCCGAAGGTTGTAGGGTCGGAGAGTCGTAGTTCGTAGAAGTAAAACTGTCACAGGACATATTGGCGAGAGGCTCGTAGACTCGTAGGGTCTGGAGACTCGAAGCATATTTGTGACAGAACACATTGCGACTCGTAGATCCTAGGTCGAAGGTCGTAGAGTCGCAGTATGAAAAAGGGAGCATTACTGTAAGCGACGATTCAATTCAGAGACTCGTAGAGTCGAAGAATAAAAGAACAGTTACCGAACTTAAATAATTCGAAGACTCGAAACCTATAGAACTGTAGAGTTCCTAGAGCGCTCATGTCACTTAACAGAACTTAAAGTCGCAGCCTTAAAACCCTGTTGAGAAAATGGGACTCGCAGACTCGTAGGTCGATGGTCGAAGAGTCGAAGCAAAAAAGACTGACTAACTTAAATGAATCTGTAACTCAAAAGTCATAGAGTCATAGACTCAAGGCTCGTAGAGTCGTAGACTCAAGGGATACAGGTATGTTAAAGAACTTGTCAAACATATCATAGACTCGAAGATCTTGAAGGCAGAGAGTTGCAGCTGAAGGGTTGTAGCCGTAGAGTCGAAGACTCGTAGAATAATCTCAGAGCATAAACAACTGTGAAAGGCCAAGGAAGAAATGTAAAGCCTAAGACTCATAGAATCGAAGATTTTCAAGGTTAAAGACTCACAGAGTCGAAGAGCCTCTTAGTCAAGTAAAATAAACTAAGAAACCCGAAGGTCATAGATCCCGTGAGCTAGGGTCGTAGACTCGCAGCTGTAACAACGGATAGATTAGGCGCACTACGAAGAAGTCACTCTAAGAGCCATTAGGAAAGTCGTAGACTCATAGAGTCGTAGACTCACAGTTAATAGAGTGACACAAGAGGCTTAATCTAACTCGAACTCTAGCCTCGAAGACTCAAAGATGTGTGAGTTGTAGACTCACAGATATCAATAATGTAAAGCCTAAAGCAAACTTCTGCAACTTTGATAAGCTCTAACTAAAACCTTCGAGTCACCAAACCTACGAGGCACTCACCTTCAAAGCATACTTACAACCCTAAGCATATTCACTTGGCGATATCTTCAGCTAGGGTTTGTACAGTAAACTGCGCCATCCAGAGCAGCTGGAGTGCAATTAATGCCGCATTAATTGCAATCAACCACTCTCCACAGATGAACGGCCAAGATCGATTGCGCAAGTATGGGCATGCAACTGCGCAACATGGGCAACAGATCTACAAATCAGAGCAGATCAACCCATCCCCTGACATCCCGCATATCCAATGGCGGGAAGTCAGTCTGTTGGATGGACAACTAGGCGTATAGCAATCTAACCTTAAAAATATATATCTCTCTCACACGAAACGACAAAAAGATGAGTTAGTTTCTTTCTCTGAAAGCGTGGAAAACATAGAACACAAGATAAAGGATTCTTACACACATTAAGAAAATATCTTTTGCAGAATTCAAGCAAGAGTTCCAATGCAAGAGAGAGACTCTAAGAGAGAGAACAAACTTGGAAGTGTTGTGCGCCGCGTTAAACTAAGATCAAGATCAAACCTTTCGATCTATAATACTTTCTTGTTTATCCAAGATCCAACACGATCATTGAGTCTCTTCTCCGTGTTGTTTCCCACAATCAAAACTATCTCCGAGCATTCCTATCATATCTGAGATCTGTTTAGCAAAGAACATTTACTCCCATCTCAGATTTGTCTGATAGTTAATTACGTCTCACATCACTCACATTACTACTGTCGTCTTCTCTATCAATACTTCCACGTAGTTATCCATAGACAATTCCAAAACCAGCTAACAGTCTAGCTTCCATAGGCGAAGAAAGTCTATTCACCGCCCCTCTAGACTCACTTTGGGACTTACAATTGGTATCAGAGCAGTTCTATAACTCCGTAGAGATCCCTAAATAGCTGACATAGATTCCAGCAGTGCAGCTCTAGCTCTCGAGCAAGCTCCAGTTCCTTTTGAGGAACTTGAAGCCAGTCGTGCTCCAGAAGAAGGAGCGACTGGAGACCAGGAGCAGGAAGAACCGAGTACCAGTAGCAACAAGAAAGAACAAGAAGACTTCTATGACGTTCTGCCTGGCTCATCCTCCCAAGTACCTATGTGCACACCCGCGCGCTTTTCAAAATGGAAAGCGAGAATAAGAGCATACCTAGACATGCTCGACACCTATCTCTGGGAAACAATAAAGAACGGACCTTTCACCCCAAAGAGTATGCAGAGAGGTCGGTTAATGACGAAGGACCCAGATAGTTGGTCTAAGGTGGAGCAGAGGAAAGTAAAACTTGGATTCAAGGCAAAAGCCATACTTTTCTCTACGCTCGATGATGACATGTTCATGGATGTGCAGGACCTGTTGGATTGGGTGCCCTAGACCCAACCACTGTACATGTATATATTGGGGATTTCATTGTATTATACATTATGTGTTTATATATTTATCAGTGTATGTTCATTATACTTCCGCGTTCACATACACGATAATGTCCATAGTATATTGTCGCATCAATCGGTTATAGCAGTCCCCGCTATAATGAGAACCTATTGGATGTTATGACAATATCTTAAACTATATGTCCTATGGTCTAGATACATCTTTCTGATTGGACACAGAAGATGTTTGACTATCAGGTGTTGGGGGCTCATAAGCATTGAGACACTTTCTCATAGTGTTCGCACTTGGTGATCTCCAAGTTTGGGAGATCATGAGGACTGACCCATTAATGAGAACGGCACCGATATTCCCATACATGCACCGAGAGGGGGGGTGAATCGGTGTATCAATTTAATTTTTACCCCTTTTCTTATTTACCCCTGATGATCTCTTTAGTCAACTCAATTTCGTGTTCGTATGCCAAATAAAAAGAAACAACAAAGACAAGGCACACAACAATTACGTGGTTCATCCTACAATGTGTAGAGCTACGTCCACGGCGTGATTAGCAATTTGCTAACCACAGAATCTTCACTATGCGATTTAGGATAACACACTACTACCCAAGGCTCACCGCCTCGATACAAGTTTAGGGTCTCTGCCCTTGGGTTCACTACCCAATTACAATCTTCTCACAATCAAAACAATGACTGAATCACACCGATTCCAGCCTTACAATCATAACAAATTGATTTCTCAAATTTCACAGCCTAAACAACCAAAATGTAAGTTGATTTTGATCACCAACCCGTGAGAAATCAAAATAAGAAGCTCTTGTTGTTGTAGACTAACCCTTTAACTCTAGGGTTCTTCCTTCGACCTCTTGAATGATCGGAACACGCTCCTTGTGACTGGATCTTGATCTTCGGTTGATTCACAATCCACTATAGCTCTCTTTTTCTCAAATATAATCAATAAAATTTGCTCTGGAGCTATCTCTCCAAAAACCCACACAAGATAGGACGAAAATCATGGTATATATATCACCATATTACCCTAATCTCCTCCCATATAATCAGCGACCAGCTCCTGACCATTGATCTCTTTCTTTGAGTTAATTTCCACCCTTGGATCTAGGTTAAAGCCTCTCTCTTAACCTAATCCAGCAGCCAAATCTCCACTATTGATCTAATCTTGAATATAATATTATCCATAGGATCAAACTTATTTAAATGAAATAATCTTAACCATTGGATCAAGCTCACCTTAATCAACAGATCTCAGCCATACACCTGGCGAACTCTGATCTGCATGTGCTAATGTCGGTATATTGACCATAACTTTCTCCACAGAGCTCAAATTCACTTGAAGTCAAAAGCAAAGATGTAGATCCTTAAGTCCTCTATCCACCCCTAAAAAATGGTGAAATTCTGAGCCAAAAATAAGCCTGCACACATCATCCTATTTGCACACGATATCACTTTAGATGGCTATTTTGACCTAGAAGAAGGTCTCAAACTTTTTCACGTGCAGAACAAAAGTTGCTCCAAATAATGTCATAAACATGTCCTCAAAATTTCAGAGCAATCGGACAAGAATTGCCTTTGCACGTGATATGGGCTTTTCACGTGCAGAGCCCAATTGGCTCAAAATTAGGCCATAAACATGTCCTCAAAATTTCAGGAGCAATTGGACAAGAATTGCCTTTGCACGTGATATGGGCTTTTCACGTGCGAGCCAAATGTGCTCCAATTTCTCTAGTGAGTCCCCCATAAACTATAGATCAATAATGCCTTCGCACGCAATATTGATTGTAGCTCCAAACATCATTAAAATACTATTTTTGCATGTGATAATATCTCGCTTCTCTGGACCTCCTCTTTCTTTCATATGGTGCAATCACAAGGTTGACAACAATGACAACACAATCAGCATGCCAACTCTCAACAACTCACATTGGGAATAACAATCTCCCCCTTTGGAATTGTTGGCAACCACAGCAACCATAATGGGTCATAATGGGTTCAACTCTGCTGTAACCTGTTGAACTACACATAACATAGACTCGCAATCGGAAATCCCCTTCAATATTATATTACACCTCCTGCAAAAAAACAATTCCTGTGTGCAGTCATCATACACACACTCCCCCCTATATATGACTTCTCATATTAATCTCGCACTCTACTTTCGTTCAGACCTTCCTTCCTCCGTCGATGATAATTAATGATGGTATAATTAATGATGGTTCTCCTCCTGGAAACAACTCCCCTGATAGAAGGTTAACTCCCCCTGTCGAGGACATCTCTCCCTCTTTCTGGAACATCTCTCCCCCTTTGACAACAATTCCAAAGAATTGAAACAGGGCGTCAGTACAACACATCCTCTCGCAAAGTAGATACTACCGAAAGAACTAGGGGTTCTCACAGGAACCTGGAGGGTATCTGGGGTGATCCTACTCCCTCAATGAGAGGGATACACACCGAGGCTAGCTCGATGTTGCTCAAACAATTCTCGTGGCGGAGGCTTAGTAAATATGTCAGCTATTTGTTGCTTGCTGACTACAAAGTCCAACTGAATAATCTTCCTCTCCACTTTTTCTCTCAGAAAATGATACCTGATGTCGATGTGCTTACACCTGGAATGATGAACACTATTCTTACTCAGATTTATGGCACTTTGATTGTCACATTTTATCACAGTTGTGCCCGTAACTCCCTTAATCAAGTCTCTAAGTTGTCTCTTCATCCAGATTACCTGAGTGCATGTTGAAGCACTCGCTATATATTCTGCCTCCGTAGTACTCAAAGACACACTCTCCTGTTTCTTCGAGCCAGGAAACACATCTGTTGCCCAAAAAGAATGCTCCACCGGAGGTGGACTTTCTATCATCTCGCAACCTGCCCAATCGCATCACCGTAAGCAACCAAAGTCAAATCTGCATTTTTCTGGATACCAAAGCCCATAATCCCGCTTCACTGCAGTCATATGTGACTCTTTTGGATTAGCTTGATATCGTGCCACAAGACAAACTGCTCGCATAATATCTGGTCGTGTGGCTGTCAAGTATAATAAACTACCGATCATGCTCCTATAGAGCTCTGTCCACACTTGGACCATCTTCATCCTTAGAAATCTGACACCTACCTCCATAGGGGTAGAAATGGGCTTACAATCACCCATTCCAAACTTCATCAGCATGTCTCTAGTGTACTTTGCCTGTGATAAGAATATGCCATTCTTTCTCTGTTCAACTTGCAGACCCAAAAAGTATGATAGCTCTCCTATCATAGACATCTCAAATTCTGCCCGCATTAATCCGAAAAGCGCTTGCACATATCTTCACCATCCTGGCAAATATTATATCATCCACATATACAATGATTACTAGCTGGCCTCTATCACTCTTCCTGATATACAAGTTGCTGTCCACTGTTCCTTTCTTGAACCGAAGTCTTCCAAGATACTTATCCAGCCTTGAATACCAAGCTCGTGGTGCCTGTTTCAAGCCATACGAGCTTTCTTCAACCTGCATACCTTGGTTTCATCATCTCCAAGTATGAAACCATCCGGCTGTTCCATATAAACTTCTTCTTCAAGATCTCCATTCAAGAAGGCTGACTTCACATCCATCCGAAAAATCTTATATTTTAGATGTGCAAGAATCGCCAAAAACATTCGAACACTTTCTAGCCTTGCAACAGGGGCAAAAGTTTCATCAAAGTCAACTCCTTCCACTTGTGAATAACCTTCTGAGACTAGTCGTGCTTTATTTCGAATGATTTTGCCATCCTCATTCATTTTGTTTCGTAGACCCATTTGCGACCAATCACATTTTTGTTCTTAGGTCTTTCCACTAGCTCCCATGTGTTGTTTTTCTCAATTTGATCGAGCTCCTCATCCATAGCTTTGATCCAAAAAGGATCATCTTGAGCCTCTCCAACAGATGTAGGCTCAACTTGTGATATTAAAGCCGTAGCTTGAATTTGTCTTCTTGTTCTCACCTGGTGCATTGGCATCACCAATGATTTGTGTTCTACCAGCCTCTACCACTTGAGAGTTCGCTGAACTCTTCTTTCTTCTAGTAGATCGTGATTCCGTAGTATCGGCCTGTCTCTGAATCACTATCACCGCCTAAGCCTCGCCACTTCCTTATCTTGATTGGTAGTAGTCATGGTAGACTCTGCTTCTTCTCCTAGTGGATCATCAACCTTTATTGTTGTGGTCTCTCTTGAGTTCTGTATCTCCATAACCTTCACATCACAACTCTCAACCAACTTCGTAACCTATAATTATAAACCTTGTATGCTTTGGTGTAAGAGTAACCCAAAAACATCCCTTTATCGGCTTTCTTATCAAACTTGCCGATAGGATCCTTCCTCTTGATATAACATGGGCTTCCAAACACTCTGAAGTGTTTCCATTGTTGCTTTATACCCATACCATAATTCATATGGAGTCTTGGTAGAATTAGACCTTAACAAGGTTCCGTTTTGCATATATACCGCAACTCGTGTGGCCTCCTTCCAAAATCTTTGTGGAACATTATTATCTATCATCATAGTTCTTGCCATTTCCACAACTCGCTTCTGTTTTTCCTTTCTACCACTCCATTTCTTTGTGGTGTTCGACGCTAGATTTTTGATGGAGAATTCCATACTTTGCCAAATAAGCCTCAAACTCTCCAGATGTGAACTCACTACCATGATCGACCTCAATGCTTTTATTTTAACCCCAAGCTGATTTTCTACTCTCTTCTTGTAGTCCTTGAAGCATTTGAATGCATCACTCTTGTGCTTGAGATGAATAATAGTAGTCGCTTCATGAAGTCATCAATTAATAACATAAAGTACCTCTCGCCATTGGTACCTTTGGTTCTCATAGGTCCACATAAATCGGTGTGTATTAGACTCAAGCAAACTTGAGCTGTTGTGCTCCTTCGGTTTGTGCACTATACTTGTTTGCTTTCCTTCTTGACAAACGCCACACACTGTATCTCTATCTCTCTGGAGATCAGGCAAATCTGCCACTGCCTGATTAGTTACTAGGGCTCTCATATTCTTCTGATTTAGGTGCCCTAATCTCCTATGCCATAGCTCATTCTCATCTGCTTTGCTAAAACAGCCAAGTCTCTTCATTTGTACCTTGAATATGGTACAAGTTTCCATCTGTCCTCTTGCCTCTAGCAATCACATCTGTCGATCCCTTCTTCTTGATTAGACAGCTTTTGTTAGTAAAAATAACATCATGTCCATCATCACATAGTTGACTGACACTCAACAAACTGTGCCTTAACCCTTCAACCAGATACACATTTTCTGACTGCAGCTGATTGCCTCTAATTTTTGCTTTTCCTTTCCCTCTGATTTGCAGTAACCCATTGTCACCAAATTTGACTGTGCCACTGCTCTTCTCTGTAGATAAATTTAGAAGCTTCCTATTCCAGTCATGTGTGATGTACAACCACTGTCTAGTATCCAAGTCGTATCATTGCTATCTGCCTTTAATGCTACCTCGGCTACATTAGCTTTCTCTTTTGGCTCGTACTCCATCTTGCTAGATGAAGGTTTTATAATGTTTGTCACCTTTGAGTTCTCACGACCTTAACATCAACTCCATTATGTACTTTTCTCTGTGCTTGTTGATGTTGCTCCTTTGGGATCTGTCCTAGTAGAATGGTCATGCATCTTCTAGCCATGTGACCCTTCTTACCACACCTGTAGCAGTAGATATAAGCCAAACTGAACCTACGCCCTCTGCTCTGCCGGGTTCTATTACATTGCTCAGATTTGTGTCCTTGCAACCCACAACTAAAACAATACCCTTCAAATCTTCTAATCCTTTGAACTCCATGTTCGGGGCTTGCCTCATATTAACAATGGTAGTCTTCTTCGATTCACAGTTGTCTTTGGCTTTTCAACTTGCTTTGACACCTGCCTAGTGGTTTCACCGCATTTGCCTTTGATTTTGGCTTCTTGATCATCAATTCTAATTTCCCTTGCTTTTGAGCTTTCTGGATTTGTAGACTCTTTCTTTTGCAACTGCATCCTAAGCTCACAAATCTCGACCTCCAACTGCTCAAGCATTTAATCTTCCTGATTCAAGTTCTTTAGTGAGATCATCTCAGGTCTTGATATACTCTTCAATCTTCACTTTTGATTCCATCAACAATCTCTGGAATCATCAAAAAGAACTGTGACTTTCTTCTCTTTCTTCAGAGATTTAATTGTGGCCCTCTGTTCAATAATCTTCTTCAGAGCTCGATTCAGTTCCTCTCCAAAGTCATACTCTAGTTCTTCCTCTTCACAGTCTTCCTCTTGTGAAGGTTCATCTTCTTCCTGACTCTGTTGCTGCATGGACACCATAAATACTTGTTCTTCAATAAGCACTCGATGCCTCCTCCTCGGTTGAACTTGAATCATCCAAAACAGCACTAAGATAGTTTCTTAGTTTGTTCAGGCTTCGCTTTCTTTGTTTGTTTGCTCTTCTTCTGGAAATATGGCTTCTTTTTCTGTACTGATCATCATTAACATTTTTCTCCTTTGTATCCAACTTCTCACTTGGACACTCTTGAGCAAAATGTCCACGGCCTCCACAATTGAAGCATGTCACGGTAGACTTATCCTTTCCTTTGCTTTTCAGACTTGTCTTCTTTCTGAATTTTCTAGATAGCAAAGCCTGTAGCAACTCCTCTTCTCTATCAGTGTCATCTCCACTGGTAGATGCATCTTCTTGGATAAGTTTAGCTTTTCCCTTTTTGGCATGAAAAGCTATCTCTGCTGGCTCCTCTTTCTTTTTCTTGGAAGATTCACCATAGCCTGCTACCCTCATCTCATATGCAACCAATGTGCTTCTCAATCCATCCAATGTCATGATCTCATATTGTCCACTTTCTTCTATAGCTGACACCTTGGGATTGTACACAGCTGGCAATGATCTCAAAATTTTCTTTACAATTTCAGAGTCACTAATCTCATATCCATGCCCTCTGCACAGGTTGATTATGTCATGCACTCTGTTAAAGAAGTCTTCCAACTGATCAGATTCTGTCATCTTCAAAGCTTCATATTGAGCTTTGTATACCTGTAACTTCGCCTCTATGACCTTAGTGTCACCTTCATGAACACTCTTCAGTTTGTTCCACATATCAAAGGCCGTCTCACACCGCAACACCCTTGAATACTCATTTTCGGATAAGGCAGTCACAATAAAATGTTGTGCCTTAGCATCAGCCTCATAGCTTCTTCGATCGGCATCATTCCAATTCCAGGGCTCTTCGACATGTATACTTGGTAGATATTGCTTGAGAAACAAAAATACCTTGAGCAGCAAGATACTTCAACATCCTACCCTTCCATCTCTGATAGTTTGTACCATCAAAACTTGGTATAGCTGTTCTGATACTCATACTAGAAAGATCCATCACCTAAGAATAAAAACAAACACCTCTTGTCTTGATCTAAACCAGGCTGTCAAGCCTATCAGGTTTCACCTTGCTCGATACCAATTGATATTCCCATACATGCACCGAGAGCGGGGGTGAATCGGTGTATCAATTTAATTTTTACCCCTTTTCTTATTTACCCCTGATGATCTCTTTAGTCAACTCAATTTTCGTGTTCGTATGCCAAATAAAAAGAAACAACAAAGACAAGGCACACAACAATTACGTGGTTCATCCTACAATGTGTAGAGCTACGTCCACGGCGTGATTAGCAATTTGCTAACCACAGAATCTTCACTATGCGATTTAGGATAAGACACTACTACCCAAGGCTCACCGCCTCGATACAAGTTTAGGGTCTCTGCCCTTGGGTTCACTACCCAATTACAATCTTCTCACAATCAAAACAATGACTGAATCACACCGATTCCAGCCTTACAATCATAACAAATTGATTTCTCAAATTTCATGACCTAAACAACCAAAATGTAAGTTGATTTTGATCACCAACTTGTGAGAAATCAAAATAAGAAGCTCTTGTTGTTGTAGACTAACCCTTTAACTCTAGGGTTCTTCCTTCGACCTCTTGAATGATCGAACACGCTCCTTGTAACTGGATCTTGATCTTCGGTTGATTCACAATCCACTATAGCTCTCTTTTTCTCAAATATAATCAATAAAATTTGCTCTGGAGCTATCTCTCCAAAAACCCACACAAGATAGGACGAAAATCATGGTATATATATCACCATATTACCCTAATCTCCTCCCATATAATCACGACCAGCTCCTGACCATTGATCTCTTTCTTTGAGTTAATTTCCACCCTTGGATCTAGGTTAAAGCCTCTCTCTTAACCTAATCCAGCAGCCAAATCTCCACTATTGATCTAATCTTGAATATAATATTATCCATAGGATCAAACTTATTTAAATGAAATAATCTTAACCATTGGATCAAGCTCACCTTAATCAACAGGATCTCGGCCATACACCTGGCGAACTCGATCTGCATGTGCTAATGTCGGTATATTGACCATAACTTTCTCCACAGAGCTCAAATTCACTTGAAGTCAAAAGCAAAGATGTAGATCCTTAAGTCCTCTATCCACCCCTAAAAAATGGTGAAATTCTGAGCCAAAAATAAGCCTGCACACATCATCCTATTTGCACACGATATCACTTTAGATGGCTATTTTGACCTAGAAGAAGGTCTCAAACTTTTTCACGTGCAGAACAAAAGTTGCTCCAAATAATGTCATAAACATGTCCTCAAAATTTCAGAGCAATCGGACAAGAATTGCCTTTGCACGTGATATGGGCTTTTCACGTGCGAGCCCAATTGGCTCAAAATTAGGCCATAAACATGTCCTCAAAATTTCAGAGCAATTGGACAAGAATTGCCTTTGCACGTGATATGGGCTTTTCACGTGCGAGCCAAATGTGCTCCAATTTCTCTAGTGAGTCCCCCATAAACTATAGATCAATAATGCCTTCTGCACGCAATATTGATTGTAGCTCCAAACATCATTAAAATACTATTTTTGCATGTGATAATATCTGCTTCTCTGGACCTCCTCTTTCTTTCATATGGTGCAATCACAAGGTTGACAACAATGACAACACAATCAGCATGCCAACTCTCAACAACTCACATTGGGAATAACAATCTCCCCCTTTGGAATTGTTGGCAACCACAGCAACCATAATGGGTCATAATGGGTTCAACTCTGCTGTAACCTGTTGAACTACACATAACATAGACTCGCAATCGGAAATCCCCTTCAATATTATATTACACCTCCTGCAAAAAACAATTCCTGTGTGCAGTCATCATACACACACTCCCCCTATATATGACTTCTCATATTAATCTTGCACTCTACTTTGCTGCAGACCTTCCTTCCTCCGTCAGATGATAATTAATGATGGTATAATTAATGATGGTTCTCCTCCCTGGAAACAACTCCCCGATAGAAGGTTAACTCCCCCCGTCGAGGACATCTCTCCCTCTTTCTGGAACATCTCTCCCCCTTTGACAACAATTCCAAAGAATTGAAACAGGGCGTCGCACAACACATCCTCTCGCAAAGTAGATACTACTTGAAAGAACTAGGGGTTCTCACAGGAACCTGGAGGGTATCTGGGGTGATCCTACTCCCTCAATGAGAGGGATACACACCGAGGCTAGCTCGATGTTGCTCAAACAATTCTCGTGGCGAGAGGCTTAGTAAATATGTCGGCTATTTGTTGCTTGCCGACTACAAAGTCCAACTGAATAATCTTCCTCTCCACTTTTTCTCTCGGAAAATGATACCTGATGTCGATGTGCTTACACCTGGAATGATGAACACTATTCTTACTCGGATTTATGGCACTTTGATTGTCACATTTTATCACAGTTGTGCTCGTAACTCCCTTAATCAAGTCTCTAAGCCGTCTCTTCATCCAGATTACCTGAGTGCATCTTGAAGCTACCGCTATATATTCTGCCTCTCGTAGTACTCAAAGACACACTCTCCTGTTTCTTACCGAGCCAGGAAACACATCTGTTGCCCAAAAAGAATGCTCCACCAGGAGGTGGACTTTCTATCATCTCTGGCAACCTGCCCAATCAGCATCACCGTAAGCAACCAAAGTCAAATCTGCATTTTCTGGATACCAAAGCCCATAATCCCGCTTCACTGCAGTCATATGTGACTCTTTTGGATTAGCTTGATATCGTGCCACAAGACAAACCGCCCGCATAATATCTGGTCGTGTGGCTGTCAAGTATAATAAACTACCGATCATGCTCCTATAGAGCTTGTTCCACACTTGGACCATCTTCATCCTTAGAAATCGACACCTACCTCCATAGGGGTAGAAATGGGCTTACAATCACCCATTCCAAACTTCATCAAGCATGTCTCTAGTGTACTTTGCCTGTGATAAGAATATGCCATTCTTTCTCTGTTCAACTTGCAGACCCAAAAAGTATGATAGCTCTCCTATCATAGACATCTCAAATTCTGCCCGCATTAATCCGAAAACCGCTTGCACATATCTTCACCGTCCCTGGCAAATATTATATCATCCACATATACAATGATTACTAGCTGGCCTCTATCACTCTTCCTGATATACAAGTTGCTGTCCATTGTTCCTTTCTTGAACCGAAGTCTTCCAAGATACTTATCCAGCCTTGAATACCAAGCTCGTGGTGCCTGTTCCAAGCCATACAGAGCTTTCTTCAACTTGCATACCTTGGTTTCATCATCTCCAAGTATGAAACCATCCGGCTGTTCCATATAAACTTCTTCTTCAAGATCTCCATTCAAGAAGGCTGACTTCACATCCATCCGAAAAATCTTATATTTTAGATGTGCAAAGAATCGCCAAAAACATTCGAACACTTTCTAGCCTTGCAACAGGGGCAAAAGTTTCATCAAAGTCAACTCCTTCCACCCGTGAATAACCTTACTGGACTAGTCGTGCTTTATTTCGAATGATTTTGCCATCCTCATTCATTTTGTTTTGTAGACCCATTTGCGACCAATCACATTTTTGTTCTTAGGTCTTTCCACTAGCTCCCATGTGTTGTTTTTCTCAATTTGATCGAGCTCCTCATCCATAGCTTTGATCCAAAAGGATCATCTTGAGCCTCTCCAACGAGATGTAGGCTCAACTTGTGATATTAAAGCCGTAGCTTGAATTTGTCTTCTTGTTCTCACTGGTGCATTGGCATCACCAATGATTTGTGTTCTACCAGCCTCTACCACTTGAGAGTTCGCTGAACTCTTCTTTCTTCTAGTAGGCTGTGATTTGTAGTATCGCCTTCGTCTCTGAATCACTATCACCGCCTAAGCTTGCCACTTCCTTATCTTGATTGGTAGTAGTCATGGTAGACTCGCTTCTTCTCCTAGTGGATCATCAACCTTTATTGTTGTGGTCTCTTCTGGAGTTCTGTATCTCCATAACCTTCACATCACAACTCTCAACCAACTTCGTAACCTATAATTATAAACCTTGTATGCTTCTCTGGTGTAAGAGTAACCCAAAAACATCCCTTTATCGGCTTTCTTATCAAACTTGCCGATAGGATCCTTCCTCTTGATATAACATGGGCTTCCAAACACTCGAAGTGTTTCACTGTTGCTTTATACCCATACCATAATTCATATGGAGTCTTGGTAGAATTAGACCTTAACAAGGTTCTCGTTTTGCATATATATCGCAACCTGTGTGGCCTCCTTCCAAAATCTTTGTGGAACATTATTATCTATCATCATAGTTCTTGCCATTTCCACAACCGCTTCTGTTTTTCCTTTCTACCACTCCATTTTCTTGTGGTGTTCGACGCTAGATTTTTGATGGAGAATTCCATACTTTGCCAAATAAGCCTCAAACTCTCCAGATGTGAACTCACTACCATGATCGACCTCAATGCTTTTATTTTAACCCCAAGCTGATTTTCTACTCTCTTCTTGTAGTCCTTGAAGCATTTGAATGCATCACTCTTGTGCTTGAGATGAATAATAGTAGTCGATCCCTGAAGTCATCAATTAATAACATAAAGTACCTCTCGCCATTGGTACCTTTGGTTCTCATAGGTCCACATAAATCAGTGTGTATTAGACTCAACAAACTTGAGTGTTGTGCTCCTTCGGTTTGTGCACTATACTTGTTTGCTTTCCTTCTTGACAAACGCCACACACTCGTATCTCTATCTCTCTGGAGATCAGGCAAATCTGCCACCGCTCGATTAGTTACTAGGGCTCTCATATTCTTCTGATTTAGGTGCCCTAATCTCCTATGCCATAGCTCATTCTCATCTGCTTTGCTAAAAAAGCAAGTCTCTTCATTTGTACCTTGAATATGGTACAAGTTTCCATCCTGTCCTCTTGCCTCTAGCAATCACATCTGTCGATCCCTTCTTCTTGATTAGACAGCTTTTGTTAGTAAAAATAACATCATGTCCATCATCACATAGTTGACTGACACTCAACAAACTGTGCCTTAACCCTTCAACCAGATACACATTTTCCGATTTGCACGGTGATTGCCTCTAATTTTTGCTTTTCCTTTCCCTCGATTTGCGGTAACCCATTGTCACCAAATTTGACTGTGCCACGTTCTTCTCTGTAGATAAATTTAGAAGCTTCCTATTCCCAGTCATGTGTGTGATGTACAACCACCGTCTAGTATCCAAGTCGTATCATTGCTATCTGCCTTTAATGCTACCTCGCCTACATTAGCTTTCTCTTTTGGCTGTACTCCATCTTGCTAGATGAAGGTTTTATAATGTTTGTCACCTGCTGAGTTCTCACGACCTTAACATCAACTCCATTATGTACTTTTCTCTGTGCTTGTTGATGTTGCTCCTTTGGGATCTGTCCTAGTAGAATGGTCATGCATCTTCTAGCCATGTGACCCTTCTTACCACACCGTAGCAGTAGATATAAGCCAAACCGAACCTACGCCCTCGCTTTCTGCCGGTTCTATTACATTGCTCGGATTTGTGTCCTTGCAACCCACAACTAAAACAATACCCTTCAAATCTTCTAATCCTTTGAACTCCATGTTCGGGGCTTGCCTCATATTAACAATGGTAGTCTTCTCTTGATTCACGATTGTCTTTGGCTTTTCAACTTGCTTTGACACCTGCCTAGTGGTTTCACCGCATTTGCCTTTGATTTTGGCTTCTTGATCATCAATTCTAATTTCCCTTGCTTTTGAGCTTTCTGGATTTGTAGACTCTTTCTTTTGCAACCGCATCCTAAGCTCACAAATCTCGACCTCCAATCGCTCAAGCATTTAATCTTCCTGATTCAAGTTCTTTAGTGAGATCATCTACAGTCTTGATATACTCTTCAATCTTCACTTTTGATTCCATCAACAGTCACTGGAATCATCAAAAAGAACTTCAACCAACTTTCTTCTCTTTCTTCAGAGATTTAATTGTGGCCCTCTGTTCAATAATCTTCTTCGAGCTCGATTCGGTTCCTCTCCAAAGTCATACTCTAGTTCTTCCTCTTCACGGTCTTCCTCTTGTGAAGGTTCATCTTCTTCCTGACTCTGTTGCTGCATGGACACCATAAATACTTGTTCTTCAATAGCATCTCGATGCCTCCTCCTCGGTTGAACTTGAATCATCCAAAACAAGCACTAAGATAGTTTCTTAGTTTGTTGCTCTTCCTCTCTTGTTTGTTTGCTCTTCTCTGGAAATATGGCTTCTTTTTCTGATCTGATCATCATTAACATTTTTCTCCTTTGTATCCAACTTCTCACTTGGACACTCTTGAGCAAAATGTCCACGGCCTCCACAATTGAAGCATGTCACGGTAGACTTATCCTTTCCTTTGCTTTTCGGACTTGTCTTCTTTCGAATTTTCTAGATAGCAAAGCCTGTAGCAACTCCTCTTCTCTATCAGTGTCATCTCCACTGGTAGATGCATCTTCTTGGATAAGTTTAGCTTTTCCCTTTTTGGCATGAAAAGCTATCTCTGCTGGCTCCTCTTTCTTTTTCTTGGAAGATTCACCATAGCCTGCTACCCTCATCTCATATGCAACCAATGTGCTTCTCAATCCATCCAATGTCATGATCTCATATTGTCCACTTTCTTCTATAGCTGACACCTTGGGATTGTACACAGCTGGCAATGATCTCAAAATTTTCTTTACAATTTCAGAGTCACTAATCTCATATCCATGCCCTCTGCACAGGTTGATTATGTCATGCACTCTGTTAAAGAAGTCTTCCAACTGATCAGATTCTGTCATCTTCAAAGCTTCATATTGAGCTTTGTATACCTGTAACTTCGCCTCTATGACCTTAGTGTCACCTTCATGAACACTCTTCAGTTTGTTCCACATATCAAAGGCTGTCTCACACTGCAACACCCTTGAATACTCATTTTCAGATAAGGCAGTCACAATAAAATGTTGTGCCTTAGCATCAGCCTCATAGCTTCTTCGATCAGCATCATTCCAGATTTCAGGGCTCTTCTGACATGTATACTTGGTAGATATTGCTTGAGAAACAAAAATACCTTGAGCAGCAAGATACTTCAACATCCTACCCTTCCATCTCTGATAGTTTGTACCATCAAAACTTGGTATAGCTGTTTTGATACTCATACTAGAAAGATCCATCACCTAAGAATAAAAACAAACACCTCTTGTGCTGATCTAAACCAGGCGTCAAGCCTATCAGGTTTCACCTTGCTCTGATACCAATTGATATTCCCATACATGCACTGAGAGGGGGGGTGAATCAGTGTATCAATTTAATTTTTACCCCTTTTCTTATTTACCCCTGATGATCTCTTTAGTCAACTCAATTTCTGTGTTCGTATGCCAAATAAAAAGAAACAACAAAGACAAGGCACACAACAATTACGTGGTTCATCCTACAATGTGTAGAGCTACGTCCACGGCGTGATTAGCAATTTGCTAACCACGAGAATCTTCACTATGCGATTTAGGATAACACACTACTACCCAAGGCTCACCGCCTCGATACAAGTTTAGGGTCTCTGCCCTTGGGTTCACTACCCAATTACAATCTTCTCACAATCAAAACAATGACCGAATCACACTGATTCCAGCCTTACAATCATAACAAATTGATTTCTCAAATTTCACGACCTAAACAACCAAAATGTAAGTTGATTTTGATCACCAACCTGTGAGAAATCAAAATAAGAAGCTCTTGTTGTTGTAGACTAACCCTTTAACTCTAGGGTTCTTCCTTCGACCTCTTGAATGATCGGAACACGCTCCTTGTGACTGGATCTTGATCTTCGGTTGATTCACAATCCACTATAGCTCTCTTTTTCTCAAATATAATCAATAAAATTTGCTCTGGAGCTATCTCTCCAAAAACCCACACAAGATAGGACGAAAATCATGGTATATATATCACCATATTACCCTAATCTCCTCCCATATAATCAGCAGCCAGCTCCCGACCATTGATCTCTTTCTTTGAGTTAATTTCCACCCTTGGATCTAGGTTAAAGCCTCTCTCTTAACCTAATCCAGAGCCAAATCTCCACTATTGATCTAATCTTGAATATAATATTATCCATAGGATCAAACTTATTTAAATGAAATAATCTTAACCATTGGATCAAGCTCACCTTAATCAACAGATCTCGGCCATACACCTGGCGAACTCGATCTGCATGTGCTAATGTCGGTATATTGACCATAACTTTCTCCACAGAGCTCAAATTCACTTGAAGTCAAAAGCAAAGATGTAGATCCTTAAGTCCTCTATCCACCCCTAAAAAATGGTGAAATTCTGAGCCAAAAATAAGCCTGCACACATCATCCTATTTGCACACGATATCACTTTAGATGGCTATTTTGACCTAGAAGAAGGTCTCAAACTTTTTCACGTGCAGAACAAAAGTTGCTCCAAATAATGTCATAAACATGTCCTCAAAATTTCAGAGCAATCGGACAAGAATTGCCTTTGCACGTGATATGGGCTTTTCACGTGCGAGCCCAATTGGCTCAAAATTAGGCCATAAACATGTCCTCAAAATTTAGAGCAATTGGACAAGAATTGCCTTTGCACGTGATATGGGCTTTTCACGTGCGAGCCAAATGTGCTCCAATTTCTCTAGTGAGTCCCCCATAAACTATAGATCAATAATGCCTTCTGCACGCAATATTGATTGTAGCTCCAAACATCATTAAAATACTATTTTTGCATGTGATAATATCTGCTTCTCTGGACCTCCTCTTTCTTTCATATGGTGCAATCACAAGGTTGACAACAATGACAACACAATCAGCATGCCAACTCTCAACAACTCACATTGGGAATAACAATCTCCCCCCTTTGGAATTGTTGGCAACCACAACAACCATAATGGGTCATAATGGGTTCAACTCTCTGTAACTTGTTGAACTACACATAACATAGACGCAATCAGAAATCCCCTTCAATATTATATTACACCTCCTGCAAAAAAACAATTCCCTTGTGCAGTCATCATACACACACTTCCCCCTATATATGACTTCTCATATTAATCTTGCACTCTACTTTGCTGCAGACCTTCCTTCCTCCGTCAGATGATAATTAATGATGGTATAATTAATGATGGTTCTCCTCCTGGAAACAACTCCCCTGATAGAAGGTTAACTCCCCCTGTCGAGGACATCTCTCCCTCTTTCTGGAACATCTCTCCCCCTTTGACAACAATTCCAAAGAATTGAAACAGGGCGTCAGTACAACACATCCTCTGCAAAGTAGATACTACTGAAAGAACTAGGGGTTCTCACAGGAACCTGGAGGGTATCTGGGGTGATCCTACTCCCTCAATGAGAGGGATACACACCGAGGCTAGCTCGATGTTGCTCAAACAATTCTCGTGGCAGAGGCTTAGTAAATATGTCAGCTATTTGTTGCTTGCGACTACAAAGTCCAACCGAATAATCTTCCTCTCCACTTTTTCTCTCAGAAAATGATACCCGATGTCGATGTGCTTACACCTGGAATGATGAACACTATTCTTACTCGGATTTATGGCACTTTGATTGTCACATTTTATCACGGTTGTGCTTGTAACTCCCTTAATCAAGTCTCTAAGTTGTCTCTTCATCCAGATTACCTGAGTGCATTTGAAGCTCTCGCTATATATTCTGCCTCTGTAGTACTCAAAGACACACTCTCCTGTTTCTTACCGAGCCAGGAAACACATCTGTTGCCCAAAAGAATGCTCCACCTGGAGGTGGACTTTCTATCATCTCTGCAACCGCCCAATCAATCGCATCACCGTAAGCAACCAAAGTCAAATCTGCATTTTCTGGATACCAAAGCCCATAATCCCGCTTCACTGAGTCATATGTGACTCTTTTGGATTAGCTTGATATCGTGCCACAAGACAAACTGCTGCATAATATCCTGGTCGTGTGGCTGTCAAGTATAATAAACTACCGATCATGCTCCTATAAGCCTGTTCCACACTTGGACCATCTTCATCCTTAGAAATCGATGACCTACCTCCATAGGGGTAGAAATGGGCTTACAATCACCCATTCCAAACTTCATCAGCATGTCTCTAGTGTACTTTGCCTGTGATAAGAATATGCCATTCTTTCTCTGTTCAACTTGCCAGACCCAAAAAGTATGATAGCTCTCCTATCATAGACATCTCAAATTCTGCTGCATTAATTCTGAAAACCGCTTGCACATATCTTCACCGTCCTGGCAAATATTATATCATCCACATATACAATGATTACTAGCTGGCCTCTATCACTCTTCCTGATATACAAGTTGCTGTCCATTGTTCCTTTCTTGAACCGAAGTCTTCCAAGATACTTATCCAGCCTTGAATACCAAGCTCGTGGTGCCTGTTTCCAAGCCATACAGAGCTTTCTTCAACCTGCATACCTTGGTTTCATCATCTCCAAGTATGAAACCATCTGGGCTGTTCCATATAAACTTCTTCTTCAAGATCTCCATTCAAGAAGGCTGACTTCACATCCATCTGAAAAATCTTATATTTTAGATGTGCAAGAATCGCCAAAAACATTCGAACACTTTCTAGCCTTGCAACAGGGGCAAAAGTTTCATCAAAGTCAACTCCTTCCACCTGTGAATAACCTTTACGGACTAGTCGTGCTTTATTTCGAATGATTTTGCCATCCTCATTCATTTTGTTTCGTAGACCCATTTGCGCCCAATCACATTTTTGTTCTTAGGTCTTTCCACTAGCTCCCATGTGTTGTTTTTCTCAATTTGATCGAGCTCCTCATCCATAGCTTTGATCCAAAAAGGATCATCTTGAGCCTCTCCAACAGATGTAGGCTCAACTTGTGATATTAAAGTCGTAGCTTGAATTTGTCTTCTTGTTCTCCTGGTGCATTGGCATCACCAATGATTTGTGTTCTACCAGCCTCTACCACTTGAGAGTTCGCTGAACTCTTCTTTCTTCTAGTAGACTGTGATTCTGTAGTATCAGCTTCTGTCTCTGAATCACTATCACTGCCTAAGCCTGCCACTTCCTTATCTTGATTGGTAGTAGTCATGGTAGACTCTGCTTCTTCTCCTAGTGGATCATCAACCTTTATTGTTGTGGTCTCTTCTGAGTTCTGTATCTCCATAACCTTCACATCACAACTCTCAACCAACTTCTGTAACCTATAATTATAAACCTTGTATGCTTGCGGTGTAAGAGTAACCCAAAAACATCCCTTTATCGGCTTTCTTATCAAACTTGCCGATAGGATCCTTCCTCTTGATATAACATGGGCTTCCAAACACTCGAAGTGTTTCACTGTTGCTTTATACCCATACCATAATTCATATGGAGTCTTGGTAGAATTAGACCTTAACAAGGTTCCGGTTTTGCATATATCCGCAACTGTGTGGCCTCCTTCCAAAATCTTTGTGGAACATTATTATCTATCATCATAGTTCTTGCCATTTCCACAACTCGCTCTGTTTTTCCTTTCTACCACTCCATTTTGTTGTGGTGTTCGACGCTAGATTTTTGATGGAGAATTCCATACTTTGCCAAATAAGCCTCAAACTCTCCAGGATGTGAACTCACTACCATGATCTGACCTCAATGCTTTTATTTTAACCCCAAGCTGATTTTCTACTCTCTTCTTGTAGTCCTTGAAGCATTTGAATGCATCACTCTTGTGCTTGAGATGAATAATAGTAGTCGATCTCATGAAGTCATCAATTAATAACATAAAGTACCTCTCGCCATTGGTACCTTTGGTTCTCATAGGTCCACATAAATCGGTGTGTATTAGACTCGGCAAACTTGAAAGCTGTTGTGCTCCTTCGGTTTGTGCACTATACTTGTTTGCTTTCCTTCTTGACAAACGCCACACACTTGTATCTCTATCTCTCGGAGATCAGGCAAATCTGCCACTGCCTGATTAGTTACTAGGGCTCTCATATTCTTCTGATTTAGGTGCCCTAATCTCCTATGCCATAGCTCATTCTCATCTGCTTTGCTAAAAACAGCAAGTCTCTTCATTTGTACCTTGAATATGGTACAAGTTTCCATCTGTCCTCTTGCCTCTAGCAATCACATCTGTCGATCCCTTCTTCTTGATTAGACAGCTTTTGTTAGTAAAAATAACATCATGTCCATCATCACATAGTTGACCGACACTCAACAAACCGTGCCTTAACCCTTAACCAGGATACACATTTTTCGATTGCGGTGATTGCCTCTAATTTTTGCTTTTCCTTTCCCCTCGATTTGCGGTAACCCATTGTCACCAAATTTGACCGTGCCACTTGCTCTTCTCTGTAGATAAATTTAGAAGCTTCCTATTCCCAGTCATGTGTGATGTACAACCATGTCTAGTATCCAAGTCGTATCATTGCTATCTGCCTTTAATGCTACCTCGGCTACATTAGCTTTCTCTTTTGGCCTGTACTCCATCTTGCTAGATGAAGGTTTTATAATGTTTGTCACTCTTTGAGTTCTCACGACCTTAACATCAACTCCATTATGTACTTTTCTCTGTGCTTGTTGATGTTGCTCCTTTGGGATCTGTCCTAGTAGAATGGTCATGCATCTTCTAGCCATGTGACCCTTCTTACCACACCTGTGTGATAGATATAAGCCAAACTGAACCTACGCCCTCTGCCTTCCCGGGTTCTATTACATTGCTCGGATTTGTGTCCTTGCAACCCACAACTAAAACAATACCCTTCAAATCTTCTAATCCTTTGAACTCCATGTTCGGGGCTTGCCTCATATTAACAATGGTAGTCTTCTTCGATTCACAGTTGTCTTTGGCTTTTCAACTTGCTTTGACACCTGCCTAGTGGTTTCACCGCATTTGCCTTTGATTTTGGCTTCTTGATCATCAATTCTAATTTCCCTTGCTTTTGAGCTTTCTGGATTTGTAGACTCTTTCTTTTGCAGCTGCATCCTAAGCTCACAAATCTCAGCCTCCAACTGCTCAGCATTTAATCTTCCTGATTCAAGTTCTTTAGTGAGATCATCTACAGTCTTGATATACTCTTCAATCTTCACTTTTGATTCCATCAACAGTCTCTTGGAATCATCAAAAAGAACTTCAACACTTTCTTCTCTTTCTTTGGAGATTTAATTGTGGCCCTCTGTTCAATAATCTTCTTAGAGCTCGATTCGGTTCCTCTCCAAAGTCATACTCTAGTTCTTCCTCTTCCAGAGTCTTCCTCTTGTGAAGGTTCATCTTCTTCCTGACTCTGTTGCTGCATGGACACCATAAATACTTGTTCTTCAATAGCATCTGATGCCTCCTCCTCAGTTGAACTTGAATCATCCAAAACAGCACTAAGATAGTTTCTTAGTTTGTTCAGCTTCTGCTCTGCTGTTTGTTTGCTCTTCTTCTGGAAATATGGCTTCTTTTTCCTCTACTGATCATCATTAACATTTTTCTCCTTTGTATCCAACTTCTCACTTGGACACTCTTGAGCAAAATGTCCACGGCCTCCACAATTGAAGCATGTCACGGTAGACTTATCCTTTCCTTTGCTTTTCAGACTTGTCTTCTTTCTGAATTTTCTAGATAGCAAAGCCTGTAGCAACTCCTCTTCTCTATCAGTGTCATCTCCACTGGTAGATGCATCTTCTTGGATAAGTTTAGCTTTTCCCTTTTTGGCATGAAAAGCTATCTCTGCTGGCTCCTCTTTCTTTTTCTTGGAAGATTCACCATAGCCTGCTACCCTCATCTCATATGCAACCAATGTGCTTCTCAATCCATCCAATGTCATGATCTCATATTGTCCACTTTCTTCTATAGCTGACACCTTGGGATTGTACAGGTGCGCAATGATCTCAAAATTTTCTTTACAATTTCAGAGTCACTAATCTCATATCCATGCCCTCTCGCACAGGTTGATTATGTCATGCACTCTGTTAAAGAAGTCTTCCAACTGATCAGATTCGTCATCTTCAAAGCTTCATATTGAGCTTTGTATACCCGTAACTTCGCCTCTATGACCTTAGTGTCACCTTCATGAACACTCTTCAGTTTGTTCCACATATCAAAGGCGTCTCACACTGCAACACCCTTGAATACTCATTTTCGAGATAAGGCAGTCACAATAAAATGTTGTGCCTTAGCATCAGCCTCATAGCTTCTTCGATCAGCATCATTCCAGATTTAGGGCTCTTCGACATGTATACTTGGTAGATATTGCTTGAGAAACAAAAATACCTTGAGCAAACAAGATACTTCAACATCCTACCCTTCCATCTCCGATAGTTTGTACCATCAAAACTTGGTATAGCTGTTCCGATACTCATACTAGAAAGATCCATCACCTAAGAATAAAAACAAACACCTCTTGTGCTGATCTAAACCAGGCTGTCAAGCCTATCAGGTTTCACCTTGCTCGATACCAATTGATATTCCCATACATGCACCTGAGAGGGGGGGTGAATCGGTGTATCAATTTAATTTTTACCCCTTTTCTTATTTACCCCCTGATGATCTCTTTAGTCAACTCAATTTCTGTGTTCGTATGCCAAATAAAAAGAAACAACAAAGACAAGGCACACAACAATTACGTGGTTCATCCTACAATGTGTAGAGCTACGTCCACGGCGTGATTAGCAATTTGCTAACCAGGAATCTTCACTATGCGATTTAGGATAAGACACTACTACCCAAGGCTCACCGCCTCGATACAAGTTTAGGGTCTCTGCCCTTGGGTTCACTACCCAATTACAATCTTCTCACAATCAAAACAATGACTGAATCACACCGATTCCAGCCTTACAATCATAACAAATTGATTTCTCAAATTTCACACCTAAACAACCAAAATGTAAGTTGATTTTGATCACCAACCTGTGAGAAATCAAAATAAGAAGCTCTTGTTGTTGTAGACTAACCCTTTAACTCTAGGGTTCTTCCTTCTGACCTCTTGAATGATCAGAACACGCTCCTTGTGACTGGATCTTGATCTTCAGTTGATTCACAGTCACTATAGCTCTCTTTTTCTCAAATATAATCAATAAAATTTGCTCTGGAGCTATCTCTCCAAAAACCCACACAAGATAGGACGAAAATCATGGTATATATATCACCATATTACCCTAATCTCCTCCCATATAATCAGCAGCCAGCTCCGACCATTGATCTCTTTCTTTGAGTTAATTTCCACCCTTGGATCTAGGTTAAAGCCTCTCTCTTAACCTAATCCAAAGGCCAAATCTCCACTATTGATCTAATCTTGAATATAATATTATCCATAGGATCAAACTTATTTAAATGAAATAATCTTAACCTTTGGATCAAGCTCACCTTAATCAACAGATCTCAGCCATACACCTGGCGAACTCTGATCTGCATGTGCTAATGTCGGTATATTGACCATAACTTTCTCCACAGAGCTCAAATTCACTTGAAGTCAAAAGCAAAGATGTAGATCCTTAAGTCCTCTATCCACCCCTAAAAAATGGTGAAATTCTGAGCCAAAAATAAGCCTGCACACATCATCCTATTTGCACACGATATCACTTTAGATGGCTATTTTGACCTAGAAGAAGGTCTCAAACTTTTTCACGTGCAGAACAAAAGTTGCTCCAAATAATGTCATAAACATGTCCTCAAAATTTCAGAGCAATCGGACAAGAATTGCCTTTGCACGTGATATGGGCTTTTCACGTGCGAGCCCAATTGGCTCAAAATTAGGCCATAAACATGTCCTCAAAATTTCAGAGCAATTGGACAAGAATTGCCTTTGCACGTGATATGGGCTTTTCACGTGCGAGCCAAATGTGCTCCAATTTCTCTAGTGAGTCCCCCATAAACTATAGATCAATAATGCCTTGCACGCAATATTGATTGTAGCTCCAAACATCATTAAAATACTATTTTTGCATGTGATAATATCTGCTTCTCTGGACCTCCTCTTTCTTTCATATGGTGCAATCACAAGGTTGACAACAATGACAACACAATCAGCATGCCAACTCTCAACAACTCACATTGGGAATAACAGGCACATCAAGATGCCATTGATCGTTCTCATTTATAGACGTGTGTATTGGTCCTCCGACTTGAGACCATTGTTATTGTATACCACGAATCACATACTTTGATACATGATGAAAACCATGACATAGATGCTCGTGGCGAGGTAGCTTGTGTTAGGTATGTCATGACTGGTATGACAATAACAGATGGGTCAAGAGAGGATTTGTCCCTTCCAAGTTATGGAAGATGACATGCTGGCCCTTTGACTTGATGGTAGTGTCCATCTTGAAATCCATGGCCATGGTGTTCCAGGACAAGTCCATCGGAAAGTCAAAGAAAAATATAACAAGCAATAGGACTGATGGCATAGGTATGCATTCCGCTTGTTGCGATGTCCGTGACAAAAGGATTAAAATACACGGTGAGCGTTTGTAGGAGGCTGTCGACTTATACGATATATCTCATCCTTTTTGGTCGCCGTGTCGTGTTGCTAGACAACGTTCACGGACTATGGTGGGACCATAGCCATTAAGGAAGGAACCTAGAGGGTCACACAATAGTGTATTTGGTAGGTCCAGTAGTTCAGTGGAACTACACAAAGCAATCGGTCCAGATTGATTCAAGTTCGGAATCAATAAGAGCCCGGATTGCTAGATCGACTCAAAATCACTATTCGAGCCAGAATAAGTGATTCGGATCATCGTTTAGGAATTCGAGGGCATATCTAAGTTCAGGAGATTGCCACGATCGAACGTGTCCGATTTCGGATTTTTCGGCGCTCGGGTTCCAAAGTGGGGCCCACACAGCACAGATGGGGCCCACACGAGATGAGACGAGAGGGGACATATGTCACACCATGTGAAAACATGAGTGGCCCATGTTTTTTGGTTTATTAGGGCCTATTTTCAAAGGGTTACATCCTAGGTTTGAAAATGGGTGGCTAATAAAACAAAATAAATAAAATAAAAGTGTTATTTTATTAATAATGGGTTTTTGGCATACATTATTAAGGGGAGTGAGAGGAAAAACGTGGGAGATGAATTTTTGGGTGCTTTGGAGAACAAAGAACTCATTCTCCCACTTCTCTCCTCCCCCCTTGCTTCTAAGTTGCAGATTAAGCGAAGAAATGCCCGTTTCTTTGCCGTACGCCGCAACAGGTGGAGCAATAGGTTGATCAAACGGACGAATCCGAGGAGTCTCTACGCTCGTGCTAGCACCTGAACGTGGGACGGGACGTCCGTGGACCGCCGGTGCACGTGGACCGCTCTAGAGAGCTCCTGGTTTGGAGTTTCGCACCGACGAGCACAGATACTACCGGAAATTACGGGTATGTAATTTTCCGTTTTGCTTGCTTAAAATTTCAATTAAACACCTCTAGATGAAGGTTCCACCTCTTAGGATGCCGTGTATAAAATTTCATAATTTTATACGGCCGTTTAGGACCCGAACGGCACGCTTCCGCGCATACGGAACCTCCAATGGTATCGGAGCCTGGTTTTGGTTGTGTTTAGTTGAAATTTTAATTAATTGTAAATGGCTTAAAATTCATAAAAGGCATCCCAAGTGGCTAAGGATTATGCTAAGGTCGAGAAAAGAAAAAAAAACGGCGCGTGAATGGCGCGAATCGGACGAAACAAGGCGAATCGGGAGCGCGAAACACCCTGGAGCGGCGGCGCGTGCGTCGCACGCGCCCCAGGATGGCCGCACGCGCGCCCAGACGCGGCCGCACGCGCCGGCAACGCGCGGGCTGTGGCTCGCGGGCTCGCGGGTCAAGACCCGACCCGCCAGACCAGCCCACCGGGTCAAGACCCGACCCGGTGGGATCGACGGACGAGACATCGCCACGTGGTGCGCCTTCGGCTGCGCCGCGTGTCGGGCGTCATGGAGCGCGGACCGGGTTGGACCCGGCCCGCCCGCCCGGGTCAGGATTCGACCCGGGTGGCGCCGATCGGCGCGCGCCGCGTTGCGCGCCCTGGTTGCGCCACGTGGCGCGCTCCAGGATTGCCACGTGGCGCAGTTTGGGCCGTCCATTTCAAATAGGGCCCTACAGGCCTCTAAAAATTCTGAAAAAATAAAAGAAAATCCATAAAAATCAGATGATTGGGGTGGTAAAGTTTCAGAATTTTTGAACGTCCGGATTGTCCTAGAAAAATCAATTAGTGTTTTGACCTAGTGTTTTAGCCTACCGGGATCCAGTTTTTGAAATTTGGCCATTTAAATATTGCATTAAATATTTTTTTATAGTTTGTGGCATGATCATGAGCTTAGACCAACCTGTGTATGCTTGGTGATAATTAATTATTTATTCAAGTGCGTGAATGTCTGTAATTATTTATTTATGTTGGTGGTCTGCGTACCATCCCTCTCCTATCCTATGTGGGGCCTGCGTGCCTATTTATTTGATGTAAATTTGAGCCTATGAGGCCCGCACATGGTGGATGGGACTGCGCCACTCGGACACGTAATCCAGGACCCGGATGCAAGCCGATCCAAGCAGGAGAGCTCAGTGGGACCCGGGCCAGTGAAAAGCTCAAGAGGAGACCCCTAGGTTTAATGGTTGGTCTTCTACTCACTTAGTAGACCAACCAAAGCTCATGATCATGCATTTATCTGCTTTGATATCTGTTTGTATGGATATCTCTATGATCGCCACTTTTCCACCCTTGGCATGTGTGTGAGGTCTATGAGGGCGATCACGTAGACAGATGTGCCTAAGTTAAAAAGGAAAAGCCGTATATATATTGGATGTGACAAATATATATATCACATGGCCTAAAATCCCTCAAAAGCATATATAAAGTCGAAAGCCTTCCATTAATTAACTTAAAATGCACCCTTTGTGCTCGGGTATCGGTCGTGCCTCGGTCGGGGATATCCTTTTGCTCGGGGAGTTGTAAGTCAATTAATGGGTCGACTGAACCAAAAGGTGCATCAAAGAAGTAGCCCTAGCTAGCTTGATGCGGTTTTGGAGGCAAAGGTTGAGGAACCGAGTTAATGGTTCACGGACCAGGGGAGTCCACTCAACAACCAAGGAACTGCAAGTTTTAGCGGTTGGCCGAGTAAAGCCTACCTAAATACCTCTTTATGGTGGCGTAGCCCTAGCTTGGGCCATAAAGAGGGGAATATGGATCCTTGCCACTAGATTATTTCAGCGACGAAATAATCCGAATTCAATAGTGAGGGCTATTGGAATTTGAGCAAATAGTGGGAGACATGTCCTATACATATGTCAATTTGAAATCATACTAAACCAAGATACTAATCGCTTAAGTTTACTTTGTTGTAGATCACATGGCAACTCCCATCACCAACCTATCATTGCGCAATCTGTTGGACAAAGAAAATGTCCTTACCGGTGCGAATTTCCAGGAGTGGTACAGCGCTTACGCATAGTACTACGCCAAGAAAGGAAATTCTATGTCCTGGAGACCCCACTCCCTAGTGAACCCCCTCAAGATTCACGCCAACGATTCTAGATTCTTATCTTAAACATAAAGAGGATTCACTAGACGTACGGTGCATCATGCTATCAGCTATGTCCAGTGAACTCCGGAGGCTTTATGAAGATAAGTCTCCCTTTGATATTCTCTCAAGTCCGAGAGAGCTATATCAGGAGAGGTCTAGACAGGAGAGATATGACATCTCCCATGCTCGTTCACGAGCAAGATAGGAGATGGAGCCCAGGCAGGCCCGCACGTATGTAAGATGATTACTTACATCGAGAGGCTCCAAATCTTAGGGATCCAAATGGACACTAGTCTATGTGTTGATCTCATCCTATCCTCCCTGCCTCCAAGCTATTCACGGTTCGTGTTGAACTATAACATGAATAACTTGGAGAAGTCATTGCCGGACCTTTCCGACCATGATTCGTCAAGGCGATAAGGATATGAAGAAAGATAAAGCTCAAGTCCTTATGCCGACTAAGAGGTCAAAGGGAAAGGGCAAACGTCCAACCAAGAGACCATTGGCCAAGAGTGGGCCAAAGGCACGGGGTAGAACGTCTGCCAAGAAACAAAAGATCTTGAGGGAGTCCAACGAACAGACGCTGTTTGCTTTGCATGTGGCAAGAAGGGCCACCTGGAAGAAAAAACTGCAAAGTGGTGGTGAAGAAGAAGCGGGATGACGCTTCAACTTCAGGTATATTCGTTATCGAATGTAATCTTTCGTTTCTACTTCTTGGGTATTAGATACGGCATGTGTCTCACATGTGTGTATCCAAATGCAGGAACCAAGTAAGTTCGGAAAGGCTGGATAGAGGCGAGGTGGATCTACGAGGTGCTAATGGTGCAAGACTGGCTGCCATAGCTGTGGGAGATTATTACTTATCCTTGCCTAATGGTTTGTTTGTTGTACTAAGGAACTGTTATTATGTGCCTAGTGTAACCCGTAACATAATCTCCGTATCGAGTTTAGATATGGATGGTTTTTATTTCAAGTTTGGAAATAAATTGTGTTCCTTTTCAAAAGGAAATGTAAGTTATGGGACGGCAGTATTAATAAATGGTTTGTATATACTGGAATTGAACAACCAAGTGTTAGCCATCGATAAAGCAAATACCACCACCACAAACATACATGACTCATACGACACCCAGTTGTGGCATTGTCGTTTAGGCCATATAAACAGAAGCGATTGACTAAGTTACATCGAGAAGGGTATTTGAGTCGTTTGAACTCAAACCCTTAGATTTATGTCATGCTTGTTTAAGGGGCAAAATGACAAAAGCACCTTTCAAGTGGTAAAGGTGAAAGAGCTACAGAGCTTCTGGAACTTATCCACACAAGATGTTTGTGGACCGTTCCAAGTAGAAGCTAGAGGTGGTTATTCCTATTTCATCACTTTTACCGATGATCTCAGTAGATATGGATATATCTACCTAATGAGATATAAGTCGGATTCCTTTGACATGTTCAAGGAATATAAAAGTGAAGTAGAAAATCAACTTGGCAAAAAGATAAAGAAGCTTCGCTCGGATCGAGGTGGCGAATATATTAGCCAAGAGTTCACCGATTTTCTACAAGAATGTGGAATAATAACACAACGTACTCCTCCTTATACACCACGGTGGAATGGTGTTAGTGAGAGGAGAAATCGTACCTTGCTTGACATGGTTCGATCTATGATGAGTCATGCCACTCTTCCATTATCCTTTTGGGGATATGCATTGCAAACTGCAACATACACACTTAATCGTGTACCGACTAAAGCAGCAGATGGGATTCCATACGAGTTCTGGTATGGTAAGAAACCCAATCTGTCACACTTGCGTATTTGGGGATGCAAGGTGTTTGTTAAGACTGATTCCAGTAACAAACTAGCACCCCGAAGCGCGAAGTGTAACTTTATAGGGTATCCTAAAGAAACAAGAGGATACTACCTATATAACCCCTCGGATAGAAAAGTTAATGTGGCAAGATATGCCATATTTCTAGAGAGGGAACACATCTCCAAAAGAGATAGTGGGAGCCCAATTGACTTAGATGAAGTCGAGGCTCAAGATGTACAAGAGTTGGTACAGGAGCAAGATCCACAAGAGCAAGTGGAAATAACAGCTCCAGAAACACATGAGTTGCGTAGGTCAAGTCGGGAAAGGAGAGAACCAGAAAGATATTATGGTTTTCTCATCACCGAGTCAGGTGATGCATTGTTAGTAGACAACAACGAACCCGAGACCTACACAGCAGCTATCACCTGGCCGTGAGGCTGAACAATGGCAAGAAGCCATGAATTCCGAGATGGCCTCCATGTATCAAAACCAAGTTTGGGTTTTGGTAGATGCTCCCGTAGGAATAAGATCCATTGGGTGCAAATGGATATTCCGAAAGAAATTGGACATGGAGGGTAACGTGTGCACCTATAAAGCAAGCTGGTTGCTAAAGGTTTCAAACAACGTCAAGGAATTGACTATGATGAAACCTTTTCACCAGGGGCAATGCTTAAGTCCATCCGAATTCTATTAGCAATAGCAGCATTCCATGACTATGAGATTTGGCGAGATGGATGTCAAGACAGCCTTTCTTAATGGGAATCGACGGAAGATGTCTATATGACACGCCAGAAGGATTTGTGACACCAGGCCAAGCTCATAAAGTCCGTAAGTGCAAAGATCGATTTATGGATTGAAGCAGGCTTCGAGATCATGGAATCTTCGTTTTGATGAAGCCGTAAGGCGGTTTGGTTTCATCAAAAATGAAAGTGAACCATGTGTTTACCAAAAGGTAAGTGAAAATGATAAAGTGTTCCTGGTGTTGTATGTTGATGACATACTACTTATAGGAAACTATATACCCGTCTTCTGATCGGTTAAGACGTGGTTAAATGAAAACTTTTCCATGAAGGACTTAGGAGATGCATCCTATATTCTAGGGATCAAAATCCATAGAGATAGATCCAAGAGAATATTAGGCCTAAGTCGAGTACATACATTGACAAAGTACTCAAAAGGTACAAGATGGAAGCCTCCAAGAGAGGATTACTTCCAATGTCACATGGCATTAGTCTCTCAAGAAAAATGTGTCCTAAAACACAAGAACCACAGAGAGAAGATGGAGAGAGTCCCTTATGCTTCAGGCTATGGGTTCCATCATGTATGCCATGTTATGTACTCGGCCTGATGTTGCCTATGCATTGAGCATGGTAGGTAGATATCAGGCAGATCCAGGTGAACTCGCACTGGGCTGCGGTGAAGACAATCCTTAAGTACTTGAGACGTACTAAGGAGTTGTTCCTGGTATATGGAAAAGATGATGAGCTAGTCATGCGGGGGTACACAAGATGCTAGCTTTCGGACAGATCATGATGATCTGAAGTCACAATCAGGATATGTTTTCATCTTGAATGGTGGTCTTGTGAGTTGGCGTAGCGCCAAGCGGCATTGTTGCAGATTCTACAACGAGTACGAGTATATAGCAGCCTCGATGCCGCAAAGGAAGCGATTTGGATTCGCAGTTTCCTCACTCGGCTCGGGGAGGTGCCTAGCAGTGTAGATCCCGTCACAATCTATTGTGACAACAACTGCACGGTTGCCCTAGCTAAGGAGCCGAGATCACATCAGCGAACCAAACATATACTCGGAAAATATCATCTTCTTCGAGACTTTACTAAGAGAGGTGACGTCGTGATTAGCGAGAGTAGCCACAGAGGATAATGTGGCAGACCCCTTGACTAAAGCCATTACTCGGCGGAAGCATGATGCTCATGTAAGTGCTAGCGGGTTACGGTATGTTAGCGAGTTGGCTCTAGTGCAAGTGGGAGTTTGTTGGATTGGGTGCCCTAGACCCAACCACCTTGTACATGTATATATTGGGGATTTCATTGTATTATACATTATGTGTTTATATATTTATCAGTGTATGTTCATTATACTTCCGCGTTCACATACACGATAATGTCCATAGTATATTGTCGCATCAATCGGTTATAGCAGTCCCCGTTATAATGAGAACCTATTGGATGTTATGACAATATCTTAAACTATATGTCCTATGGTCTAGATACATCTTTCGATTGGACACAGAAGATGTTTGACTATCAGGTGTTGGGGGCTCATAAGCATTGAGACACTTTTTCATAGTGTTCGCACTTGGTGATCTCCAAGTTTGGGAGATCATGAGGACTGACCCATTAATGAGAACGGCACATCAAGATGCCATTGATCGTTCTCATTTATAGACGTGTGTATTGGTCCTCCGACTTGAGACCATTGTTATTGTATACCACGAATCACATACTTTGATACATGATGAAAACCATGACATAGATGCTCGTGGCGAGGTAGCTTGTGTTAGGTATGTCATGACTGGTATGACAATAACAGATGGGTCAAGAGAGGATTTGTCCCTTCCAAGTTATGGAAGATGACATCGCTGGCCCTTTGACTTGATGGTAGTGTCAGTCTTGAAATCCATGGCCATGGTGTTCCAGGACAAGTCCATCGGAAAGTCAAAGAAAAATATAACAAGCAATAGGACTGATGGCATAGGTATGCATTCCGCTTGTTGCGATGTCCGTGACAAAAGGATTAAAATACACGGTGAGCGTTTGTAGGGAGGTCGTCGACTTATACGATATATCTCATCCTTTTTGGTCGCCGTGTCGTGTTGCTAGACAACGTTCACGGACTATGGTGGGACCATAGCCATTAAGGAAGGAACCTAGAGGGTCACACAATAGTGTATTTGGTAGGTCCAGTAGTTCGGTGGAACTACACAAAGCAATCGGTCCAGATTGATTCAAGTTCGGAATCAATAAGAGCCCGGATTGCTAGATCGACTCAAAATCACTATTCGAGCAGAATAAGTGATTCGGATCATCGTTTAGGAATTCCGAGGGCATATCTAAGTTCGGGAGATTGCCACGGTCGAACGTGTCAGATTTCGGATTTTTCGGCGCTCGGGTTCCAGTGGGGCCCACACAGCGCGCAGTGGGGCCCACACGAGATGAGACGAGAGGGGACATATGTCACACCATGTGAAAACATGAGTGGCCCATGTTTTTGGTTTATTAGGGCCTATTTTCAAAGGGTTACATCCTAGGTTTGAAAATGGGTGGCTAATAAAACAAAATAAATAAAATAAAAGTGTTATTTTATTAATAATGGGTTTTTGGCATACATTATTAAGGGGAGTGAGAGGAAAAACGTGGGAGATGAATTTTTGGGTGCTTTGGAGAACAAAGAACTCATTCTCCCACTTCTCTCCTCTCCCCTTGCTTCTAAGTTGCGATTAAGCAGGAAATGACCCGTTTCTTTGTACGGCCGCAACAGTGGAGCAATAGGTTGATCAAACGGACGAATCCGAGGAGTCTCTACGCTCGTGCTAGCACCTGAACGTGGGACGGGACGTCCGTGGACCGCCGGTGCACGTGGACTGCTCTAGAGAGCTCCCTGGTTTGGAGTTTCGCACCGACGAGCACGAGATACTACCGGAAATTACGGGTATGTAATTTTCCGTTTTGCTTGCTTAAAATTTCAATTAAACACCTCTAGATGAAGGTTCCACCTCTTAGGATGCCGTGTATAAAATTTCATAATTTTATACGGCCGTTTAGGACCCGAACGGCACGCTTCCGCTGCATACGGAACCTACAGGACCTAGAGACAACGAAGGAGGTATGGGACAAGCTATGTCTCATCTACGAGGGAGATAAGCAAATACAAGATAATAAGATCTCCATGCTCAAGCAGGAGTATGAAGTCTTCAGATGTGAACCAAAGGAGTCATTGGACAGTATCTATAAAAGGTTCATAGGTCTGATTCAACGGATGAAGACTTACAATGTTGAGATCTCTCAGAAGGACAAGAATGACAAGTTTCTGAGATCTCTACCCTTGAGACTTCTGATAAAGACATCAGCCATCCGTCAGCTGAAGTAATGGAAAACCTATGCCATGGAAGCATTATACGGGGACCTCAAGACGTTCGAAATGCAAAAGGAAGAACTTGAGGCATTTGAGAATCCTTCCAAGAAGAAGGAGAAGTCTGTTGCCTTTAAGGCCGCTGCTGAACCAAGGGAACCATCTTCAGAAGAGGAAGAAGATAAAGCTGAAGAACTTGTTTCAGATACTGCCTCAGATGAAGACGTGGCATTTCTGATCAAGAAACTGTTGCAGAAAAGGGGGAACTACAGGGGGAAAGCAAGGCAGTCACCCTCATCCTTCTCTAAGGGAAAGGATAAAGGGAAATTGTAGTGTTATCACTGCAACAAGCCCGGCTACTTCGCTGCCAACTGTTATAAGATGAAAAGGGAGAAAAAGGAGGCAGCTGAGCAGAAGAAGAAGACCAAAGGCTCCTCAAGTAGGAAGGATGACAAAAGGAAGAAGGCTCTTGTCACTAACAAGTTCAACAGTGAAACTGAAGAGGAAGAAGAATCTTCTCATGAAGAGAAGAAAGAAAAGGGTCTTATCTGCTTCATGGATGACAACTCACCTCCCCTCAAGGTAAGAACCTACGAACAGCTCTACATTGAATATGAAGATACCTATAGAGCTCTAAAAGGCATAGAGGAACAATTTCTCCCTATGAAAGCTGACAAAGAAAGATATTATTCTAAACTGGAACGACTTTCATGTGAATATAGAGACTCTATAGATGACTATGAAAGAACAGAGAGAAGATTAAAAGATGAAGTGAGTGAGATGAGAAGCACACACAATGATCTTTTGGACAAAGGTGGACAACTAAAAATGGCTAATAAAGACATCGATAGACTTGAAAAGGAACTACCTGAAAACAAAGCAGAACTGGAAAAGGAAAGACAAATCAGTCAAAAGTGGCAAGATTTTGCTGAAATTGTAGCTCACTTTAGGACCACTCTAGATGTTAAAGGTCTCGCCTTAGGTCTAGGCTTCTTTGAAGACCAAATAGCCAAGGCCCAGACTTACCCTGTGCAGACCAAGTGTTTTGCTGGCTTTGTTCCTTCTAGTAGTATGCTCCTTGATTGTGGACAGGAGGTAATGGCTGTTACTAGTCCACCCATACCAGTAACACCCGAACTCAAAGATTAGGGTACTGTTGCATCTCAAGACAGTGATGCAACAGTTGCTACGATAGAACTGAAAGCTGAACCTTTAGTTAACTTGTCATCTACATCCTAATGCAAGGGTAAGGGTGTAGTAATTCCGGAGACAAACCCAAGTAGACATACTACTACATTTGAGACTGGTTCATCCAGCAAGGCTGTTTTCTCCCAGCCCGAGTTTGTCCCTGGTGGCAGGGTTAAGAGCGGTCTAGGATATGTGAGAATAACTAGGAAACTTCTTAACACTCCAGCAAAACCCTTAAGACAAAGTGTTTAACACAAACCTGTCAAATGCCCCATCTGTTGTGAAGTTGGACACCTTTCCTATCAGTGCAGATTCTATCCTGAGTATTTTAAGAATGAGGTTGTTAAAGAAATCAGGTTAGGCATCAATCAGTCAAACTTTTCATAAAATTTGCACTGTCACATTACTGATAGGTAGAAGAAAACAAGGCACACACAGGTTACCTTACCAAAGAACAAAACTCCTAAACCTGTGATGAAAACTGTTAATTCTGTGCCTAGTAAAGCTGCCAAGAGTAACCATAAGAAAGGAGAATCCACAAAGAGCCCGAAGAACACTCCTGCTAACATTGCTAATGATGAATCATCCAAATTAGCATGGAAAATTAAATCTGCTCTTTCTTATTGGAAACCTAAATTGTCAACTGCAGCTTTCACTTACCCAAAGCCCAATCATCATTGTGCCCCCAAGACTTAGTTATTTGATGTGCAAGAACAGGTACATGAAGCTAAAAGTAATCACCGAAAACAAAAGATCAATTCCAGCCAGTGGTATCTTGACAGTGTCTGTTCTGTACACATGGCGGATGATGCCTCTCTGTTGAGTGAAGTAAGGGAGGTTGCAGCTTCATCTGTCACATTTGGGGATAACAAAAAGGGTAAGATTGTTGGTAAGGGAATTCTCTCCAATGGTTTCGTTTCAATTCAGAATGTGTCTATTGTTTAAGGTCTTAAACATAACTTATTGAGCATAGTCAATTGTGTGATAAAGGTTATAAAGTATTGTTCACTAAGCATACCTGCACAGTTGTAGACCCCGTCTCCAAAGAGGTAAAGCTGAATGGACAAAGACAATGCAATATCTATAAATTGGTCTTTGGTAATGCCCAATCCAATGAACCAATATGCTTTCTGTCCAGAGCTTCACCTGATATTAGTTGGTTGTGGCACAAAAGATTTGGTTATTTAAACTTCAAGACTATGTCTAAATTAGCATCTCTTGATTTGGTTGAGGGCTTACCTAAGCATGTTTATGAGAAAGAACACCATTGTAGGGATTGTCAACTGGGCAAGCAAGTGAAACAATCTTTTAAGAGTGTGGATAAAACCTCAATCACACAACCACTTGAACTTCTGCACATGGACCTATGTGGACCAATCAATGTGTCTTCCTTATCTGGTGCAAGATACTTCCTTGCAGTAGTAGATGACTATACCAGATATACATGGGTCATATTTCTCAGAAACAAAACTGAAACATTTGAAAACCTTGTTGAACTCTTCAATTGGATAACTAATGTTAAGAGTTTGTCTATTAAATGCATTAGAAGCGATCATGGCAAGGAATTTGAATTTTATGATATGTTAGAGTTTTGTACTGAACATGGTATCCAAGATAATTTCTCAAGCACCTAAAACTCCACAACAAAATGGAGTAGTTGAAATAAAGAATAGAACTTTAGTTGAAGCAGCTAGAACCATGTTGACAGGAGCTCGGTTCCCAAAATCCTTATGGGTCAAAGCTGTTGCCACTTGCTTGTTATGTACAAAATAAAACTCTGATTAACAAACGAGCCATGAAAACACCCTATGAATTATGAAAAGGAAGGAGACTAAACATTGGTCACCTAAGGATCTTCGGGTGTACTTGCTATATTCTGAACAATGGCAAGGATTACTTGAATAAGTTTGATGCCAAGTTAGATGATGGGTATCTCGTTGGATATTCCATGACCAGCAAGGCTTATCGTGTGTTTAATGAAGGACTAGAATCATTGAAGAGTCTATTCATGTTTCATTTGATGAGACTAACCATGGTATGCAGAAAGGAGACCAAAATGTACATGAAGTGCAGGATACTATCCTAGTAGAAGACCAAGACACAGATAATCCTACAACAACTGAACCACTGGAAGATGAACCTAAACCTGAAGAACAAAGAGCTGAACCGGTTACTGCAGAATCAAATAAAAAATCAACAAAAGATCATGAATCTAACATTCAACCTGGCCAGTCTCTGTCAACTCCACCAGCCCAAGAACCTAACATAGAGCAGTTGGGCATTCAACATGAAGAAAGAGAAGACCTTCCAAAGGCAAGGAGAAGGTTAAAGGACCACCCATTTGAACTTATAATAGGAGATCCTGCTGCACGGGTCAAAACAGGGGCTGCCACACTTCGTGAGAATCTATACATGTGTTTCTTATCACAAGTGGAGCCAAAAGCAATAGATGATGTAGTTCAGGATCCCTATTGGATTGATGCTATGCAAGAAGTGCTCAATCAGTTCAAGCGACAGAAAGTATGGGAGTTAGTCAACAGGCCTAGATCACAACAAGTCATTGGTGTGAAATGGATATTTAGAAACAAACTTGATACTGATGCTATTGTAATCAGAAACAAGGCCAAACTGGTAAGAAAAGGTTACAGACAAGAAGAAGGAATTGACTATGATGAAACCTTTGCACCAGTTGCTAGACTAGAGGCCATCCGCATGTTTTTAGCATATGCAGCATTCAAGGACTTCAGAGTTTATCAAATAGATATCAAGAGTGCATTCCTTAATGGAGACCTCTAAGAAGAAGTCTATGTTGAACAACTTTCTAGATTTCTAGAGCCAAACCAAGAACACAAAGTGTACAGCTGAAGAAGGCTCTATATGGACTCGAAACAAGCTCCCGAGCTTCGTATGAAACATTGTTAGAGTTTCTGATCAATAACAAGTTCAAAAAAGGCAAGATTGACCCTACCCTATTTCTCAAAGAAGGAAAAGGATCACCCTTGATTGTCCAGATTTATGTTGATGACATCATTTTCGGATCAAGGGACAAAAAGCAGTGTGAAGAATTCTCTCATCTAATGAAAAGTGAGTATGATGGGAGAACTTTCATTCTTTCTTGGGTTGGAGGTCAAGCAGTTGAAGGAAGGGATCTTTATCAGTCAAATGAAATACACTAAGGAGATTCTAAAGAAATTCAAGATGACTGATGTGATTCACATGAAAACGCCCATTCCTACAAACGCCAAATTGGATATGGATGAAGCAGGCAAAGAAGTGGATATCACTTGAATACGAAGCATGATTGGATCCTTGTTGTATCTCATAGCAAGCAGACCTGATATAATGTTCGTAACATGCATCTGTGCAAGATACCAAGCAAATCCCAAGGAGTCTCATATGTCTCATGTCAAAAGGATTATGTAGTATCTCAAGGGAACTAAAAATTTGGGACTTTGGTACCTAAAGGAGTCTGAATTTAAACTAAGAGGATTTTCAGATGCAGATTTTGCTGGCTGTAGGATTGATAGGAAGAGCACAAGTGGAACATGCCAACTGCTTAGCGACAGACTTGTATCCTGGTTTAGCAAGAAACAGAATTCAGTTTCAACTTCAACATTGAAGAGAATATATTGTTGTAGGAAGTTGTTGTGCTCGGTTGCTTTGGATGGCCAGTCAACTTTCAGACTATGGGTTTAACCTGAAGGTTGTGTCACTATACTGTGATAACACAAGTGCCATTGCAATTTCCAACAATCCTGCCATGCATCCCAAAACCAAGCACATTGAGATCAGACATCATTTCATACGTGACCGTGTGCTGAAGAAGGACATTTCCCTTGAGTATATATCCACTAATGACCAACTTGCCGACATCTTGACCAAACCACTGCAAGAAGCTAGGTTCAATGAACTTCTGACAAAACTTGGCATGCTAGACTTAACTTCATAATACTTGTTGCATGTCTTGAGTTTCGGTTCAACCTCAATACCCGAGTATGAATATAGGTATGACACGATTAACAATTGTTTATCTCTCCATGAATATTAGCAATGCCTAAGTGTGATTCATACATTTCTACTGCGGGTAATTGAGAAATCACATGGATGAAACTTGCTACCTTTGAACCTGGTTTAACTCTTTTGTAAAACCTGTCATGAATCCTCAAGACTAGAGTGAAGAGAGTGTCATTTCCATCATACCTCAATTAAATGATATTCCCACCAGTTGCTGTTTTCATGCTGAGTGAATATCACCTGTGTAGCATTGCATTCACTAACTAGCAGGAACTGTTGTATCTCATGGTACTATTGGCTTGCACGGAAAGGATCCTCAATGATTTAATGCTCTAAGGATGATTGAGACTGTAGAACGTGAGAATCATAAAAAGCCTATTACTCAAAAAGAGCCGATACCTTTCAATGAAAAAAAGGCAAGGTGAAAAAGGCAAAAAGAAACTATTTAAATCAATTGCCTGTCTTAGGGGGAGTCCTCACTACTACCCTCGGATGTATCTCTTTCAGAGTAATAATTGGAATTCAAAACTGTATGATCATCTGATATCCAAAAGAAACTGTGTTGAGCCCTGTCCAAATGAAAAGGGTCATGAATTAGCACTGAAAAGGTGTGCTCTACGAAGAAAAGGGGTAGCTCACACAGAAAATAGAAATGATCAAACTCCAAACTCTAAGTATGTACTGTGTTGTAAATTAGACAATACTAGAGTGTGTGTTCTGATTCTCAATAGGGTCATTTTGTCTCTCAAGTAATCTATGCCGAACCGAAAATCATTGGTGGATCAGGGGTGTGGTAAGATTCGGTTGACCATGAGATTATCAAACAGTGCATTCCTAGTTCCTGAATCAAACTCACATGTTGATCCGAGAGTGAGAGGGTGAGGCCTTGTGAGTGAGTTTTGCTGAATATGTGAGGAGACTACTGAATTCATGACTGGGTTGTTGCATTAGACCAACCATGGATTACTGGATGCTATGTTAACATTGTGATCAATGTCCTGCATAAAGAAGTATGTGATGATGCACTTAGTAGTTTCTAAGCTTTGTGGAAATATAAAGTATTGTGCTATAGTAGTCGTACATGTAAACCAGGTATTACGGTTGATGGTCCCTTGGAGCCTAGAGAAGGGGGGGGGGGGGTGAATAGGCTCTTATCCAAACTCTCTATATTCTCTTATGACACAAACAGTTATCTAGTTAAGTGATAGAATCACTGCGGAAGATAACCAGGATAGTGGAAGTATTTTGTTTTATTATCAAAAGATAAATACAATAAAATAGAAGCAAGACTCTTTTACACTCTGTTTACAAAAGGATTCACACTCTAGCCTATATTATCTCTTTGAGTTCTTGTGCATACACAGTATTGATTCAGGCTCGCTCGCACACTCTTTAAATATACAAGTATGAATATTTATACAAAAACATTCCTAAAAGACAACCTTGGAACTTGTAGTTCCGAAATGCATTCAGCACTAACTATTCCTCGGTAGTCTCTTTGCCTTGACTGCTGCGGTTTGAGGAGCTCAAGATCTTGGGTTTGAAGAGTATAAGTGCCTTTGTGAGTTCCCAAATATAATTAAAGTTGTGTCCACATATCCGGGTGATCCACGTGTAAGATTCTTTAGGTTCTCAAGAAGTTTGTCTTACATCGGGACACCACGAGCTGATAACTTTAAATGCGGTAAGTTGAAGTAGCATCTTCTTGGTCCGGTGTAATTTTCCTTACTCCGTTGCTAATGAAGCTCGGAACCTTACTCCGTGTCAGTGGTTGCTTACTCCGTATCTATTTGGTACTGGAATCCTTAGTCCGTGTCAGCGCTTCCTTACTCCGTGTGAATGAGAAGGTCGGAGTGCTTATTCCGTATCAGCGCTTCCTTACTCTGTATGTAAGTTCCTTACTCCGTGCGAGTCTAAAGGATCAGATGGCTTACTCCGTACTAGCACATCCTTACTCCGCATGAGTGAGTGGTCCGGATTCCTTACTTCGCATCTAAGTTCCTTACTCCGTGCGAATAAAGACTCGAGTCCTTATTCCGCATCGCACTTTCTTACTCCGTATGTATGGAAGACTCGGATGCCTTACTCCGTGTCTTCTTTACTTTAGTTCACTTGAGTGAAAGACTTAACTTTTAGCTTCGTGTCGACTCTTTTACTTCATGCGACCTTGTAGACCAGGATTCTTACTCCGTATCAGTTTGACTTAGTCCGTTTCAGATATTAAGAGCAGATTCCGTAATCCGTAGCTTTTAAGTTCTTAGTCCGCATGAATGTTCCTTATTCCGTATGTATTGGTGACTTGGTTATTTACCAAGTGTTTGATGACACTCACTCTTGTCCGGATCAGGATTATGTATCCTGTCCTTAGCTTTGCTCTCACGAGTGTATCTCCGGATTAATAACATATCTTCTGCAATGATCAAAGAAACACAAAAGATCTCAAATCAAATTACATAGGGCTTTATCAGCATGATCAAATTCTGGGCTTGATCCAACAACAGTTGAAAGAACTCAAGTTCTGGACATGCCCAATTTCGCTTACAACACTGTTCATCATGCATAATTTTATGTGAAATATCATATGTGTCACACTCGTGTTGTTAAGTGTTGAAAAAGTTCAGAGAAATCCACCTTGGTAATTGAATCCGTAGTCGACCACGAAGCAAACAAGCATCGAAAAACTGCTGCATCGAAGACTGCTTCTCCGTAGCCTCGAAGCTCGGAGAGTCGTAGACTCATCCTAAACACAGCTTCGTAGAGTTGTAGTTCCAAAGGGTCGAAGCGGGACAGTTTCAGTTCCCTCGTTGTTCAAGCGTCAGAGACACGTTAGCACGTCACTGTGCACTTAACATTCAGAATACATCAACATAAGGGGTGACGTGTACATATTGCTTGAATATTCCAATGGGTGGATCCAGAAGACAAAGAGATGGGTTAGAGAAAAGTACGTGGACCTGAAGACGAACCAACAAATTGTGTGACTTCTACGGTACACTTCTCACCTCATATATAAGTCACTGATAGAGACAGAGCCCAGAGGTACTTTGTTCGTTTTCACACTCGAACCCTAACCCTAAGCGCTCCCTTTCTCTCTCTCTCTTCGATTCTCGCTCTCTCTCTCTTTCTCTCTCCTCTGACCACCTTCGGACCTTATAATCTCTCTCTACGAGTGTCTCTTTCTCTTTCTATAACCTCTATAGCAAGTCCAAGCTCATCGATGGCCGACGAACTAAACAACATCGTCTCGGGGTTCATCATCAATTGGGAAGTCATCGGCGACGCCAAAGTCAGCTGGCTGGGCGAATTCAGAAGTCGCCTCGATGATACTGGCATTGCATCCGTCTGTACTAGGATGCATGACATTTTGGTGGAAGATGTGTCGAATTCCACGAAACGCTATCTGTTTCTGGACAAGACCTGGTAGGCACTCGCACACGGAGTGGAAATTTGGATATCGCCCGAAACGTTGCAAGAAGTTTTCCAGCTCCCTACAGGTAACTTCCAACCCCTACCTAGTCTTTCCCGAGATAACTGTAAGTCCTTTCTGGGGGTATTCCAACCCTGGAAAGCAAGAACGGGGAGCCCTGAAGATTGGGTTCTCCGATCGAGATCGGCGACTCTCATAGTCACCGGGCAGTGCCTAATGTGCAGAAGACCGCTCATGACTCGCAAGTCATGAGCAGATGAAGATCATGTGTAGTGTACTGCGAAGAAACAGAATAGACTGGGGTGCTCAGTTGCACAACATGATCAAAAGTAAGAAGGGACACGTCGGACTGGTTTTAACTAAAATCCTGCGGTTCCTTCATCCTGAAATCTTCAACCAAAGACCCATAGTGCCACTGCTTACCAAATATATTTTTAAGAGCATATATGTGGATGGTCGGCTGGAGATTAAGTCGATGAAGAGTCCCGAGTTGAGCATGAGAAGTCATGCAGAGGACACAGCCAGCTCTGTAAGGGCCCCAGCTCACATTCCACGACAGCTGGCCCGTGTCCCACAGACTTCTAGGGGTTCCTCTGCGTCTGCAGCCACAACGCACATTACTGAAGTGGTGGAGAATATTGTCAGAACTTGTTTCCCCACTGATCCTACAACCGAGGAAGCTCAACCTGTTGACAGGCCCAGTGATACTGCAGAGGTAAGAGAGCCTGCAGTTGGAGGGCAGTCACCGGTACAGGATACCCCAAAAGGCAGTGGTACAACACCTGTTTTGTTAAGTTCTCTTGGGGAGTCTGAGCTAGAAGACTTTTATGTTGAGTATGCCAAGGCTCATATGACCCCCGCTGAATTGAGGAAGGCATGGATCACCTTTGGTAAGCAGATGGTAGACAGAGACCATCTGATCAGCTAGTTGGTTGAGCAGGGTCTTGTAAGAAAAGACCTAGTGGAAGCTGTATTAGTGGTTGCCCCATCTCCCATCATGGTGGACTCACCTGTCCCATCAGCTCCCCATGATGTGACAATGGATTTGGTATCTGAGGCGGAGGGAGCACAAAAAGCACAAGAAGCACTTGCAGCTGAGGCAAGTGGATCTGATCCCGAAGCGGCACCACCAGGGTTCTGACTGTGGATGACTCGAGATGGCTATACCACCTACACCACAAACTCATCAAGTTGCCACTCGGGTGAGTGAGGAGTTAGTAGCCAATATCCCAATGGCCATTCCAGTGATGGCCGTGTCTCACTCCCGTTCCTTGACAACCAAGAGGTAGATCTTCTTGCAAGCAAAGTCCTTGAGAAACCGATTTCCTCCTGGCATCCTTAAGCATCGTATCTCAAGCCTTTGAGGAATGACTTGCTGCGGTGGAATCAGGTATGGAAGAGGTACGAACTCAAGTGGAATTATCTGACCGTACCCTAGACAAGGTGCAGCAAGAGATGACATCTCTCACACGTGTAAACTCTAATGGGTTCAGACATCTAGAGGAACACTGTGAAGACATAAAAGGTGCTTACCAGGAGACAATACCAAGGTCTCAGGACAACTTTGGGGGCCATTCTATCTGAATGTCATCGTCTTGCCGGTGGGGAGATAGCTCTCCCCTGTCAAAAACCCACCACCTGACCATCAAACCTGCCTACACCTGAACCCGTAGATCCTACACAGGACAACAGAGCCTACTCCAAGTTATTCACCACCTCCACCTACAGCCACTTACTCCCGTGGGCAAAAGCGTGCGCACAGAACCACTGTCAGTACAAATTCTGATGATGATGATGATGATGTACCCATTGGAACATGCATAAAGAAGCATCCAGCTGCTCCCGGCCAACCATCATCCTCTACTCAGCCTGGTCCCTCAACTACCCATCCAAGTACGGCTGAGTATACCATGCCTGCTTCCCCTACTAAACCAGTCGCTACTACCACCGGCCAACCGATGGTACCACTACGCACTGTGACTATAGGAGCCAACTCGGTTGACCTTGCGGCTTTCAATAGCTATGTTCTTTGGAGATAACACCGCACGGACTTGTGGCTACGAAGCATTCTTTACTGGCCCTGACATGTGTCGATTACTACATGACAGTGAAGAAATGGATAATCTTGAGATGACACAGTTCATCTTTGCACAAAAGTCATACCTGGAGAAGCTGCCTCTCCATATATGCCGAAATACACGAGTGGAACTCGTTTTCCGATCATGCAGCACGACTCATCGATGATGCATCAATGATCGAGTTCATACAGGGTCGTAGATATGAGAACTCCTTCCGTCCATGGAATGAGGTCGACCATGTGCTCATCCCTTATTTGTCAACATCCCCGCACTGGTTTCTTCTCGATATTGACTTCAAGAACCAGGAGGATCGTCATCTTTGACTCCAAGCCTACTACTCTACCGATCCATCGGCGCAAACAACTCGTGAATTCAATCGCACCCTCACTCGTGTCATGCAGGGATATTCACATGGGTGTGGTGGCTATCATCTTTCCAAACCAATGGAAATTACTCGAGTCAAGCAAGGCGTTCCTGCTCCAGGATAATGCTCACAGTTGTGGGTTCTATGTTTTCCACTATATTCGCATCATGACCACCACTGGCTTCACTGCCCTCATGTCTGAATTTGATCGTGTGAGCAGTCGCGCCGCCTTGTTGCATCTGACTACTGCTCAACTTCTGCGTGAGCAAATAACTATTTTTCTGTTTACACAAAGTGTAAAATATTCTAACTTTAAACCGTAACTGTCTTATACTCTCTTTAATTGTACACTGCTTCTTCCTCTTTTCGTGTTTTTTGTGTACTTACTTTATCTCGATTACTTTTTGTGTATGTCTTTGCTCTGCTGCTGCTGGTCTATGTTTTATTGCATTGCTCCCATGTGATTTGTGTTCTAGTGCTTGTTCCTCACCCCCGGAAAGGGGAGTATATCTCGGGGGGAGCAAGGTCATAGGGGGAGTTATCTTCGACAGGAGGCGACTAACGCACCTTCATGCCAACGGGGAGAGGAGTGTGCATTTTCGTAATTTTGGTCTCCTTCAAATTTTTTATATGCAAAGATATGTTCTGTTAACTCAAAACTGCCCATCAAACTCGTAGTCTCAGACTTCATGTTTTTCACCCGTTGTCAGCTTACATTAAATAGGGGGGATTGTTGGAAATATAGGATTTGATGAAGCTTCCAAAATACACTCTAAGTCTGGAGACTCGAAGATCCGAAGGTTATAGGGTCGGAGAGTCGTAGTTCGTAGAAGTAAAACTGTCACAGGACATATTGGCGAGAGGCTCGTAGACTCGTAGGGTCTGGAGACTCGAAGCATATTTGTGACAGAACACATTGCGACTCGTAGATCCTAGGTCGAAGGTCGTAGAGTCACAGTACGAGAAAGGGAGCATTACTGTAAGCGACGATTCAATTCAGAGACTCGTAGAGTCGAAGAATAAAAGAACAGTAACCAAACTTAAATAATTCAAAGACTCGAAACCTATAGAACTGTAGAGTTCCTAGAGCACTCATGTCACTTAACAGAACTTAAAGTACCGCTAGACTCGTAGACTCAAGGGTCGTAGAGTCGCAGCCTTAAAACCCTGTTGAGAAAATGGGACTCGCAGACTCGTAGGTCGAAGGCTAAAGAGTCGAAGCCAACAAGACTGACTAACTTAAATGAATCTGTAACTCGAAAGTCATAGAGTCATAGACTCAAGGTTCGTAGAGTCGTACACTCAAGGGATACAGGTATGTTAAAGAACTTGTCAAACATATCACAGACTCGAAGATCTTGAAGGCAGAGAGTTGCAGCTAAAGGGTCGTAGCCGTAGAGTCGAAGACTCGTAAAATAATCTCAGAGCATAACCAACTGCGAAAGGCCAAGGAAGAAATGTAAAGTCTAAGACTCGTAGAGTCGAAGATTTTCAAGGTTGAAGACTCACAGAGTCGAAGAGCCTCTTAGTCAAATAAAATAAACTGAGAAACCCGAAGGTCGTAGATCCGTAGAGCTAGGGTCATAAACTTGCAGCTGTAACAACGGATAGATTAGGCACACTACGAAGAAGTCACTCTAAGAGCCATTAGGAAATTCGCAGACACGTAGAGTCGTAGACTCACAGTTAATAGAGTGCCACAAGAGACTTAATCTAACTTGAACTCTAGCCTCAAAGACTCGAAGATGTGTGAGTCATAGACTCGCAGATATCAACAATGTAAAGCCTAAAGCAAACTTTCGCAACTTTGATAAGCTCAAACTGAAACCTTCGAGTCACCAAACCTACGAGGCACTCACCTTCAAAGCATACTTACAACCCTAAGCATATTCACTTTGCGATATCTTCAACTAGGGTTTGTACAGTGAACCTGCGCCGTCCAGAGCAGCTGGAGTGCAATTAATGCCGCATTAATTGCAATCAACCACTCTCCACGGATGAACGGCCAAGATCGAATGCGCAAGTATGGGCATGCAACTGCGTAGCATGGGCAACAAATCTGCAAATCAGAGCAGATCAACACATCCCCTGACATCCCGCATATCCAATGGCGGGAAGTCAGTCTGTTGGATGGACAACTAGGCGCACAGCAATCTAACCTTAAAAATATATATCTCTCTCACACGAAATGACAAAAAGATGAGTTAGTTTCTTTCTCTGAAAGCGTGGAAAACACAGAACACAAGATAAAGGATTCTGACACACATTAAGAAAATATCTTTTGCAGAATTCAATCAAGAGTTCCAACGCAAGAGAGAGAGACTCTAAAAGAGAGAACAAACTAGGAAGTGCTATGCGCCGCGTTGAACTAAGATCAAGATCAAACCATTCGATCTAGAATACTTTCTTGTTTATCCAAGATCCAACACGATCATTGAGTCTCTTCTCTGTGTTGTTTCCCACAATAAAAACTATCTCCGAGCATTCCTATCATATCTGATATCTGTTTAGATTTGTCTGATAGTTAATTACGTCTCACATCACTCACATTACTACTGTCGTCTTCTCCATCAATACTTCCACGTAGTCATCCATAGACAATTCCAAAGCCGCTAACGATCTAGCTTCCATAGGCGAAGAAAGTCTATTCACCGCCCCTCCAGACTCACTTTGGGACTTATAATTGGTATCAGAGCAGTTCTATAACTCCGTAGAGATCCCTAAATAGCCGACATGGATTCCAGCAGTGCAGCTCTAGCTCCCGAGCAAGCTCCAGTTCCTTTTGAGGAACTTGAAGCCAGTCGTGCTCCAGAAGAAGGAGTGACTGGAGACCAGGAGCAGGAAGAACTGAGTACCAGCAGCAACAAGGAAGAACAAGAAGACTTCTATGACGTTCTGCCTGGCTCATCCTCCCAAGTACCTATGTGCACACCCGCATGCTTTTCCAAATGGAAAGCGAGAATAAGAGCACACGTAGACATGCTCGACACCTATCTCTGGGAAACAATAAAGAACGGACCTTTCACCCCAAAAGAGTATGCAGAGAGGTCGGTTAATGACGAAGGACCCAGACAGTTGGTCTAAGGTGGAGCAGAGGAAAGTAAAACTTGGATTCAAGGCAAAAGCCATACTTTTCTCTACGCTCGATGATGACATGTTCATGGATGTGCAAGACCTAGAGACAGCGAAGGAGGTATGGGACAAGCTATGTCTCATCTACGAGGGAGATAAGCAAATACAAGATAACAAGATCTCCATGCTCAAGCAGGAGTATGAAGTCTTCGAGATGTGAACCAAAGGAGTCATTGGATAGTATCTATAAAAGGTTCATAGGTCTAATTTAACGGATGAAGACTTACAATGTTGAGATCTCTCGAAGGACAAGAATGACAAGTTTTCGAGATCTCTACCCTTGAGACTTCGATAAAGACATCGGCCATCCGTCGGTGAAGTAATAGAAAACCCGTGCCTTGGAAGCATTATACGGGGGACCTCAAGACGTTCGAAATGCAAAAGGAAGAACTTGAGGCATTTGAGAATCCTTCCAAGAAAAAGGAGAAGTCTGTTACCTTTAAGGCCGCCGCTAAACCAAGTAAACCATCTTCAGAAGAGGAAGAAGATGAAGCTGAAAAAGGAGAAGTCTGTTGCCTTCCACATAGTCATCCATAGACAAATCCAAAACCAGCCAACAATCTAGCTTCCGCAGCGAAGAAAGTCTATTCACCCCCCTCTAGACTCACTTTGGGATCTACAGGATGACTGGGGAGGAGCAGAGTGAGATATAGGGCATCATCACCGGTTTTCATCTGGGCTTGTTTGGGGTGGGCTCAACCGAAACCAATGGTTAGAAATAGAGTTGCCACCAACTATTTTTTTGGTACAGTTGGATACCTTTTACCTTGAGTAGTTAAGATGCGGTCTACGTTACTAGAGAAGACTTGGGGAGTTGATTACATGTAGAGAAGGATTAGCACCCCTACAACGCTCTTTCGGTATCTATCTTAAGATTAGGAGGTTTCTGTTTGTTTTTACTTGCTTGTATGAGTTTGATTGGTTTCCCAAAAATTTTATGCCTTTTGTTTCGTTAAGTTATTTGTCAAAGTTAGGATTAAAGTCAATTTACCCTAAGTTGCTAAAGGGGATCCTAAAGGTCTTGATTTTTTCCTTTTTTACTTCTAAGTTTGAAGTGGGAAATGAAATCCAATTTACTTAAGAGTCTAAGGTTTTACAAAGGGATCCTAGTGATTTTAAAATAACCTCTTTTGGGAAAGCTTTTTTGTTTTTGTTCTTTTTTTTGTGTTGAAAATATTTTTTTTGTTTTGAAAACGTTGTTATTTTGTTTTGTTTTGTTTTGTTTTCTTCTTTTTTTATTTGAAAGGTTTTAAACAAATAACTAACACATGTTTGTGTTTTTATGTTGTTTTTATGTTTGTTTTTTTATTATTGTTTTAGCTAATGAAAAATTAAAAACAAACACATATCAACATAAAAGTTATATGTGTGAGTGTGACATCCACACATAAAATTACAAACTCACTCCCCTCTTTCTTTTCTTTGTTTTTTTTTTTTTTTGACATACTTCCTATCTTTTTTTCCTCTTTGCTCCTTTTTTTTTTGCTTTACCCTTTCTTCTACTTGTTATTACAAATTAAAATCATGTGTTAACACGACAAAAAACAACACAAATATAAAATGGAAAAATAACATAACACAAACAATTATATAGGAAGAAATTAAGACAACAATAAATATATATATATATAAAATAAACCGACTTTAGCTTGGGCTTCCAGTAGCGGCAACGTTGGTGGGAAGGCAAGGCTCCAAGATCGATTGGTATGAACGCGGCCAAAAACTGTGCATTGCTGGCCAAATTTGTAAATAAACCTATTTTTTTTTTTTTTTTTGGTTTTGCTCTTTTTTTTTTGGCTACTTTCTCTTTTCTATATTTTTTTGCTTCACAATCTATAAGGGATGGAACTAGGGAAAATGATTTGTTGAAGAAGGGAAAATGATTTTTGTGTTGGCTGGAAATATAAGAAAAAAAAGAAAATAGAACTGGAAAAGAGTTTCAGCAATTTTGGATTTTTGATGGAAGAGAGTGTGTGTATAGATATATGAATGAAAAAGAAAAGAAAGAGGTGGATTTTGTGTGTTTTTGAATGAGGAAGCTAGGCAAAATTATAGAGAATATCAGCAGTTTTTTTTAGGGTTAGAGGATTTTTATGGGCATAATCTAGGCCCTCTCTAGGTGTTCACTCCTCTTTTTTGTGTGTGAGGGGAAGGACTCCCTTTTAATGCCATTGGACGTAGCCCATTATTACTGTATTATTAATGCCAGCATTTTTTATTTCTAGATGTCATCTTCTGTCAGGTGGACTGACGACTTATAATTGCCTTTTTTTTATGTGAGCACATGTGATTGGCAAGCGTTGAAAAGCATATCTGATAATCGGCCAGCTAATAAAAACGCGCCACGTGACTGCACAGGAAAGAGCCCGTGCATATAAGGCCAAACAGTGAGGGTCAAAGGTTAAAAGAGTCGAAGTGTTGATAGGGTAGAAGGTCAGCAGTCAACGGGTAGAAGGTCAACAGTTAACAAGTCGGAGGTCAAAGGGTCGAAGGGTTGAAAGTCGAGAGGTCGGTGGTTAAGACTCGAAGATCGAAGACTACGGGTCAGGTTCGAAGGTCGAAGACTCGGAGGTCCGCCGAAGACTCGAATGTCAATGGGTCGATGGTCGAAGACTTCGGGCCTTCAAGTCTTCAAGCCTATTTTTTTACTTTTAATTACCCTTTTACCCTCACCCAAAATGCCAAAATGGACTAACTTTTGGGGATAGTTTGGGAAGCCCTGTATTCTCCTAAATAGTCATTTTGTAGAATCTCACATGGTCACATTTTTGGGCAGTTTGACTAGGGGCATTGACTGTCTTTTGGCAAGTTTGACTTTTTCCGACGAAAATTATTTTGGCCATAACTTCTTCGTTTTAAGTCGGAATTGAGCATGGTCAAGTGCATTAGTCTCCAAATTTCTTCCTATATCATATGGTATCGGCCTTGGGGAACTTCAGGTATCTTGTAGCAATGGTTCTCAATTTTGGGTTTTTCTCTTCATGTCATAGTGTATCCATTTTGCGCAAATTGATTTAATATCAACTTCAAACCTAGGACTAATTCCTTGGTAGTGAGGATTTTTCTTGACCTATTCAACAAAAATATGCCCTGGGCAGAGGATATATATAAAATGGGGTTAGTATGTTTTACTCGGATAAAATGGGGTCCAACATTGGGTAGAGTGATTTATGAGATCAAGGTAGGATGAGGGCAAGAGGGAGATGAACTTTACGTTAATGATCTATTGATGTGATACAAAACGAAAGCTCATTCACACATAATATTCGGAGCAATGTTAGGTATAACCGCATTACGTCATCTTTGCATCTCCGATCGATGTGAAATAAGCCACATCGACATTTTTTTTCACGATTCGGCGCGCTCTCGAATCATCGCTCGAGAGCAGGGGCTCGAACACATATGCTCGAGGCTCGCTGAGCCTCAAACTCTAGCAAGCGTCAAGTAGAGGCTCGAGCATATGTGCTCGAGCCACCCTACTCGAGGCTTTCTCAAGCCATGCTCGAGGTGTGCTCGAGCTTGAGGCTCGAGCCCCTACTTGAGCCTCACGCTCGAGAAGGCATCGAGCATGGGCTCGAGCACATGCGCCGAAGCATGCTTCTCGAGCCATCCTGCTCGAACCTGAGGCTCGAGTAGGTCTTGAGCATTGAATAGGCCTCAAGCACGCCTCGCGGCATCGAGTAAACCTCGATCATCTCTCCAACCGCTAAATCTACGAGTTTCTAGATTTCATCAACCGTAATTTCCGACAAAACTTCAAATAATCATAACTTTATGCACGATAGTCCAATTTAGGCATATTTTTTAATTTATAAGTATCGATGAAAGCTACAATGTCTAAAGCCCGTAAAAACCCGTAAGGAGCTGCCGCTCTCGGATTTCCAAAAAAAACGTACTTTTTCGTCTCTAAATTTAAATTTTATGCCATATTTTATGTTCTCCGGTCTAAATGCTCCGTTTCAAACACATTCGTATCTCTCCTGCTCTCTTTCTATCTATTTAAATATTTTATTGATATGACAATTGTTATATTAGTCAGCCGAAAAACTTGTTAGCGCTTCGAATCAGGCGGAAAACTTGGCATGATATAACGGTGACTCACTGCGTAGTGATCTCCATACATATGGAATCCCGATCCCTCCCAATATTGTATTTTACGTTATTGGTCGGCCTACTGGAACTGTTCGGAAAATAAAAAATAAAAAACCGATGGCTCAATGCCATGCCACGTAGCAGACATGGCCAGGGGTACAATAGTCTTTCAAGATTCTTACACGGTAATGAATTTTAGGGCGCTCCGATTAGATGGAAGAACGAGAATCAACCGATCACAAGTATAAAAGAAGTCGAAGAAGAAGAATGGAGGAAGACGAAAGGAGGGAAGCAGTGCTCGCATCAACACCCTCTCTACACCACAATTTCAACCGTCCGGGCGTAACTCAGCATCAGATTTCCAAATTTCAAGTACTGTTTTCTTCTGTCTGCACATTTCATGACTCAGACCCAATGTTCTATTTTTTTTTTGGGTCTACCTGGTTGTTTTGTTTTTGTTTGTTTTGTTTTGTTTTGTGTTTTTTCTTGTCTTTTTGTTGTTGTTGTTATTGGTAATAATGCTATTTCCATCATATAGTTTTTTTTTAAAGCCCCGCAATCCCAACTTTCCATATTTTACTTGGATTATCCGAGGGACCCAAAAATTGAATCAATTGCATTGCGCTTGTTTCTCTCAATTATTGAATATTCTTAAAAAACTATATTTGAAGAATTATAGACATTGGAGACTTTAGTTAGGATTATTGAGCTTACATAGTATGATGCTAAGTAAATGTTTTTTTTTATAAGTAGGAAATTTTATTAAAAGAGAAAGAATGCAAGAAGAGCGCAAAATGAACATACAACAACTCAAAATGAGCACCCAGTTTTGTATGGTTTGAGTAAGGACGTTGTATGTGATAGGTTTATCACTGCATTCAATAACATATATTTGAAATTTGTATATATGAAATGAATTCAGTAATTGACTAAGATTAATTTGCACAACCTTAACCATTAGATTGCCTTTTCTAAATTTAATCCTGATAGCTCAAATCCAAACTTCATATCATCCATAGCCAATTATTGTGTGATGTGTAAACATGCTCGAGATAGGAGACGACACTATTGCTTTGTGTCTGAGCCTGAGCAAGAGGATGGGCACTACCTGCAAGCCTAAGTTGAGTGATTTGGAAGGAACATATCAGGACACCTGGGACAACATCTTCATTGAGTTGAGTTGTTGAGGGTACTGCATTGGAACCATACAACTTTGGAGATTCAGACGGCTTTAACTTAGACAAGAGTTTTGTATTTTAGCAAATGGTTTCAGTTGTGTTGCTTTGTCAGTAGTCATGTATTCTTTTGATTAAAAAGTTTCATCTTTTCATGGTGCAAAATTTCTCAATTTTTATATATTAAAATTAACCTACATTTAAAGTAACAATCTCATGACCACGACCTACAATTTCTGGATGGACCATGACTATGGGCAGCTTACTAAAACTGCTCGCAAAAAAAAAAAAAACAAAAAAGAAACTTTGGCCCATATAGTTGACTAAGCGATGGCTCAGTGCCATGCCATGTGGCTTCACTGCAGAAAACAATCAAACAATCAAAGAAAATAAGTTAAAGAATGGAGGGAGCTAAAAGGAGAGGAGCAGCAATCACTTCAACACCTGCTCTATTCCCAAATTTGAAGTCTCCAAGCATTGCTCAACATAACTTTCTGAATTTCAAGTATTGTTTTTTCTACTTGATGATTGTATTCTGTATTCCTCATCCCTGATGTTCTCATGAACTGTTCTGACTTCGTTTTTTTGTGGGGGTTAGAAACAATGCTATTTTAGTCTCCATTCTATATTTTGTTTGGACTTTCCTGTGCCAAAAATTGAATAATATATTTATTCAATTTTGATAATTCAGTCATCAAATTCAAACTATTTCCCTTTCATGACTGATATTCAGTTACAAATTCAGTCATTTGATTTGGTGTGATCCCATCATGTGAGTTTGTTTTTGAAAAGGGTAAAAGAATTGCCAAAATCTATACTGAATAATTCCTTTCACAAAGTTCATGATAATCCTGTATATGTAAAGGGAATTCCTCTTTCATATACCAGGGCACTGAATCCTGGTTTAGTTTTGATTTTGAAGTATCAAGGATGATACTGGAGATAGTTTGTGTGGACATGAGTAAGAAACTAGTCTGGGCAATTTGTTTCCGAAAATTTATGTATGACATTTTGTTATGATTATTTGTTTCTGAAGCTTTTATGTTACTTGATGCAATTTGCTTCATTTTTTGGCCCCATATGTTCGAGAATTTTTTTTTCTTCCTCTGCATAATAGGAGCTGCACAAAAGGCGCTTACAGTTGAAATCAAGGATTCAAAAGAAATCAAAAGGTTCCTACTGTGCTGAGCCGGTCTATTTAAAATATATGCTTATTCAATGGGGAGGTTTTGTCACCAATTGAAATTATTTGTAGGGAAGAAATATGCAATTGGAAAGTCTCATTTGAAGGATCAGTGTAGAAAAGACTACAAAGCTGAAAATTGCAGTGTAACAACGGGGGATTCTACTAGCATTTCAAATTTAGATAGCCAAAGTCTCACTGCTAATTCCTCTCAGCCTCCAAACACAACCACAACGTATCTTGCAAAGAAGCAGCCCAAGAAGTTACACTGGGGGTATGATTGGCTTTCCAAAACTAGTAATTTTGTATGTGAATTGAAGTTAAATATATACATATATGCTCACATTTTTGTAAATGAATATAAATAAATGCCTTGATTATATTTAGCACATGTTAAAACTTTTAATTTTTATGATGCACCTCAAAAGTCAATGTTGGCTGCATTGTTATAATCACATATAAAATTCTTTTTGACCAGTCTTATTGGAAATTTTTTAATTTAATAATATAATTGAAATGTTGGAAAGTGAAAGTGAAAAGCTTTTTACTTCGTTTTGGAAATAGGGTATTTTTTGGAATCCAAATCTTACGAAATTTGATTCAGGTTGAGTGTACTGGAATATCTAATATTCCTTTGAACTTACAATTAAAATATCTATGCTTGAACTTGTGACTCAAGCGTATGTTTCCGAAGCTTGTAGATGTGAATTTGTGATTTGAAAGTCATTTTCTATTTACTCTATATAATTAACCCCGACTTTGCAAGACTCGGATTTAAAAAGCACCTCACTTTGGTACAAAGTAAAAAGTCATCTTGCTTTTGAATTCAAACTTTTATCTAAATTATTAAATAATAAAATTCATTCTTATGATTATACTATCCTTTATGATGCTGCTTAAATGTTAATGCTAGATCTATTGATTATATATCATGTTTTTTTGGCCCCTCTCATGTTCATTGTCTTGGATTTTTGATTGGTAGGCTTGACACCAAGGAAAGATGGGAAAGGAAAGCCAACATGTAATTGTCCCTGAATGTTGCCTTTCTAACTGCTTGAGCTTTGAAATGTATGTGTAAATTTTGAAGGATGTTATTCCTTTTATTTTGATTATTTTGTAGAAAATTAAGCTTGGGTACAAATGTGACCTTTTGAAGTGGCAGGTGTGAGAGAAAGAAAAACAAGACTTGCTTCATTTCTATTGGGTTCCGTATCATTTCTCAAGTTGTAGCGAAACTGTTGTCTTACCCTGTGCATGTTATATTTTTCAACAGGGTAACTATTCTAACAAATGCTGCCCGTTCTTGTGGCCAAGTATCATGTGTCTATACTAGTGAATAGGTTGTGGAGGATGAATTTAGAGCGCCCTTACCATGTGAGGGCAGGGCATGCCCTTCCCGTTTATGTAAGCTTAGAAATCTTTTATTTGATCTATTGGTGAGCCGGTCAATGTGAAATTTGAAGAGTTAGAAGTGTGCAGGTAGGGATGGTAAAAGTAACCTGACCTGCCTCCATCCAGCCAGGCTTGGGCTGTCCCGATCTAAATTGACTCGCTCCGACAAGCTATTGGACCGGGCTAGGGTCTTAACGTGTTTCGATCCAAAAATTTTAAATAAATTTAATAGAAAAATGATGATTTGACCTGATTCGCTCTGATTTAAACTGCCTAAACTTTCGAGTCGGGTTGGATTTGGATTAGAATAAATATTTTTGGGTTGAGTGGTATTTGAGGCCGACCCGATCCGTTACCATTTCTATGTACAGGCACAGCATGTGTTGGTTTGGGTTTGTGTTGTTTTACATTGTAATTCTCTATATTACTGTTCTGATTAAAATAACTCTATAATATTGATTATGGAATCAGCAGGGGTTTATTCGAGTCGAACGCACTTGGTAAATGCCTGATAAAGAAGAATGTAAAACCCCGAATATTGAGATAAAACGAGGAGAATAGGAACTTGAATGAGACTTTACACTACAGGAAGCCTCTTAAATCATGGGGTGAGTGGGACGTCGGAGTTGATGTAGTAGCTAGACTAGTTAAACAACAATGGAATGATACTTGCATCAGTTGGCTAGCTTAATGTTAGAGATAGTGGCAAGGTGTGGGGTGTATTATCACCCATAGTTGCTATGTTTTCAAATGGGTTCTCAAGGACTTGGTGAACTTACCGTCATAACGTGTTGTGGAATTCATTGAAATTTGGCTATATTTGGGGCCTATGTCTATGTCGCCCAACTTAATGCCATCTATTGTTTGTGAGCTAAAGAAACCAATGGAAGACTTCGCCTTGAGGTACTCTAATTCTATTTACCAAAAAGAGAGTTCATTTCTGTTGACTAAAGGAGTTGAATGGTGAAAATTATGTATTTAGAATTAATGACCTATTTGATAAATTGAGGGGGTATTCGTCACGTTTTTAAGATTGATTTATAGTTTGGATACTAACATTTGAGGTCTTAAGAGGAAAATACCTTGAAAATTGTCTTCATACATTGTTTGGATACGACATTTGAGGGCATGTTATTAACGGGCCAGGTCTAGGCCTGGACTTGACTCATTTATCTGGCTCAAAGACCACTAGTATCCATTCAATAATTACCTTAAAATCAAATTTTAATACATTTATATATATTTTTTATCATTTAAATTTAATTATTTGAATGTCTGTTTAGTAAATTTGTTAAATTTCTAATTAAATTTATATGTATTTGCATGCCTAAACAATATTGTACCCAACTTGAATATCCAATCATCTTTAGAAGTTGGGTTTAGTCAGTTTTGGCTAGATCTGTTAGTAGGCCTTGCTATGAGTGGATGGAGATGACTAACAAATCTCCAACTGTTTTTTATACTGTTGATGTACAAGCTTTATTATTCTTATTTAGATTCATTTGTTGTGGCATTTGTAGATAATACCCTTGTATGTTCCAAGTCCTAGACCTAGAGTACATGAAAAGTATTTAATAGTGATTTTATGGACAATGCAAGATCATATGTTGCATACGTAAAAATAATTGAAAAGGTGAAACTGTTTACATTTTCCATGTCAATAGCAAGTGAAAATAATTGTTTTACATAGTATTTATTTTTTTCATCTTTAATTTAACACACTGTTTATATTTTTAAATAAAAATTTGAATATAGTATATATATATAATAGTTATGTAATAGTTTTTAGTTAAATGGGAAGGCATAAGGGCATCAGAGTTATGTCCACATTTTAAAATTTTACTTATATATTGGTTTCAAAAAACACTTTTTTTTAGTAGGCACCTATCAAATTTAGTTATTAGTTTATGAAAAATAACTTTCTTCCTTGGAAAAAGTTTTATATGATAACTCGATATGCTATCATGATAGTTATCTATTTGATATTTTGGTGCTCAATAAGTTGGTTGACATGTCATGTTATACTTGCTTATCAAGCACTAGCATTATGAGCAAATGAACTATCATGGCAGCATATTGAGCTGTCACTTATCCGAGTTGAAGGGATTTCCTCCATCCTGGATTGGAGGTAATCTATGACCTTAATTTATTATTAAAAATAACTAGGGCATTGGCCAAATCCTAGTTATTGAGTATTAGAACATTGTTATGGGCTAGTTAAAGTTGTAATTTAACTAAATAAATAGTTAAAAGGTAAAAAATTATCTTACAATGGACTAGCTAAATAAATAGTAAATTTAACCTTTAGTTAAATAGTTTTCTAAATTTTGACAGTTATTTTTATTAGCTAAATAATATTATATTATTATATGTTTATTTTATTTTCAAAATCAAATAGTTAATAAAAAATAAAGAGATTTAATTTTTAAATAATAAAATTAATATTTTATTAAAATAATTAAACTTTTATTGAATATATTATTTAAAATCATAAAAAATAACCAACTACAATTTATAAATTATTTTTTCTTCCAACTAAAGTATATTACCACAAAGTAAACCATTTGGGCGGCCATCCCATATCCTAAATATATGTGATTTAATTCGAATTTTGTGGAGTAAATGGAATAAATATTTTAACGTAATATACCATGTGGAGTACAACACATTCATTCCACTCATTCACTTTTTAAATAAGCACTACAGATAAATGTCCTTTATTAACTAATAAGTAATAATATCTGTTCCATGTTAAAAATATAACCATAAAAGCGCTACTTTATTAAGAGGTCCCACTGTTCCAGTCATCCTGTCCGCGCATCGTTTGAATTGGAATCCCGGGAACCGCCGCGGGCTATTGCCGGTCACCTTAGTAACCCAAACCCGAAGGCTTATTATATCACACTTCCCTCCCTCTTCGCCTTCGATTCCAAACATTCCCACCACACGCACATTCGTTGTCATCGAAGAAAAATGGTCTTCCGTCGCTCGCCAACGCAAAGGGACGGCTTCGCAACCGCCTCCCCCCGCCCCCAAAGGGCTCGTCTCAAGCCTGCTCGACTCCTTCTCAGCTCTCGTGTCGCTTTGTGCCAGGCAGGCACGCCGACTTGCACCGCCGAGGAAGGCGCTGCTTGGGGGCTCGCGGCCGAACAATAAGGCGGCGCCTGAACTCCTGCAGCCGATGAGGGATGCTACTGCAGCAGCCGCAGCGATGGAAGAGGGGGAGAAGGGAAGGAGTGGAGGGGAATCCGCCGGCAGGGAAGGAGTGTGGCAGAGGGAGATTCTGATGGGGGACAGATGTCAGCCGCTGCAATTTTCAGGAGTCATATATTACGATAATACTGGAAAGCAATTGTCGGAGTGGCCTCCGAGGTCGCCGAGACTTCCGCTACCTCATGGTTAAATTACCCTCGAGAAGAGAGAGAATCAATGCTTCGAAGGACTAGTTTTGAGGATATATATATATAGATATATATTATAGATCGATGTTTAGTACGAATGAACAAGGACTCGAGACTTTTTGCTTATCGTTTTGTTATTTTTCTTTTTTGTTTTGTTTTTTCGTTTTTCGTTTTTGAAGAGAGCCGCAGCCGTCGTTTTCGCTGGCAGATTTGACAATGAGGTTCGACTAGGATTCTTCATTACAACTTTATGGTTGGATTGATGAATGTTGGTGAGGATTTAAATTAATAATGATCAGTTTCATGCTTTTCATTGTAATTAATTTTCTATTCTTCCTTTTAATCATGATGGCAATTAATTGGTTGATTGAAATTAAAGTTAATTTCTATTATTAACCGAAGTCATCATTTAAAAAAAATGAAAATCCATGAAAGAAATATAATGTCCTTAAATATTCAAAATTAACAAAATAAATAATTTTACAGAGTAAAATTTTATTCTTTCTAAATAAATATTGAGCACTACTACTACTTCTTTTATTATTATTATTATTATTTATAAATAAATATCAACACTACTTTTTTATTTATATATTTATTATTATATAGTAAATAAATTACTTATTATATAATGGGAACTTGCTTCTTCTTCTTTATTGTTATTATTTTGTCAAACCTAAAGGGAACTTGCTTGAAGTAGTAATTCGTTTAGTGAACATTTGCATTAAGTAATGACAATTGCATACTTTTTGTAGCATAATAGTACTAATGCCACCAACGACATAACAATCTTTTTAATTATTAGATAACAAATATGCAGATGACATGGTTTGTTAATAAATTAGTTGATTCAATTTTATTTGATATGCATGCCTTGGAAGGGACTAGTGACTTCATATAAGATAAGAATTAAAATATAACCATAATAGATTGTCAGTTCTACAAAGTTGCTTGTTCTACGTGGAGTATCAATTTATACTCATTTTGTCTAGATTTATGGATGTGTTATTTTCATTATTAACAAGGAATTATATTTGTTATCGATTAAATTGTCATGTCCTGAATTTCTAACTCAAGAAAATTAGTTAATGAATTCCTATACACTTGAAAGGATAAAAGAATGGCAATAACTATTATGTCCCTTTTTTCAATATGAAGAAAATGGTTCATGACTTTCACGTCTAAACTCGGTGGGACAAGGGGATGGATAAAAATACCAAACAGCAGGAGGAACACAACATTGAAGGTATCTTAACTTGCTCAATATCCCATGTGATAATGTACAAACATATATAGTACAACTCACATGTTTAACATAATTTCTCATTTTAGTTCAAAACCTTATATAATAATATCTCACTCGAGGTAATATAAGTTTAACTCAAATATCAATACATGGATGAATAAAAAGAAACATTAGAAAAATAAAAGGATTGTCCAGTCTTGGTTCACACCTCGACTGTCCCACCTCACTTTGGTAATCACCGAAAAGAAAACAATCACATAACAAGAGAGATGAGCAACCACAACTCGGTAGGGATCATGTCTCCCGGCCTATCCCATGGTCTTAACTTTTACATGATAGTGCTTATAAGTGTGAGTGTTCTGTTAATAATAGGTAAGTAATTCAAAGTTAGCCTCTCAATTTAACCACCCTCATATGGCAGAACTCATAGCTTAAACAGGGCATAAGCAAACCATACATGTAACGCCCCCAAATCGGGACTTCCAGATCGGGTGCGTTAGACAAATAAGATATTACAATTATATAAATAGTAATCTATTGCTCAACATAAATTCGATGGTTTATTTATTACATCAAAACTCATCACAAGATCTCTAAAGTTTAGCGTTTAGAGACTAGGTGTTGATAACTCATTATAGTTTACATGACATATAAATACTACATGCATAATCTTCTTATAATTTTATTCCAAGCATTCTGGACACCATTATTCTAGCATCCTTGCTTTCTCCTAGTTCCCTGGGTTGGAAGAAAACATGAAGGAAATGAGCTCAAATAGCCCAGTAAGGTTAAAAGTAACGAATAATATATGGAGAATAATAAACTCATGAAAGAATAAGAATATCTACTCATCTAGGTTCACCACCTAGATGTCATGCATAACCTATTATCAACTGGATTGACACTCTCCAGTGATGTTCTTTACCCAATGCATTGGAGGTCTTTCTGGAACCACCCATAAACATATTGCCAAACATAAAACATATTTTCACAAATTTTCAAACAATCACATCAATGGTAAATTTCAACGTAAAGGAAGGTCTTGCAATAATAGCCCCGATAAGTAAAAGGGGTATTCACCATTATTTAAATTAGATTACCAAGTTTCCAAGAAGTGCCAAAGAAAGTTAATTCTTCTTAAAATAATATTATGAGGAGAAATCTTGAGATAGAAATATAGAGAAGAAATAGGAAATGAATTTCCACGTCGGAGATCGTGGTAAGGAAAGGGAGATGGGATCCTTACAATCTTTTTGTTTTCCGCATTTATAAACCTTGAAACAAAATTTAAAAGTTAATATTTTAGTTTTAATAATAATAGTATATTCATAAATAATATATTATGGTGGAAAAACTTCTCATGATAATAATAAGAATCTATACGTATACATATACATATATAATATACATATATAATATATAATATACATATATATATTGAGGGGCAAAGCCATCCATAATATATATATGTATGAGGAGACTTAGCCTTCCATGGAATAATAATAATCTATATATATGTATATACGTATCATATACATATATATATTGAGGGGCAAAGCCATCCATAATATATATATGTATGAGGAGGCTTAGCCTTCCATGGAATAATAATAATCTATATATACACATATACGTATTATTTAATAAATATACATATATATATTGAGGGGCAAGGCCATCCATAATATATATATGTATGAGGAGGATTAGCCTTCCAAGAACATGATTAATATATGCTTGAAATATTTACCTTTTGGAACTTCCAATAGGTGAGAGGAAGATTGAGAGAAGAGAAGGCTTGGAGGACTATTGGGGTGTTAATAGAATTTTTTGGGGAGTATTTGAAGGAGAGTTTTGTGGCTTATTTGAATGGAAAGAGTGCTTGAGAAGGGAAGTGAGGCATGCTATTTATAGGTAAGGTGGTAGGTATAATAGTGTGAAAAATAGTGTACGAATTTGACTTTGGCATTAAATTAAATTATTTAAAATATATATAATGCTTTATTTTTCTCCTATTATCCTTTCTTAAAACGTGGGTATCTCCTCCTACCATTTAAAAATGTTTTAAGACTTTTTAACCTAGAAGGTTCCTTTGACATCAAAAATCCACATTGGTGTACTCCCTACTAATTCAATTATATCATTTTTAATTTTATAGTTTTTGACAAATGGCCAATTGTATTGCATTACTGACTTGAATATCTATAAATGAGTATTAATTTTATAATTTTTACATATGTATAACAAAAGTTATTGAATTTTAAAGTCATACTCAAATGTTTACCCGTTCATACTGAACCTATGTGTAGTATTTTAATTTCTAGAATTGATTGGCTTCATATTAAATTCTGAAATTTCTACACGTTTTAGCTAAGTCATAAATGAACAAATGGGCTTTGGTTTTATGTCAATTGGATCTGTATAACGCAAGTTATGAATTTTTAAATGGGACCTCCAGAATCTGCCTCATCCAAATTTTTGGGCCTTACCTATGTTTTATACTTTTGGTAAAGTTAAGGCGTGTAATACTTACCGATGGTCCCTTGGAGCCTAAAGGGGGGGGGGGTGAATAGGCTCTTATTCGAACTCTTTCTTTTCTCTCAAGACACAAAGACTTATCTAGTTTAAGTGATAATATCATCAGGAAGATAACCAGATAGTGGAAGTATTTTGTTTTATTATCACAAAGTGATTACAACAAAATAGAAGCAAACACTCTCTTACACTCGTTTACAACTTTGAATTCACACACTAGCCAAGTGCCTTTTCTATTTTTGCACTTCTTCGCTCTAGCTCTCTCTATTTTAGCTCATTCTACAAGAAGTATAAGTATGAATATTTATACAAAACATTCCTAGGAGACAACCTTGGAACTTGAAGTTCCGGAATGCGTTCCGCACTAACTATCCCTCGGTAATCATCCGCCTTGACTGCTGCGGATTGTGGAGCTCAAGATCTTGGATTTGAAGAGTATAAGTGTCTTTGTGAGTTCCGAGATACAATTAAGGTTGTGTCCACATATCCGGATGATCCACGTGTAAGATTCTTCTTGATCTAAATGCATTCTTCTTACATCGGGACAAACACGAGCCGATAACTTTAAATGCGGTTTCATTGGAGCGAGTGTCTTCTTGGTCCGGTGTAATTTTCCTTACTCCGTAGTTAATGAAGCTCGGAACCTTACTCCGTGTCGTGGTTGCTTACTCCGTATCTATTCGATCTTGGAATCCTTAGTCCGTGTCAGCCGCTTCCTTACTCCGCATGTAAGTTCCTTACTCCGTATGTAAGTTCCTTACTCCGCATGTAAGTTCCTTACTCCGTATGTAAGTTCCTTACTCCGTATGTAAGTTCCTTACTCCGTGTGTAAGTTCCTTACTCCGTGTGTAAGTTCCTTACTCCGTATGTAAGTTCCTTACTCCGTGTGTAAGTTCCTTACTCCGTATGTAAGTTCCTTACTCCGTATGTAAGTTCCTTACTCCGGGCGAGTAATAAGTCCGGATTCCTTACTCCGCATCTATTTTCCTTACTCCGCACTTATTTTCCTTACTCCGCACTTATCCTTACTCCGCACTTATTGTTACTTGGTTATTTACCAAGTGTTTGACGACACTAACTCTTGTCCGGATCAGGATTATGTATCCTGTCCTTAGCTTTGCTCTCACGAGTGCATCTTTGGATTAGTGACATACCTTCGCAATGATCAAATAAACACAAAGGATCTCGAGATCAAATTACATAAGGCTTTAACGGCATTATCCAAATTCTGGGTTTGATCCAACAATCTCCCCCAATTATGGATATGCCTAAACCCTTTGTAATCTGATCCGGTAAGCGATGCAAACGAATATCATACAGAATATACACCACAACCAATTTCATTGATCAGCAACTAAATACAAATCAGCCTTAATACTGATTTTTCACTAAGGTACATAAGGCTTACTATACTTGAAGATCATAGTTCTTCGCCTTCTCTCTTAGCTCCATTGTCTGCGCATCGTAAAGGTGGAGTGTTGGCTCCAATGTTTGTCCACAGTTAAGAACGATTTGATGAAATGACAAACAAAGGCTCCTGCAGCTATCTCCATCCAGTTGTTGTGGCACTTGCTTCTTGCCCCGGAATGTCGCCTTGAGTTTCTCGGTGAGAGCGCAGGGGGTGTGATACCCAACTCTTCATATAGTCCGGCTTTCTTCACGGCTTCAGTTAGTCTGAGACAGAGAGGTTCCCATTGATTCTTCCTAACGAAGTGCTCCACAATCTGATGAGAATCAATGAGAATCATCTGCTTGGAATGAATCATGAAGACAGCCATCATGAAGTGTGGCGACATGATCCGGTACGGAATGAGGATGGTTGAAAGAGTTTTCCATGGCTTGCTATCTTCAGCAGTTCCGTCGATGTAAGTCTGAATTAACTCCACACTGGGAAGATAGCCCTCATTCCAACATGGCAGAACTTCAAACAAGTGCCCATCTTCGTAAAGAGATGGAAACAGCCTCATCTCCATTTTAGCGACCCTCGAGAAGTTGTCAATGTCTTTCGTAGTAAAGAGTCCTTTCTCCGAACAAAGAGTCCGAATGTCGGCCGGAGAGAAAGGATACATTTCGGAAAGACATCTTCTCTCAAAGAAGACGCAGCATAGGCTTTCATTGCCTTGCGCAAGTTTCCATCCGCATCAGACGGGTCAAACTCCGCATAGGATGGGAGGAAGGTATCAGCTGCGGATGAGGAGGATGGAGGAGGAGCTCGAGGTGCAGTAGAGGAGCTTGGTTGAGAGAAGCGGCTTCGTTTGGGAATTTGAACTCCCTGAAGCACTGAAGTGGCAGGCCGCTTCTCAGTCCGGGAAGATGGTTGTGGGGCAGAAGGAGTAGACGGATCAGATGACACTTTCTCCCCCGGTTTGGCAGATCGTCGGGAAGCAACGGGAGGACGAGCCATCGTATGCGCCAGATCCGCGAAGGAAGTAGACAGTGAATGAACGGAGGTGGCAACAAGATCCATTTTCTCGCTCAATGGAAGTAGAGGAGTCAGTGAGGGCTGAGAGGAGTTGGGCGCCGAGGGCATCGACTTTGGCAGCTATGGCGGAGATTTGGACGCTTTGAGCGTGGGCATGGCGGTCCAGCTGAGCGGAAAGCACAGCATCAGAGTGGACCGTGCCAAAAGAGGCACGCCCAAGTGCTAACTCCGGAGCTTTGGAGGACTCCCCCGCATGAACAGGAGCAGGAGTGCGGTGGGCAGAGGAGTCCGCAGGAGTAGAAGAAGAAGAGCAGCATCCGGAGCATCGAGGCATCCGGAGCTTCGGAGGCATCCGGAGCATGGGAGGCATCCGGAGCAAGAGACCCGCTTTGACCGGACAAGTCAACTACGGGAATCGCGGCGGCAGGAGAAGAGGGCCCAGCCTTAGCGGTAGAGGGACTTCGGGTAGCAGGGACCGGGCCGGAGGGTGTAGGGAACGACACATCGGGAATGGCGCCCGGCGTAAGAAAGCCGTGGTCCGGATTCCGGATGATCATAGTCTCCGGGGGATTGGGTATTGCGGGTGTAAAATACCCGGAGATCGGTGTCGGGAATGGAAGAGGTGTGGGCTAGGCTGAAACGGAGCCAGAGGTCCGTTAAGGTGACGGCGGAGAGATGGTCAAGGTAATCTCGGGGTTGAGGTAGAGGAGGCAAGGGGGCTTCGGGAGAAGCGGCCGGGACATCAGCGGTGGCGGCGGCAACACGGTATCAACCGCAGCGGCTATAGCGGATGTGGAGGGAGTGGGGACATCGCAGCAGAGGGGCCGAGGAAACGACTCTCGACGCACCGCGCCGAGAGGGCCCCGCAACCTCGGACGGTTCAGCACGGACGCTTGGCCGGGAAGCCCGTGAGTGGGAGGGCGCGGCTACGGACCGAATCCGGGAGGATCGGTGTACGGAATCGACCTCGGGGGCTTGGGCGTCGGAGGGGTCACCAACGTAGCCGCCTTGTTGTTCCGCGGCAGGAGAGTGCGGAGAGCTACGGTGGGTCGGCGGGCAGTCATGTTTCCATCCGGCGTAAGGTGACGAAGATAAAGAGCCGAGGGAAACGAGACACAGCATCAACTTGGGCGAAATGGTCCGGACGAAGATGCCTGGAAGACAATGCCGAGGATGCGCCCATAGGAATGGTTTTTGTGACCAGTCGCAGCAAGCGAAATAAGAACATCCCCCAATCCATTGGAAGACCTTCAAAGACGCCGTACATGGCCAGGTAGAAGATCATACGGAACCGAGTCCAGGGGCGATGTGCGAGCAGTAGGCATCGACTTAGAATAGTCGCCATACATCGATAGCGACCCTGGAAGGATTTCACCTTGTATTCCTTCCCCTTGTTCGTGCACCCCATAGAAGCCGCCATCGGATCGGCATCCGGACGCCGTGGTTCACCAAGAGGAAGGTGGAGAGCGGCGCGGAGAACACCGGAGTGATGACGATGGATTCACCGCGGACATAAGAGGTTATAGAATCTTTGGTGCAGCGAATCCGTTGGTAATACTCAAGAATGTCATCGATAAGAAGATCGATGGGATTGGAGACCAGGTTGAGTATGTGCGAGGCTTCAAGAAGAGGGCGAAGCTGGAGAAACCAATCCGGAGGATCGGAAACAACATTCCAATCCACTAGATGGCCAGGAGTAACGCCTGGAAAGAAAGATTCGGGTGCCATTGCAGATTAGATGGGAAGGAAAAGAGGAAAGGTGAGGTCTTGACAGTTGAAGGAGCAACGAGAGGGTTAGGGATTTGAAATGAGCAATACTCGTGCTTCGCAGAATGATCGGAACATATAAGACCGAGTCCGCAAATGTCGCGGGTCTAGGAATGTGGGAGTGAGGTGGGGACCCGCGCGACATGCCGATGTCATTTGTCTGGATATCGAGGCGTCTCCGAATAAAACGATGTCGTGGAGACCGCATGACCAAGTAGAGATTATGACTGGTTGCCATCCAGAGAAGTGTATGTGCAACCCGAGATAGGCATTTAATGAATCATCATTATTCCTCCTCAAAAGCATGCGACATATGAGTATACGTGGATTGTCACAATTGAACAAAGTCAGGAGTCCGGAGGAAAGAGCCGACACTCATCCGGAGTTAATAATATTCGTGAAAGAGTATCCGGATGAATAATAGACCTTGTCCGTCGTAAACGAGTTTGGTGAGAATGTAGAGTAGATTCCTTTGCGATCAATAAGTCAAAGAGAAGAGAAGTACCACAACACTTCAAATCCGAGACTATGGACTGGATTTATCAATATGGTTGCAAAGAAAATCTGAACCGTAGCTAAATAAAGATATACTGAAAATACAAAAGCTTAACAGGCAAGGATTAGTACGGATTAGAGAAGATAATCAGTGAAAAACAACATAATCCGAACTAATAAGAAACAGAACTCATGCATGGCTAAGAATGTAGTAGACGTACGCAATGTGAACTTGATCAATATTACTGAGTCAGGGCATATGTCAGGATAGCAATACACAGGTTCATATAGGTCAACATAGCGAAACCGTCTTGCGAACACGTAGCTAAGATTAATTAAAGATCATATGATTTGGCTTCATTAGGATTCATGAGTGTGAAATGATAAGGTGAACACATGTCAAAAGAATGCAGATGATTAATCGATTAAAATGCATGGTTGAAGGAAGAACATACATCCACACATGCCACCTTTCCGATTTAAAACAAGCATGTCCAGTCGGATCCGGAAGTAATAGCGTAGAGAAGGGAGTATCCGAGACATATTAGGGGTTCATTGCTGCTCCCCCGTAGATCATTTAATCCTCTCAATGAAAAGCTCCCCCTCGAGATAGACAGTCAAGGAAAAAGGTCATGAGACATATACGGGGGTATTATCGAATAAAATATAAAGCATTTTCTCCCCGTAGATTGTGCAATCCTCTCGGTTGACCGTTCTAATTTGTAGTTCAAGCATCGTCTATCTTATTAGAAGACTATACTTAAGTCGATCGAATGCGTTTGTGTATTCATCCACCAGGCATTCCAAGCTAGCCCATTTCACTCCTTCAACTATGCACGTTAATGGAGTAATCTAAATGAACATGCTTTGATCATGTGGTGATTAATGGATATGAAGATCATGAATCCGATCGAGGTAAATCATATAAACCGTAATTATGTTAGCTTTAAACGACTTCAGTCGGGAAACGCAAGCATCCTCCCATTATGAGGTTGAGATTAACATCGAAACATGGAACCGTGGAGTCGGTAAGTATGATCAGCAATGCAGTCTTTCTACTACTTTCAGTAAACATACAATGCATGGTTTGTGAGAGAATATCCTGTTGTGAAATTTAAATGAGAAACTATGCAGAGAAGTCGAGCATACCTAGTTGGAAGAGTAGTTCGGAAAACCTCGCATCGGGGAGAGGCTTTGTAAATATGTCTGCTAATTGATCTTCAGGTGGCAACATGTTCCAGTGAAATATGCTTTTTAAGAACATGATCGCGTATGAAGTGATACCCGACCTCAATGTGCTTCGTCTTAGGATGCATGACAGGATTGTTGCTGATGGCAATTGCACTAGTGTTGTCACAGGAAAGTGGAATAGAGGACATGTTGAATCCGTAGTCGGTAAGTTGACTTTGCATCCAAAGTAGTCTTGCAAGAACTTCCAGGCAACGATATATTCCGCCTCAAAGAAGAGAGGTTGATACGGAATTCTCGCTTCATCGAACCATGAGATCAATCTATTTCCAAGAAACCGACACGTACCGCTTGTGCTTTTCCCTGTCGATCGACATCCAGTCAAGTCGGCATCGAGTACCCCGATAAGGTGAAGTTGGACTCCTTTGAGTACCAGAGTCCCAAATTCATCGTCCCTTTGAGATACCTTAAGATCCGTTTTACATGTAGCATATGGGACTCCTTGGGATTCGCCTGATATCGTGCACAAATGCAAGTTGCAAACATAATGTCTGGGCGACTTGTCGTAAGATAGAGCAAGGATCCGATCATCCCTCCGTAGTCGGTCACATTCTATCGATATGCCGTCCATATCCGGATCTAACTTGGCACCGACAGGCATTGGAGTTTTGACGGGAGATGAACCTTCCATACCAAACTTCTTAATAAGATCGCGAGTGTACTTAGCTTCCGATTGATAAAGATTCCTTCCTTTAATTGTTTGACTTCAATTCCAAGGAAGTAGGATAGTTCTCCCATCATGCTCATTTCAAACTTGCTTGTCATCAACTTAGCAAACTCTTCACAAAGCTTCGGATTTGTTGATCCAGAAAATGATATCGTCCACGTATATTTGTACGATCGAGTGTGTCCTTTCTCTTGTCGTAGAAATAGGGTGGTATCTATCTTCCCTTTTTGGAAGTTATGAGCAAGTAGGAATTCCGACGGTGTGTCGTACCAGGCTCGGGAGCTTGCTTCAAACCATATAGAGCTTTCTGAAGTTTGTAGACAAGATGTCCTGCCTTAGGTTCAATGAAGCGGGAGGTTGTTCAACATACACCTCCTCTTGAAGGTCTCCATTCAGGAATGCGCTCTTGACGTCCATTTGATAAACTATGAAGTTTTCATATGAAGCATACGCCAGGAAACATTCGGATTGCCTCAAGTCTTGCGACCAGGAGCAAAGGTTTCATCATAATCTATTCCCTCTTCTTGACGATATCCTTTGGCTACCAGTCGGCTTTGTTCCGGATTACTATTCCATCCGTATCAAGTTTGTTCCGGAACACCCATTTAACACCAATGACTTCTTGAGACTTAGGCCTTGGTACTAAGGTCCACACATTATTTCTCTTAAATTGATTCAATTCTTCTTGCATGGCTTCTATCCAGTTTGAATCCTGAAGAGCTTCATCTACCACCTTTGGTTCTATTTGAGATAGAAAGCATGAGTGAAGACTCATGTTTGAGGTGGCTGCTCTTGTTCTTACACCAATGGTAGGATCACCAATCACTTGATCCGAGGGATGGTTTCGAGTCCATCTATAATTACGTGCGTGTGTTGGTTGTCCTTGAACAATTTGAAGCTCTTCCAGATTGGGTGGTTCAGATTGTATCAACTGGTTGGGCTTCGTCCGGAGTAGATGTTTCCGTATTTAGAGGTACGGATGAACTGATTGGTTCTTCAACACTGTTTCTTTCAGGTGTTAACTAGTCCGGACGGACTTGAAGGTGCTCCTGAATTTTGTGTATCTGCAGGAGTTTGTCCTGGAGCTAAGTGGTAGTCCGGAGTTAAGTGGTAGTCCGGAGCTAAGTGGTAGTCCGGAGCTAAGTGGTAGTCCGGAGTTAAGTGGTAGTCCGGAGCTAAGTGGTAGTCCGGAGCTAAGTGGTAGTCCGGAGTCCGAGTCATCCGTAGCATCATCCACAAAATTCCGTTGTGTTTCGCGGATGCCACGTGGTTGGTCAGGATACCGGTCCAGGATGTGTGGCAGGAATATTCATAAACTTTGAGTAATCGACGTTTCGTTTATGACTGCAGATTAGAATTTGAAGGACCGACTTTTGACCAATCGAGATTAGCTTCATCAAAGGTTACATGGATAGATTCTTCAACTTTAGAAAGTTTTCTATTGAAGACCCGATAAGCCTTGCTATGAAGTGAGTACCCGACAAAAAATCCCATCATCGGATTTTGGTTCAAATTTATTTCGGGTCTCTTTGCCATTGATCAGTATATAGCAAGTACATCCGAAGGCTCTGAAATGTGAAATTGAAGGTTTTCGACCTCTCCACATCTCATAGGGTGTTTTCATGGTAGATTTATTTATTAGAGTTCCGTTTCGAACATAGCAGGCGGTGGACACGACTTGACCCATAGAGCTGAGAGGAAGCATTGCCCCTGCTAACATGGATCTACCAGCTTCAACTAAAGTTCGATTCTTGCGCTCGACTACCCCATTTTGTTGTGGGGTTAGGCGCAGAAAAAGTCATGTTGTATGCCCCTGTTCGGAACAATATGATCTCATTTCGGAAAAATCAAATTCTAGGACCATGATCACTCCTGATGCATTTAATGCTCGGTCCTTGTGAGTTGCTTATCCAGTTGAAGAGATCTACAAGATGTTCAAAAGTTTGATCCTTTGATTTCAGGAACATCACCCATGTGTATCTGGTGAAATCATCGATAACCACAAGGGTATATCTCGCACCTGGCTAGTGATGAAACAGATATAGGACCACATAGGTCCATATGAAGAAGTTGCAGAGGAGCGATTATTGAGTTAACCGATTTGCTCTTAAAGCCGTGTTTGGTCTGTTTACCAAGTTGGCATTCTCGACAGAGAGTGTCTCTGGAGAACTTGAGTTTGGGTAGACCAGTGACAAGATCAAGTGATGCTAATTTAGACAAAGTCTTAAAGTTCAAATGTGCGCATCGCTTGTGCCATAACCAACTATCTTCATCTGTTGCTTTCGTGAGGAAACATACAGGTCGAAGAATTATTTCTTAAGACCACCGAGTATATGTCCCCATCTCTTGATCCGGATAACTTAACATCTCCGGATAAGTTTTCTCTTCTTGTCAGGTGTTGGACAAAAAGGAAACAAGAAATCCTTTGTCACATAGTTTATCGACACTTAGCAAATTATGCTTTAAACCTTCGACTAGTGCAACTTTAGTGATTGATACACAGCCGTTAGTTAAAGTGCCATACCCGACAGTCTTACCTTTCTTTGTTGTCGCCATATGAGACGGATGGACCTTGTTTATCATTAACTTCTACAAGTAGAGTCTGGTCACCCGTCATATGTCCAGGAGCATCCACTATCAAGGATCCACTTGCTTTGATTTATCTTTAACTTCAAGTGATCCGGCAATTCATTCCAGAGATGCCCCTGAAAGACAACAATTTACACTTTTGGTGCCCAAACTTGTTTCAGGCGGTTAGAGTGAGAAGCAGTATTGTCAACATTTACGGATTTGATTTTGTTAGGACTCTTAGCTTTCCAAGTTGACATTAACTTGTTAGTTTCAAATTGCTTCTTTTATTTGGGATTTCTTGGGAGAGACACTCCTTTTAGATTTAGATTTTGTTTTGCTCGAAGAACCCCTTTTATAAAACTGATCTTTATTTGATTGAAATTGATTACAAAGCCAGCTATCAGATAGACTCCAACATTCATAGTGATAATGACCCATTTCCCTACAGATGGAACAGACACTATAATGCGAAGTACAAACAGGGGATACAGTCTCTTAGATTTTACTGGATCTTCTACTCTGTTCCCTGTGGCCTAATCCATTACGTTTGGGTGACGCGCTCTTGGCCCTAAATGCGTCGGCCTTAGCCTTGTCTTTCTTTTTGGGTGCTACAGTTTTGGCTTTAACTGCAGCACCTTCCCTTCATCTTTAGTTACGGGTGCTACCGCTTCGGGAAGTGCGAATGACCTCGATTCCACGATCATAAACTATGGTGCCACCTGAAATGAAACCATCCAACGGTTTAGATGTACTAACAGGATATAAGTTGGTTAGTTTAGGAGTGAAATCCGGAGGACACTCAGTGGCTTTAGCTATGGAGGTTGATGGTTCGGAACCTAGACCAGGTTTGACTCGAATGTCGTCGGGATCGGTCCTAAAGGTAGAGGCTATTTCCCCGGATTTTAGCCACTTACGATTTATTTCTTTTTCCTGTTCCAATTCATTTTCAAGTCTTTTAACTATAACTTTTAGGCCTGAGAGATTGGTATTTAAGAGATGATTTTCAGCTCTTAGATCATGATACCAAGCTTCCTTTCCCCTGAAGTCGGCGACGTCCTTTTCGAGTCTATTAATGGTAAATTCGAGACGTTTATTTCGACTTTCCATATCTTTGTACATTTGAGTTATTATTAGTCTCTCATTCTTTTCATGATCACATGCAATAGTAAGAGATTCTAATTTACTCAGGAGCTCAGAGATAGAAGGTACCTCGGTATTTGCCATGAGGCGGACGTTCAGCAATGGTCGGCTCATCATCCGAGGATTCCTCCTCTTCTTCCGAGCCACTCATGTATTTTGTCACGAGCGCCTTTCTCTTGCTCTTGCCGTTATCCGAGGTGGAGCGGCGAGAATTTACCTTGTCACTTTTCTCGGCCACCTTTGCTTTGGACCTGCATTCCTTGGCCCAGTGACCGGTTTTCCCACAGTTGAAACATTCCTGGGAACTAGACTCGGGTCGCTCCTTCCGTTGGAACGATGATGATGAGCGTCTTCGACCCCTTTTCGCTTTTCCGTAGGAATCGCTCAAAGGATTTGACAAGAAGGGCTATCTCCTCCTCCTCGTCGAATCGAATTGTCGGATACGTCCGTATCATCATTCCTCAAGTATGTTTAGACATTCGGTAGCTTTGAGAGCTACCCCCTTTTCTTTCCGAGCTATTTTTTCATCTCTGTCGAGTACTTAAACCCGACTTCGTGAGTCCGAGCTCTCCATATAGTTCTTCAAGGGGAACATATCGCCAGTTTTTGTCCGATTGCATCTGGAGTTGTTTGGAGTAGTAGCGATCCGGCAAGGAGCGAAAGAACTTGTCATTGATCTGGGATTGAGAGTAATGCTCATTGACAGTCTTCGGCTCAAGTATGAGCTTGCCGAATCTCCGATAGATGCTTTCAAGTGATTCGCCCGGTTTATGATTAAAACTCTCAAAGTTACGTCTCGAGAGTACGGATCACATTCGTATCCGGGGACCGACTCCCCTCATAGAGGATTGTCGGTTTGTCCCAAACGCTTTTCTTGTCGTGCAGCCCTGGACGTCCGTGAAAGCTTCGGAATCCAAGGACGATGTAACATAAGCCGAGCCTTTTCACTAGCGCACTGCCAGGCTCTTTCATCGTTGGTAAGTTCAAGGATCGTCTTTGGCCTCCTTACGCCATGTTCTCCGATAGTCATCGGAATTGGAATCTCCTGATGAAGACATGGCCACATAAGATGATCATGGCAAACCATAAACATCTTCATGCGAGCTTTCCACCTGGGAGAAAAGCTCAGGTGTGAATTTGGGCGGTTTCGTTAGAGTAAACCCGGAACTCCGTGGTTGAGAAGCGGTGGCACAGCAGGTTGTGGTGGATCGACATTTTCACCGCCGCTTCGATTCGGGATGGGCTCCTGTGCACCTCCAGAGTTAAGGCGAGTGTTGAAAAGCATACCGCTTTCTTCGGCCATTTCGAGATTGAAAGAGTGGGATCTCTACTTAGAACGAAGTAGAACTTGCTCGATACCACTTGATGGTCCCTTGGAGCCTAAAGGGGGGGGGGGGTGAATAGGCTCTTATTCGAACTCTTTCTTTTCTCTCAAGACACAAAGACTTATCTAGTTTAAGTGATAATATCATCCGGAAGATAACCAGGATAGTGGAAGTATTTTGTTTTATTATCACAAAGTGATTACAACAAAATAGAAGCAAACACTCTCTTACACTCGTTTACAACTTTGAATTCACACACTAGCCAAGTGCCTTTTCTATTTTTGCACTTCTTCGCTCTAGCTCTCTCTATTTTAGCTCATTCTACAAGAAGTATAAGTATGAATATTTATACAAAACATTCCTAGGAGACAACCTTGGAACTTGAAGTTCCGGAATGCGTTCCGCACTAACTATCCCTCGTGTAATCGTCGCTTGACGCTGCGGATTGTGGAGCTCAAGATCTTGGATTTGAAGAGTATAAGTGTCTTTGTGAGTTCCGAGATACAATTAAGGTTGTGTCCACATATCCGGATGATCCACGTGTAAGATTCTTCTTGATCTAAATGCATTCTTCTTACATCGGGACAAGACGAGCCGATAACTTTAAATGCGGTTTCATTGGAGCAGTGTCTTCTTGGTCCGGTGTAATTTTCCTTACTCCGTAGTTAATGAAGCTCGGAACCTTACTCCGTGTCGGTGGTTGCTTACTCCGTATCTATTCGACCCTGGAATCCTTAGTCCGTGTCAGCGCTTCCTTACTCCGCATGTAAGTTCCTTACTCCGTATGTAAGTTCCTTACTCCGCATGTAAGTTCCTTACTCCGTATGTAAGTTCCTTACTCCGTATGTAAGTTCCTTACTCCGTGTGTAAGTTCCTTACTCCGTGTGTAAGTTCCTTACTCCGTATGTAAGTTCCTTACTCCGTGTGTAAGTTCCTTACTCCGTATGTAAGTTCCTTACTCCGTATGTAAGTTCCTTACTCCGGGCGAGTAATAAGTCCGGATTCCTTACTCCGCATCTATTTTCCTTACTCCGCACTTATTTTCCTTACTCCGCACTTATCCTTACTCCGCACTTATTGTTACTTGGTTATTTACCAAGTGTTTGACGACACTAACTCTTGTCCGGATCAGGATTATGTATCCTGTCCTTAGCTTTGCTCTCACGAGTGCATCTTTGGATTAGTGACATACCTTCGCAATGATCAAATAAACACAAAGGATCTCAGATCAAATTACATAAGGCTTTAACGGCATTATCCAAATTCTGGGTTTGATCCAACACTTACTTACCCATAGTAATTTGATTTAAGAAACTAAATGACATAATATATAGCATCTAAACTTTTGATGACGTATAAGAAATTATTTTATTTTTATAACGTAATTAATATTAACGCGGATAAAATAATATAATTGCATAATCAATAAACAATAAAGTAAGATAACATTATAACATAAAATATTATAAACCTAAACATAAACATTAATATCATATTCTATGGCCTTCGTAAAATTTCTTGAATTATATTAGCGTATGTGCGTAGGACGTGTTGTGCTTCGGTAGTAGAGCTACATAACCCTTCGGCTAACATTGTCGTGTTTGTCACACGAATAACACGTGTTGTGCTTCGCCAGAGAGTTGTACAACCCTTCGGCTAACATTGTCGTGGTTGTCGCACGAATAACCTCAAACTTCTCCCTGTGTCTCGTCGCATTATATTGCAGCCATTGGACACAAGCATTTAGCTCATCTACAGCAAAGCATAGCTTTGTAACTTCAAGTCGTATTGCTCACCGATCTTCATCTCGTACACTATTCTCGGATGACGGTACTTGAGAGCTTGATGCCATAACCTCTTATTATTATTCTTCTTACTTTTATACTCTCTTATAAATAAAATCTCATACTCATACCTATTTATAACAATTCAAACGGATACTATTCATAACGGCTAGTTACTTATTCCAACGGCTAGTTACTATTCCAACGGCTACTTACTATTCTAACAGCTACTTACTAGTCACATGCTATTTAAATGACTATATTGGGTACTTATTTTTATCGTGATAATATCTAAAATATTCTTTCTAACTATTGTTAGTAATGACTTTATTATTATATTGTTATTATTACTATCTAAGGAAGAACTTAAATAGCTAGAAAATTTTACGGATCTTACAATACAAGCCTCCTCAACCTCAACCATATCGATTACTTCAACCTAAGCCACATAAGCCCATCCTCAGTCATACAAACATCAGTTTAAGGAAGCTTATACAAAGCAAACACAGTTTTAACATGATATTCATTATAAACATAACATAAGCACTCCTCAAGGCATGAAATAAACACATGATAATAGCTCAAAAGAGCATGATCACCTCATTATAACACAATTTATCAAACACATCACAACTCAAACACAGAATCCTAATTTCATTTCGACACGTACTAAGCTCTACTCAGAATTTTAGTATAACCACAATCCCTTACACAAACCCTAGGATCCCTATAAAACCCTACAATGGTGATGAGCCTAAAGAGCGTGAAATGGAACAAACTACAACGTAACACACAACATAACCATAGACATAAAGTATGCCCTCAGGCTAACATTCACAGATGCCTACCTTGAATTCAATTGGATTTTTAGGGTTTTGAATCACAGACGCTCCTTTCTCCTTGCTTCTCTTTGTTAGATGCCTCCCACTCTCAAGAATGAAGCAATCATCAATGATCTCCCAAAAATAGGATTTTGCTCTTTCTCCCTTCTAATGTTTCTATCATCGTAGACAAATAATGCGACTCCCTAAAAAAACAGCAAATGTAGTCAAAAAAATAGGTCATGTGCAAATCAACATCGACAAAAATAAACATATCAACCAATATCAACCACAATTTCTCGCATCGACTAGACACCCCACATTGACCAAGGGAGGTTGACCTCACATCAACAACAAATTTATGGTTGACATGATGCCACATCAACCTTATTGACCACACAACATAATTAGAGCTAGGTTGAGCATCCTTTGAGAAATGTTTCTAGAATCTCCCTTTGGCCGACAATGACTAATAGATGTTAGGTTGGCCACGTCGACCACACAATCTCGCATCGACCACATGCCACGTTGATTAAATGTTAATCGACCATCTAGTTCAACCTCTCCAAAATAATTTGGCTTCTGGGGCACTACCCCTGACCCAGTAGGGGCTCTACCCCCTTGACCCCCGCTCGTGAGAACCCTGTCTGAGGTGCTCACACCCTTGGACTCCTGCAAGTGAAGCACTCAAGTCCTTAACCAAGCACAAAATGTCATCTTTATAACCTTTACCTCATTCCAAGGCCAACTCCTCAATTCCTCAAACCCGGGTTATTGCAATAACACCTAAAGGGGACCCTAACACAAGTATCATCCACACCTGCTCATTATACAAACCATACATGTAGACATTTATGTCAAGTAGAAATCTCATTTCATCTTAATTCAAATGATACACTATTTATCCCCCTTGGGGTTACTACATGCGAGTCTCAATCATAACAAATAAACCTCCTTAGAGAGTTAAATCTCTTGATGAACACCTGTAGTTTGGCCTCTTTTATTCTGCTATCCCCTTGGTAGATGCTTTTTAGTCTTTCCCATAGCTCTTTGTCTATTCTGTAATCTATCACCTTAGAGTTTTCAGAATTAGTGAGTTCTAACCGCATAACACCGAGGACAAAGGTATGGATGAGGAGCTTGACCAAATAGAGAAGAATGGTATATGAGAGTTGGTAGATAGACCCAAGAACAAAAATATAATTGGCTGTAAATGGGTATACAAAAATAAGATGAATAAGGATGGCAAAATCATCCAAAACAAGGCATGGTTAGTTTGTAAAGTCTATTCACAGGTGGAAGGTGTAGATTTTGATGAAACATTTGCCTTTGTTGCTAAATTGGAGAGTATTTGGATGTTTTTGGTGGTTGTTACACGTTAAAGGTATAAGATTTTTCAAATGGATGTGAAGCCAGCTTTTTTGAATAGAGATTCACAGGAGGAAGTCTATATGGAATGGCCTAATAATTTCATACTCAAGGATGATAAGACTAAAGTGTGTCGGTTGAAGAAAGCTCTATATGGCTTGAAGTAGGTGCCAAGAGTATGGTATTCTAGGTTGGATAAGTATTTAAGAAGACTTCAATTCAAGAAAGGTACAGTAGACAACAACTTGTACATTAGGAAGAGTGATAGAAGCCAACTAATAATCATTATGCTTGCAGATGATATAATTGTCATCACTCGGTGTTGTCCGGAGCTCGTGACTGGCGTGAAATACTCTTTTGGATGGAGATTTGGTCATTGAGCCATCATTATTATAGCTCACATAGAACCGAAATAAGAAAAAAGAATGAGTCACCACCAAATAAAAATGAAGGTGCATTTGGTCACATAGAGGGGTTTACGATTCTAGAGAATAAGTTCGGGAGTTAGTTACATGTGAGGAAGGGAGAAGTACTCTCACATCCCCACAATGCCCAAAATTGATCCGATCTTTGTCTATGGGTACTTGCTTGTTTTAATTTTTTTTAGGGATGAGGGAGGTTTTATTTAGGAAAACCAAATGTGGGAATTGATCCCTGGTGGCAATGATGTAGAAGAAAACTTACTAAGATAAAAGACTATTGCCACAATCGATATGGGTCTGAATGGAAGGGATGTGAGCATGACACCCAATCCCATGGTCGTTGGGGCCTTTCACTTTCTAGAAAAAGATTTAAATTTATCTTTGTGTCTTATCTAAGAAAACATAAAGAAGGTCTGGTAGCATGAAGAGCATAATGTGAAGCTCGAATTCATTACTACGGTCGGTGTTGGCCGAGTAGCAAGGGTATGAGAATGGAGCTCAATCCCACGGCCAATGGGCCTTTGTTTTAGAAAAAGAATTGGAGTTTATCTTAGTGTTTTGTCTACAAAAATAAGAATATAAAATAAAGAAGAAATAAAGAAAAACCTGGAAGTATCAAGGCTGGTATTCCTCCTAGTACTTGGTTCCTTCCTTGTAATGCTTGAGGAATAACAAAGAAAGATCTAGCAAAGGGTAGCAAAAGGCGTGCTATTTTCCAGCAAAAGATTAGGAAAGTCGTGTATTGCTCTTTAGGAATGTCCAGAATTCTCATGCTTTGTTCTTAATTTTTAGAATACTCCTCAAAAAATCCTCCTCCCTTTTTTTTTCTTTGGGCGAGTGGCCTTTTTATAGAGGTTGAGGAAGGGATAGTCGCTCCTCTTGGAAATGGGGGGGAGCGTTCTTATTAAATGCCTTGGAACTCTCAGACGTTTGATGTACTATCATGCCCCGATTTCCTTCTAACTTGGAAACAGGTTGTGACTGCCCATGACCGCGCCCGGAGGGTCAAGGGGTTGGTGCAAAACACCTAAGAAGGACTATAGCATGGGTGCTGTCCTAACCTACACAACAGTCTTGCATGCCACAAGGCATGCATCTGTTCTCACATGATGTTCACATAGACAAACAATTAATAACCTTTTAAAACATCACAAAAAAAACTAGTTTCATTAAAACTTATTTGGAAAAAACCCCATCCAAAAAAGTTACCAACCATTATCCTCAACTCATAAGTCCAGAATTTACATTTGTCTCAGGTCTTCCCAAAATAGGGTATATAACAATAAAACAATAAAATCAAAGAATAAAAAGAAACACCGCATAGCTCCAAGGAAGTTTATCACCTCGACTTATCCACCTATCGCTGGCTAGACCTTGGAAAAAAGTTTATAGGAAGAGTGAGCAAACCACATCTCAATAGGGAACAAGTCTCCACGGTCCATTCCACTTTAGGCAAGCATGATAAGTGTATGCTTGTACTTGTGTAGTGACTAGTACAATAATATTTCACCCAGTAACCACTCAAACTTACCAGTACCCACGCTGAAAGGTAGAGGACACCCTGCCACCATGGCAACATGGCTTACCACTCCAGGCAAATGCTACATTTGTTTACTTAAGGAGTGCAACATTTTCCACCTAAGTCGAGTATGACAATTACCTCCTCGAAAGCCATACCCATCCTTAGGAATGAGTGTAGACTTAGCCGACTGTCGTGAGTGCTACATCGAGACTTAGGACTACAGTCCTGGCCAAATCTTAAGGAACCTAGTGATGTGACTGGTCTAATGAAATTCTTCTCAAAGGAATTTCCTCAATCATGTATAATGAATCTCAGTACTACAAATAGAGTTTGGGTAATAACTTGTCACGTCCCAAATTTCTAACCCAAGGAAACCAGTTTGTGACTCCCCTTACCCACCCAGCGAGGCAAGGGGTCGGGCTAACAACCACCCACACAGAATATCACGACAAAAACATCACACATCCATAAAACCAAACACGTGTATTAATAATACCAAACATCTTTTACATCATTCTCCACTTTGGGTTACATCAATGTTATGAAATAACATCTCATAAAATAAAAATACAGCCAAATAAGAAAATCCTCCCGTCCACCTTGGTGTCCCACCTGAAAAGAAAGACAATCACAATAGGAGGGGTGAGCAACCACAGCTTAGTAGAGATCTCGTCTCCCCAACCCATCCCATGACCCCAGTATTTGCATGATGAGTGCGCATGTGTAGTGAAAAATTATAAATCAATTGCACGAGTTACTACCGCCACATAGGCTATCTCATACACCACCACATGGGCAACCTTATTCACCACCACACAAGCTACCTCGTTCATCGCCACACAAAGCTACCGTATTCATCGCCACACAGGCTACCTCAATCAAAGCATTAAACACGATAAACAATAAATCACAACACAACAAGTTACATCATAAGCCACAAAGAAATCACATGAAAGACCAGCCCCGAAGTTCGGACCCGAAGGTTCACCTCAAAGAACCTCCCTCGAAGACCCAAAGCCATTGACCTGAAGGTCTGCCTTGAAGAACCTCCCTCGAAGACCTAAAGCCACCGACCCGAAGGTTTACCTCGAAGAACCCCCTGCTGAAGACCCAAAACCAATGACCCGAATGTCTACCTTGAAGGACCTCCTTTGAAGACCCAAAGCCACTGACCCGAAGGTCTGCCTCGAAGAACCTCCCTCGAAGACCCGAAGCCACTGACCCAAAGATCTGCCTCGAAGAACCTCCCTCGAAGACTCGAAGACACACCCTCGAGGGATTCCCCCATGAAAACTCAAAAGAACTCCCATGAACTTCAACCCTTCGAACTTAAATCTTTGACTCTATGACTCTTCGACTCTCCAACTCTATCCTTCGACTCTACGACTCTTAACCCTAAATGCGCCGCAAACCACACAGTTTGCCCAACATTATTGTTCATCGTCGTTCCGCCGCCCTTTTTCTGGAATCGACCTAACGACCTCCCAAACATTCAAAAACCATACTTTTACGCACAGTCCCCCACTTACACCACAAATTGCTTCCTAAAATACCTCTAAATCACACAGTAACATCAGATACACATATAAACACACAGATCAAGCCACATTAGGAGTTCCTCCCCCAAAACATACTAGATCAATTACACCCCATGCCATCCACATCATAACAAGACAAGATCACGGTAAGGGAGTTTAGGAGCACTTACGTCTTAAAGATGATTGAAAAACCTTGATCTTCATGCTCTAGATCCAAAGACTCCTTGGCGTCTCTCTCTCTCTCTCTCTCTCTCTCTCTCTCTCTCTCTCTCTCTCTCTCTCTCTCTCTCTCTCTCTCTCTCTCTCTCTCTTTCTCTTTCTCTCTTTCTCTTTCTCTCTTTCTCTTTCTCTTGTGTAAAATGCCAAAAATGCACCAAAAATCCTATCTCTCCTCTCATACTATTTACCTGATAATTAAAAATAAGGTTCTCCTCTATCTTAATTTCCATAATGCCCCAAAAGACCCTCAAATAAGCCCATATTGCTCCATGGGGCTCCTGGACTCCAAAACGGGTTCAAGTATAGTCAAACTTCCACACTTTTCGAGCTTGATTACATGTTCATGTCTACTCATTCCAATTCTCACTCTAACACGAGTCTACTCCTAGGACCAAGAATACAAGTCTTTACATAACCACATCACATACAACAACTCAATAAAATCCACAGTTCAAACTCAACAATACAATATCACCATTTAAAATGTTCATAACGGAAATATCTCAATGCAAACACATTATCATAAAATACCATACTATTAAAACCTCATTTTGGTCTTTAGGGTCCACCTCTCACACATTCTAACTCAATTTCCCATCAACGGATCAATCAGATACAAAATAAGGCTACAGGAATAGAGCATGTTTTTTTCAAACTTAGAAAAGTCATAACTTTCTCTATAGAGTTTAGATTGCCACATAAAACCCCTTATTTCGAACGGTGTTCGACAAGCTATTTACTAAAAATACAAAAATGTTCACCTAACAAAAAACACTGTTCACCCGTTCATCTCAAATTTCACCAGGATCGAAGGAAAAGTTACTTAAAATATCGCATTGATTCTAACGCACCGAAAACTTGCTTTACCCGACCAATGGAAGGTTTCACCCGACTAGAAAGAAAAGTTAACCAAAACATCACGTCGATGTTAACGGACTAAAATTTAGCTTAATCTGTCCACGTTAAATTTTACCCAATTGTACCACGAATCTGGTATTGTTCATCCGAGAACACTTACCCCGAAGTGTTCTCTAACCAAACTAATCTAGGGTCTAAACATGTCCCAAAAGGATTAAATCCTAAGTAACTAGTTCTACTTACATACCTATTGTCATCACTCGATTTCGTCCGGGGGAAAACCCGCTTTTGGGGATGCGATTCTCCCACCCTTCACCCGAATGGTGATGAAAAAACATAGAGTCGCCACCAACTGTTTTTGGGGTGCAGTTGGTCACCTAAATTAGTCTACGTTGTCGGAGCTAAGTTCGGGAGTTTAATTATGCATGGGGAAGGACTAGCACCCCCACGACGCCCTTTTAGTACTTATCTTAAGATTTAGGAGATTTCTACTTTGTTTTAACTTTTTATTTTGATTTCACTTGTCTAAATTTATTTTTCCAAGGACCTAAGGTTCTTACACATTCTACATTTTGTTAAAGTTAAATTCAATTATCATAAAGACTAAAAGGGATGACCTAAAAATCAATTTTAAAAGGTTAAAGTAAAAGTAAAATCTAAAGGCACAATTCTAGAAAATAATATTTGGAGTATAAAGAATTAAAAGAATTTCTAAAAGAACTTTAAAGAAAGTAAAATTTTGTTAAAGAAAAAAACATTTTTTGTTTGTTTGTTTGTTTTTTTTTTTGTGGTTTTTGTAAAAATCAAAAGAAAAATGCATGAATAATTACAAGTGTGATGTGTGTGAAGGGTGTCATTCACAAACTCTCTCTCTCTCTCTCTCTCTCTCTCTCTCTCTCTCTCTTCTTTTCTTTTTTTTTCTCTTTTTTTTGTCTTTTCTTTTTTGATTTACAAGTTACAATGGTATTGGGTTACATAACCCATAGTTACAAAATTAACAATGGCCTGATGCTAACACTTTCCTATAGGCCAAAATACAACGAACATTACAACATAACAATATAACACGCATAAGGTTTTACACTGCCATCTCAACCCATAAGGAGGAATAATACATCAAAAAAAAGAAAGAAAATAAATAAATAAATAAAAATAAAGTAAAATAAAATGAAAGAACAGTGGGAATGCAAACGTAGGCCAACAGTGATGTCACCGTCTAACCAAATCATAGACATCTATAAGATAAGGAACAGGAGAGGGAACAAACCAAACCAGCAAAGACAGACCATGAAAACGTCCAGTCCTTTTTTTTTAAACGTTTTTTTTTTGTGGTTTTAAAACAGGTTCTAGCATACCGGGAACCAAACTGAAATCAAACAGACTAAAAACGGGCAAGTTATAATGCTTTAAAACCAGTAAGAGAATAACACACCCAAAGCCATCATAAAACTAGTGAAAGAATGATGCTCAGCAAAACAGTAAGAGAAAACGATACAAATGGTATTCTGGCGGTGAAGCAATGATCTAATAGCATTAATAAAAACACTGAAAAGCCAGTAAAAAGACAACCACGTAAGCTAATGAAAATGTAGGTTTGTTTAAAAAAAATGAAAGAGCAGTTAAAAGCCAATAAATAAACAACCAAAACAAGTCAAAATAAAGTCACAAGCTTGTTTGTATGACAAGCATACAACGAACAGAAACCCACAAACCACAAGATAATTCGTATCATAGCTAGCCAAGTGTGTACATGGCCAACCACACAATCAAACACCCACGAATAGAACGAAACAGACAGCATTAATAAACAGAATAGAACGAAAGCATTACAGTGAAATAAAAACAACCACGGCCAAGGAAATTCCTTTCCTCCAAAGGAACTCTTTTCTTCAAAACCGTGAACCATGGGTGTCACCTTAAGGTGGCGTGTTGGAGGCCTATTGTGAGCCCTTCATCCTTGGTCATCCACCTTCTTCAACTGCTTGGAAACGCACAGGGGTTGGTAGCACGATTCTCGTTCAGTGGAGGTATCTTCATCGGATTTGAAGAGGATGATTATTATGTTAAAGAAGGGGTGACAAATAGGGGAGGTGGTTGGAACAATCGGTGTCGACTAGAGCTGTTGGAGTCGCAGGTTGGTGTGACAACACCGTGAAGAGGCTGGGGTGCGGGTCGACAAAGGGGCGTCAACGCCGCTGTGGAGGTCTAGGCTAGGCGTGACGGAGGACAGTCGAGGCCTACTGGTTGGCACAGTGGCGTCATGGGTGGCGAGGCGACTTTGCCAGCTTGAAGAGACTTCTTCACGAGTCGTGGGAATGAATGGATGAATTTGAGGGTAGGGTGAGGGTGGCCGGTAGCGACAGAGGTGATGGTCAGCGGCATGCTTATCGGTGGGGCTCTCTGTTGTGGTTCGACGGAAGAAGAAGAAGGAAGGTTGGGTGGTGTTTTCAAATTTTTCGTAGAGAGAGAGCCGAGAAGAGAAAGAGGTGAAGGTTTTGATCTTTGGGTATTGGGATTTTCGAAGCCAGAGAGGGAAACTGAGAGCCGAGAGGGAGAGAAAGGGAAGGCTTGGTGTGTACTGGGAAAAGGATAGATCGACACTCAATGAGCTATCGTCGTGGAAGAGGGACCGTGCGGGACAGAGGATGCAATGGCAGCGTCCAGTAGTGCGTTTTCCGGACAAGGGACTCTCGATGGAGGGTGAGACCGTGAGGGAAATGAGAGATTGAAATATTATAGACAGTTTTTTTTAATTGTGAGAGCCCCCCTGGTTTGGTGTTGAAGATAGATTTATATAGAGGGTTAGGGAAAGAGGAGTTTGATGGATTGAGTCCGGCCAAGGGTGACCTGGCTGGAGAGGACGGGCTCGGTGGCTTGGCTAGAGAGGACGGGCTCGGGTTTGAGCTATGGGTTGATTCGGCTAAGATTTGGTCTTGTGGGAGGCCAAGAGAGAGAGGAGATGATGGCTAAGAGCTGGCGGTTGCCATCCGGTGCTGACGTAGATGGCTGGGCGTCGCGGCGGCCATGGTGGATCGGGGGAAGACTGAAGAGGACGCGGCTGAGAAGGGGAGAAGAAGTCACCCGGTTTTGAGATAAGTATGAATGTTGTGGCTGTTTTTCTTTTTTTCTTTTTTTCTTTTTTTCTTTTTTTCTCTTTTATTTTATTATGAGCCGATACGTGGCCAGGCGGAAAAAAAGAAGAAAAAAAGGAAAAGCATTTTTTTTGTATTTTTCGAAAATAAGCTATGTCTGCGAGTGTATGCAATATACGTCAAAAGTCTTAGAATGATGAGAGGATTAAGAAAATGAGGTTCGTGACCTAATCCGGAGTGTCGTTTTGAATATTGGCCGCTAGTTTATCGCCGTTAGCGGTCCAAATACAGTGTTGACCATAACTTCTTCGTTTGACCTCGGATTTGAGCGCAGTTGTAGACCAACAGTGTGCAAAGATAAAAATGGAATCATTTTGGACGGGTTGGAGCACTTACCTGACTTACCTGATGTCGAAGCCATGTAGAACCTCATGGTTGGGTCTGTCCCCGAAAGTAAAAGAGCCTTCTGAGGGCGATGAAAAAGCAAGAAGCATCTAGGGCCGACAGGAATTGAAAAGTAAATGTGGGATAGGTGTAGGAGAACTACCTGCGGACTTCCCAAACGGAAAAAATGAAAAGGATAAGTGCAGGGGAACCACCTGCGGACTTACTTGAAGTTGAAAAGAAAATGTGGGATAGGTGCAGGGGAACTGCCTGCGGACTTCCCAAAATTAAATTTAAAAACTAAGGATAGTTTCCGGGGACCTGCCGGTGGACTTCCTGAAAGAATGAAAAAGAAAGGTGGGATAGGTGCAGGAGGACTGCCTGCGGACTTCCCGAAAGGAAAATTTAAAACTAAGGATAGTTTAGGAGACCTGCCGGTGGACTTCCTGAAAAGAATAAAATAGAAAAGTGGGATAGGTGTAGGGGACCTGCCTGCGGACTTCCTGAAAGGAAAATTTAAAACTAAGGATAGTTTCCGGAGACCTGCCGGTGGACTTCCTGAAAAGAATAAAACAGAAAAGTGGGATAGGTGCGGGGGACCCGCTCTGGGACTTCCCGAAAGGATAAAAAGGATAAGGGTATGTACAGGGGATGACCTCTAAGGTAGAGAGGGACTAAAATGGCATCTAGGGCCTGGAAAGAAATCAACGATTGCTAATGAGTCACGATGGGCTCCCTCTACGAGTTCACCGAAGGAGATCGCTCTACGAGGTTACCCTGAAAAAAAATGAGATGTTGTAGTTGATTGTCACCGATGCTTCTAAGGCTTGGGAAATCACAAAGAATAGTGGGAGCCTTCGAGCTTGGTTACTTGGGGAAGCTTGTTGAGGATGGTCTCTTGGGATCTTCATGAGGCGACAACATTTTCGAAATGGAAGAAAATGATGAATGTATGCAAGTGTTGCATGAAATGCATGTCTATGATGCATGATGAACTTTATGTTAAAAGGGAGCTTAAATCGGTGGGGGTTTGGTGTTACTGGAATTCAACTAGGTTTGCTTTGGGGAATGGAATTCAGATCTCATATGGAAAACTCTTTAATTGAGGGTACTCCGGCTACTAGGGAGGCTTGCTTAATTTCTTCGATCAGTCAAAATGCTCAAGAAACTGTTCCAAATCAATTAAACCTTGCTAGGAGGTCGATAGTTTTGGCTTCTGTTGGGGAGCAGGTTCATTCAATTGGGGAACCCTTTCTTGCTTTGTCGAGGCATTCTTGCTGAGTGGCACCCTGGAAAACTCAGTTGGGGTATAAGCATTTTATTAAAAGTAATACACACAAAGCAGTTGTGTTTAAAAAAACAAAATTTGTTGAAAAGAATTTTTGAAACATAATTATGCAATGTAAAATCACCACTTGTTTTCTCGCTTGAGAAAGGTAAAAGCCTTTGAGGGGAAGTCTTCCAAAGTGTCTCAACTAACTAGGTGTAGCCTTCAGCTTGGCCTTGCATGGATTTGAGGTTTTGAAAATATTTCATGATGAAATATCAATGGGCTGAGCTAACTTATGTGAAAATGGGAAATTGTATCTGATAGTTTGGATCTAAGTACTCAGAGGCTAGGTTGGAGAGGATGTCTGGTTGTTTGAATCTTGAGGCTTAAGGACTTGATTGAGATTCTAGCTGCTTGTTTGGTAGTCTTGGACTCTTGATACTCTGGAGCTCAAATAGAGAAAATATTGGGATGCTTTTGGAACTTGATTGACGTTCAAGGGTTCAGTCGCAGAAGACGCTTGTAGATCTTGGGATTGTTGTGCAGAGGCTTGATCTGAGATGATATCTGATTGCCGAAATCTCGATGCTCGGTGACTTAATTGGAGAAGATGTTGACTGACCTTGGGTCTTGAGTGCTTGACCTTCTTTGCTTGGCTTTGAATTTTGCTCTTAGTGCCCTTTCGGGTTTTCACTAAGCCCGCCTTATTTCTAATTGTTGTTCCTTCTGCCTTGTAGATGACTTTGTATTTTACCCTTGATGCCCTTGCGGGTTTTCATCAAGTCCGCCTTGGACATCCATGACTTGTTCTTTTTGAGCATTTGAGACATAATTTGATTGCTTAATCGGAGAGGACTTTATTAGGACCGTAATGTAGGCTTGGGCTACTGGTTTAACAAGAAAGGGTATAAAGCGGCTCAAACCTATTCTAGGCTAGATTTGATCCATAGTTCAGACTATGCTTTACAAAATTGCTAAAATTGCCCCAATGCGGGGGAATACTTTACAAAATTGTCCCAATGCGGGATCTTGCTACACAAATATTTCTTTTTCTCTTTGTTTCTTTTCTTTCGCTCACCTTTTTCTATCTAACAAAAATTGCCCCAATTGTGAGGTATCTCTATGAGAGGTCTTAAAAACTACCCCAACACGAGAGTTATGCTTTTTCTTTCTTTCCTTTTGCTCTTTATTTTTTTTTCTTTTTTAAAACAAAAACTGCCCCATTGTGGGGTATGCATCTATGAGGGGTCTTAAAACCAATGTGGGGTGAACTACGGATCGGGTTATTTGAAAGAAATATACTCAGGTTCGAAAGGGATAGCGATGGTAGTATTACGAGGAACGAAAAGATGGCCTCTCTTCATTTTAAACAATCAAAATTTGTCTCAAAATGCTCAAAACAGAAATAAACTTATCTTTTGGTGGCAAAAGGAACCCTTCGGTGTCAAATGCCCCTATTTGAAGTGGATATTGCTTCTCTTGGATCTGGTCCCCTGATTTCAACTGTAGTTGCTCATCCGATCGTCCTTTTGGTTTTGGGTAAACTTAGATAGCCCAGATTCTTTGTTCGGTATGCCCCTGTTGAGCTTATTACCCATGCCAAGAGAGTAAAAAAGTGATAATAGACATTGCATGCAAAATATGGGTAAAACAATTTTAAAAGACAGGCTTGATTATTTTTCCACAAATGCCAAACAAAGGAAGAAAGTTCTAGACTTTCAAAAAAGCATGTAGAATGTAAAACAAGATTAAAAAAATCAAACACAAGAAAAAGTTTTAAACTCCCACAGAGTTTCCCAAGGTGTCACCAAGCTTGATCTTCCAATGGCTCCCACGTTCACGGTTTACTAGTTAGAATGCTCTGGCAATGGATTTGAGTTGACATTTGGTGTACCAACTTGCTTTGAGAAATCTAACCATTTGGAATTGAGCAGATGTTGGACCTTTCTCTTGAAGGCAATGCAACCCTCAATGTTATGACCAACTCCGTTATTGTGATAAGCACAACGGGCATCTGGTTTGTACCATCCCGGGTAAGGTTGCTTCACTTCTCCCATAGGTATAGGGCTCACCATACCGGCTTTCAAAAGTTGGGGATATAACTCAGTGTAGGTTATGGGAATTGGGTCAAATTCTAGCTTAGTTTTGTTGGAAGCTTAATTTGCCCCAAGATGCGTCTATTTGGGGCCCTAGTTGCACATCGAAGGTGGGACCGGTGGAAGAGGGCTAGTGGCTCCCCTTGGTGGTTGATATGTTGGAAATTGGGGTACTGGGGCCGCATAGGCTGCAAATGGAGGTAACCCCGTATAGAACCCGGGAGTAGGGAAAAGACTTGGGTATGCCCCAAAAGTGCTTTGAGGAATAGGAGGATTCTGCTAAACTACCTGAGTATCAGCTTCCTTTTTCTTTCCTCCCAATGGAGACTTCTTTGGTGGATCAGGTGTCTCTCCATGAAGCTTCCCTTCCTTAATACCATCTTCTATGCGTTCCCCAGAAGGTACTAAGTCTGCAAAGTTGCTAGACACATTGCCAATTAGTTTCTCATAGTATACCCCTTTTAGAGTTCTGATGAACATTGTAGTCAGCTCTTTTTCAGTCAATGGGGGTTGGACTTCCATAGCTGCCTCCCTCCACCTTCTAGCATAAATTTTAAAACTCTCATTAGCCCCTTTTTCAAAAGCCAGCAGTGCTAACCTGTCGAGTTCCAACTCCGTGACATGCTTGTACTGCGTTAGGAATGCAGTTGCAAGGTCCCTCCAGGTCCTGATATGACATCCCTCCAACTGAATATACCATCAAAATGGTGCCCCAGTCAAACTTTCTTGGAAACAGTGGATTAAGAGTTTATCATCATTGGCGTGAGCAGCCATCTTCCTACAGTACATAGTGATATGCGTCCTAGGGCATTGAGATCCACTAAACTTTTCAAATTCTGGAACCTTGAATTTCGGTGGGAGAACAACTCCAGGGACGAGGCACAAGTCTTGAGGACTGATCATTCCATAGGTTTCTGTTCCTTCCACAGCTCTTAGTCTCTCCTCTAATTGCTTCATTGCTAGGGACTGGTCATCTTCTTTATGTATTGGAGTCTCTATCAGTTCAGCAACATTGACTGGATTCGGTTGAACAAATGGCATGTAATTTGAAGGTCCAGGATTCACATTGGTTGGAGCAGATGCTTGGGGTGGCGTTGGCATGAAATTTTGGGGTAGTGGTGCTTCTTGTGGCTGCCCATGAGGGGAGTTAGTGCCTACCTCAATAGAACCCCTGTCTTTTTCAGCTACCATCTTAGTCAGCATTTCCATCATGACCCTCATCTGATTCTGAAGTTCTTGTTGTCCTTGCTCCAGACTAGTAAAACGACTTTCAGTTTGGTCTGCTGAAGTGGATGATTGTTGGTGATGGGATCGCAGATTGTATCGATGCGCTATGTTGACTTCTGAAAGAGGTAAAATGTGGTAAGCTCCCTTTTATTATGTTTCCTTTATTTATTTATTTTTCATTTTTTTTATGCTGAAGGTATGCATGCATGTAAGGATGTGCATGAGAGTTTAAAAACCTACCCTTCTTAGAGTGATGCAGGAAGCATGTTATGAGTCCTAAGGGTTTGTATTATTTACATGATTTCCCCTTTGTTATTTTGTCTTTCTTCTTTTTGTAGTTAACACACATGGATTAATGAAGCCTAGTCTCAACTACCCCTAAACTAAGTAATGAATGCTTGAATTCACACCTAAATTTATGTTCGATAGTTATGTCCTAAGATTATATGAACACATGTATGAATGAAGGTCAAATTAAAAGAATAATAATATACAAGATAAGGTTAAAAGAAAAACAAACATTTATACAATAAAGACAAGGTCAGTAAAAAATAACAATAATATACATACGAGTAGGTTAGTAAACAATAATAGTTATATGAAACAATGAGAAAAATAACAATATAAGAAAGAATAACAACAAGAAATTTACAAGACAATATACAACAACAAAACAATATGATCTAATATGAATGCACCTATCCTTCAAAAGGAAGGCTAAAATGAGCAAACAACATGTGGGTCAATGTCCCCAATGGACTTATATTACTAAACCTATCTTATTCGTTGGTCCCCAAACTTCCTCTATAGAGGGCTCCATACGCCATGGGATTTACCGGAGGGGGGCCTTAAAAGGATGAACCTTAAAAGGACCTCAAGCTTGAGTGAGGAGTCCGGGGTCCCGTTGCGGATAATGATCAACGCGCAAGGCACCCTAATAAACCTCGCTAACCTAATTTGTGAAAACCCGGGTATAAGGTTATGCATGAATGCAATAGTTAGGAAAAACAAGTAAAACATAATTATTATGGCATCAAATCTTGTAAAGCACAACTATCATACAACAATAATGTAAGCGAGCAAAATAAACAAATAAAGAATAGTTAAGTGAGTAAAAACAAAAAAGAAACCTCTTAATCCTAATTCTAGGCCTAACTCTCTAACGTCCCCAGCGGAGTTGCCAGTTGTCATCACTCGATTTCGTCCGGGGAAAAACCCGCTTTTGGGGATGCGGTTCTCCTACCCTTCACCCGAATGGTGATGAAAAAACACAGAGTCGCCACCAACTGTTTTTGGGGTGCAGTTGGTCACCTAAATTAGTCTACGTTGCTGGAGCTAAGTTCGGGAATTTAATTACGCGTGGGGAAGGACTAGCACTCCCACGACGCCCTTTCAGTACCTATCTTAAGATTTAGGAGATTTCTACTTTGTTTTAACTTTTTATTTTGATTTCACTTGTCTAAATTTATTTTTCCAAGGACCTAAGGTTCCTACACATTCTACATTTTGTTAAAGTTAAATTCAATTATCATAAAGACTAAAAGGGATGACCTAAAAATCAATTTTAAAAGGTTAAAGTAAAAGTAAAATCTAAAGGCACAATTCTAGAAAATAATATTTGGAGTATAAAGAATTAAAAGATTTTCTAAAAGAACTTTAAAGAAAGTGAAATTTTGTTAAAGAAAAAAGGATTTTGTTTGTTTGTTTGTTTTTTTTTTAGTTTTTGTAAAAATCAAAAGAAAAATGCATGAATAATTACAAGTGTGATGTGTGTGAAGGGTGTCATTCACCAACTTTCTCTCTCTCTCTCTCTCTCTCTCTCTCTCTCTCTCTCTCTCTCTCTCTCTCTCTCTCTCTCTCTCTCTCTCTCTTTTCTTTTCTTTTTTTTTCTTTTTTTTTTCTCTTTTCTTTTTTGATTTACAAGTTACAATGGTATTAGGTTACATAACCCATAGTTACAAAATTAACAATGGCCTGATGCTAACACTTTCCTATAGGCCAAAATACAACGAACATTACAACATAACAATATAACACGCATAAGGTTTTACACTGCCATCTCAACCCATAAGGAGGAATAATACATTAGAAAAAAGAAAGAAAATAAATAAATAAATAAAAATAAAGTAAAATAAAATGAAAGAACAGTGGGAATGCAAACGTAGGCCAATAGTGATGTCACCGTCTAACCAAATCATAGACATCTATAAGATAAGGAGCAGGAGAGGGAACAAACCAAACCAAGAAAGGCAGACCATGAAAACGTCCAGTCCTTTTTTTTTTTAAACGTTTTTTTTGGTGGTTTTAAAACGGGTTCTAGCATACCGGGAACCAAACCGAAATCAAACAGAGACTAAGAACGGGCAAGTTATAGTGCTTTAAAACCAAGAAGAGAATAACACACCCAAAGCCATCATAAAACCAATGAAAGAATGATGCTTAGCAAAAGCATGAAGAAAATGGTACAAATGGTATTAAGCGTGAAGCAATGATCTAATAGCATTAATAAAAACATTGAAAAGCAGGTAAAAGACAACCAAGTAAGCTAATGAAAACATAGGTCCGTTTAAAAAAAATGAAAGAGCAGTTAAAAGCCAATAAATAAACAACCAAAACAAGTCAAAACAAAGTCACAAGCTTGTTTGTATGACAAGCATACAACGAATAAAACCCACAAACCACAAGATAATTCGTATCATAGCTAACCAAGTGTGTACATGGCCAACAACACAATCAAACAGCCACGAATGGAACGAAACACACAACATTGTCTAAGAATAAACGAAAGCATTATAGTGAGATAAAAACAACCACGGCCAAGGAAATTCCTTTCCTCCAAAGGAACTTTTTTCTTCAAAACCGTGAACCATGGGTGTCACCTTAAGGTGGCATGTTGGAGGCCTATTGTGAGCCCTTCATCCTTGGTCATCCACCTTCTTCAACCGCATGGAAACGCACGGGGGCTGATAGCACGATTCTCGGTCGGTGGAGGTATTTTCATCGGTTTGAAGAGGATGATTATTATCTTGAAGAGGGGGGTGACAAATAGGGGAGGGGGTTGGAACAATTGGTGTGACTAGAGGTGTTGCGGTCAACAAAGTTGGTGTGAAGCACCATGAAGAGGCCAAAAGTGTGGATTCGACAAAGGGCGTCAACGCCGCCGTGAGGTCTAAAGCTAGGCGTGATGGAGGACGATCGAGGCCTCCTGGTTGGCACGGTGGCGTCGTGGGTGGCGAGGCGACTTTGCTAGCTGAAGAGACTCCTTCACGAGTCGTGGGAATGAATGGACGAATTTGAGGGTAGGGTGAGGGTGGGTAACCGACAGAGGTGATGGTCGGCGGCGTGCTTCTCGGCCAGGGCTCTCTGTTGTGGTTTGACGGAAGAAGAAAAAGGAAGGTTGGGTGATGTTTTCAAATTTTTCGTAGAGAGAGAGCCGAGAAGAGAAAGAGGTGATGGTTTTGATCTCTGGGTATTGGGATTTTCGAAGCCAGAGAGGGAAACTGAGAGCCGAGAGGGAGAGAAGGGGAAGGCTTGGTGTGTACTGGGAAAAGGATAGATCAACGCTCAATGAGCTATCGCCGTGGAAGAGGGACCGTGTGGGACAGAGGATGCAATGGCGGCTCCAGGTAGTGCGTTTTCCGGCCGGGGACTCTCGATGGAGGGTGAGACCGTGAGGGGAGATGAGATTGAAATATTACAGACAAGTTTTTTTTAATTGTGAGAGCCCCCCCTGGTTTGGTGTTGAAGATAGATTTATATAGAGGGTTAGGGAAAGAGGAGTTTGATGGATTGAGTCCGGCCAAGGGTGACCTGGCTAGAGAGGATTGGCTCGATGGCTTAGCTAGAGAGGACGGGCTTGGGTTTGAGCTATGGGTTGATTCGGCTAAGACTTGGTCTTGTGGGAGGCCAAGAGAGAGAGGAGATGATGGGTAAGAGGTGGCGGTTGCCAGCTGGCCCACGCAATGACCGGGCGTCGTGGCGGCCGCCATCACCCGTTTGACCGGGCTCGATCCTGCTTTTGTGAAAGGACTCCATGCTAGTTCATTTTGTTGATCCTAGAGTCATCCCCTGCACAAGGCTCGACAAACCATTAAAGAGAAGAAAAACACAAGTCGCCACCAAACAAGTTAGAGGTGTGATTGGGCACCTAAAGAAGAAAGGTCTACGGTTCCAAGAGAATTAGGTTCGAGAGTCGGTTACGTGTGGGAAGGAAAAAAAACTCTTGACCCCCCACAACGCCCACAATTGGTACCTAGTCTTGATCTATGGGTGTTTGCTTGCATTATTCAAAAAGAAGTTATTTTTTTTATATTTTTTTTCGAAAAAGGAGAGTTTTTTAGGATCTAAGCCTTAAAACAATAAAAAAGATTTTGACAAATGAAAAAGAAATACATTCTAATTTTAGAAAAAGAATGTGGGATCTAGGGCCTACGTGACAAGATTGCATTTCTTTTGGAAAACAAAAGTGATTTTCTTTTTTTAGAAAAGAAAACAAAAATCATTTGAATTCAAATATGAGAATCTTCACACAATTAATATTAGCCGGCAGACTAGGGATATGAGCATCCAAGGCTCACCCTCATGACCGTCCTGCTTTTGTTGAATTTTTTTTGAAGAGATTCGGTTTTTTGTGTTTTTACATTTTATTATTTTTTTGAAAATAATAAATGAAAAGAGAAACAAAAAGCTGTTTTTTGTATTTTTGTTTTTTTAAACTTTTAGAATTAATGAAATAGGAAAATAGAGAAGTTTTTGGGATTTTATTTTTTTGAAAACAACGCAGAGAAAGAACTTAAAAAAAAAAGAACAACTTTAATAAATAAACAAAGTAAAGAACCTTGAAGGAAAGAAAATGATGCGGATGTGAGCCCCTTTTCCCTACGAGTAATGCTTTCCAAGAGCTTCCGAAAGCACAAATGGTTAGAAAAGAAACTTTTCTAGTGTCGACTCCTCCCGTGAAGACGAACAGTGATTCCAGGTGCGCTTTCCTTGGAAAAATGAGTATATCTCTTTGTGATTCCAAGATACTCTCTCCCTCTGGTTTTTATCTCTCGGAAATTTAGTCGAAAGCTCTCTCTCGGAATAACCTCCTCGATACTTGATAATTGATGCCCTCCTCCTTGCCTCTTGGGCGCGTCCTATTTATAGGAATCCCGGGAGACAACTGTGCCTCGGCATTTATTGGATTTACAGGTCCCATGAGTCAACTACATCGTTCCAATGAATTAATGACTTCGAAATGGGATTCTTGGTTCCACGATTCTGATAATTCACAGATTCCGTGCTTTGAAAAAAGGAGTCCCAGTGCTGAAAATAAATAAATCGTTTGAGATTATTTAATCTCTGGTGTGCACTGGATGCTTTGGTGGGTAAGGGCGGAATGCATTTCCGGGATGTATTGGAGTCGTTGGGAATTAATGGTTATGCAATCCAGTCGAATGTGTGATGTCCCCAGGGAAATGACATTTAATTACGAGGTCTTCCACCCTATGCTCAAAAAATGGAGTTCCGAGACATTTGACAGTAATATTTGGAGACTCCTCAATTCCCACGCTTAAAAAGAGGGTTTAGAGACACTCGGCATTTAATGCACTTAAAAGAATTTTCGAGTCCCGATCTTTGGAGTCACTCCGAACTGTAGAGGAGCTATTTTGGAGTTTTTCAAAATTATTGACCAGGTTTGACCTCTGGGATCTAGGGCTTATTCAGGATCAGTGGCCTTATTCCGCATCAATAGGTCCTTATTCAGTATTAACAAGTCCTTATTCATACTAATGAGCTTATTAAGCATCAATAGGTTTAGCTCGGATTTGACAAGGACTTGACCTCGGATCTAACGCTTATCTGGATCAGTGGCCTTAGTCGCATTAGTAAGTCCTTATTGCGCATCGGTTGACAAGTTTGACCATGGGATCTGGGCTTAGTCCGCATCGGTAAGTCCTTATTCCGCATTAGTTGACCAAGTTTGACCACCGGATCGGGCTTAGTCCGGATTAGTAAGTCCTTATTCCGCATCAGTTGACCAAGTTTGACCACCGGATCTGGGCTTAGTCCGGATTTGACCAAGTTTGACCACCGGATTTGGGTTTCCCCAAAAATTTCCGTGTGTGGGCTTGGTCGCCATGTGGCGCCTCTACTTGGGCTTCCTTAGGCCTCTCTTGTTATCACTTGCTGTGTAAGGAGAGTGCCTATGTATATATACTGGGCGAAGGAGAAGCAAAATTGGCAATGTGGGACAAACATGCATACGAAGAACCAAAATTCGTGGAAAATTGGCAGATTTCTGGGGCAACTTCCAAAATTCATAACTTTCTCCACAGATCTCGGATTAGATCCAAATTGGTCTTGTTTTGCTCGACATTCTGTTATCTATCTTCTAAAAGTGGAATCACTCCAAAAGGATCAGCCATTTAGGAGAAAAGTGGGAAATACTGCACAGAGGTACATGATAAAATGAGCATTCTGCCCGTCCGATTCAAAAATTCATAGATAATTGCACAGAACTCGGATTACCTTAAAACCAGTTGTAGATGATAGATAAAGATGTTATCTAACTAATGCAATTCACTTTATTCAGATCCAATAAGTATTGAGAAGGTCATTGGCAAAATAGTGTGCTGCGCACTGGCTGTCTCCCCCAAATTTGTACAAGGTTTGGTTGCCAACTTTGAAAAATCATAACTAATTGAATACATCCCGGAATATTATCAAACCAATTGGAAATGATAGATAAAGATGTTATATAATCAATTCAATTGACTTTTTTGGCTTACGACAAGTATCGGGGAAGTTATTAATAAAATAGCGGGCTGCCCACCGATTGTCCAGTTCAGGTTGGTACTTTTGTCATAGCCATTTCATTTCTCCTCGGAATCAAGTGTGGTCAAGTGCGTTATTCTCCGAATGTCATCCTCTATCACTTAGTGGTCCTTTGCCAAGTATGGTTGCGATCTAACCTGGTCAAAATGGGGTACAACAGCTGCCCCTCTTTGTGCATTGTTTGTATACAAATGATGTACAAAGATAACCAAATACCCATTTTGAATGGTTAGATCTCCTTGGAGTTTGGCATTGCTATGAGATTGATGCGGCATTTTTGGTTATGAGGGTGGCTTCTTGGGCCGAATAGCTTCTTGGGCTATGATATGACATCTTAGGTTGATTTGCTTCTTGGGCTATAAGGGTGGCTTCTTGGGCCGAATAGCTTTTTGGGCTATGACACGACATCTTGGGTCGAAAATGAGTGACATCTTGGGTCGATTAGCTTCTTGGGCTATGAGGGTTGCTTCTTGGGCCGAATAATAGCGTCTCGGGCTATAAAGGTGGCTTCTTGGGCCAAATAGCTTCTTGGGCTATGAGAGTGGCTTCTTGGGCCATATAGCTTCTTGGGCTATGATATGACATCTTGGGTCGAAAATGAGTGACATCTTGGGTCGATTATGAGTGACATCTTGGGTCGATTAGCTTCTTGGGCTATGAGGGTGGCTTCTTGGGCCGAATAATAGCGTCTCGGGCTATAAAGGTGGCTTCTTGGGCCAAATAGCTTCTTAAGCTATGAGAGTGGCTTCTTGGGCCGAATAGCTTCTTGGGCTATGAGGGTGACATCTTGGGTCAAATGATAGTGAGATAGCATCTTGGGCTATGGATAGGTGACTCTATCATGGCTTCCTCTACGAGTTCACTCTAAGAGATCGCTCTACGAGATTACCACTCAAGAGTTATGCTTGGGCTTATGATCTAGGTCTGCCGAGTTTAGTTCTTTGATTTTGAAAGGGAATTCTGTTTGTTGAGGGTGAGTCCTCATCTATCTTTGAAGCTTAACTGTTGGTAGATCATGAGATGAATCCTCATACCATTCTGATATACGGATAATCCTGTGAGTAAGAAGAACAAACATGCTAGGATGTATGCTAATGATGCATGAAGATGCGTGAATGTATGTGACTTTATGATTAAGTTTGTGAATCCTTCTCCTCTGTCGGGAAAGAGGCCAGTGGATGACTTGTGCTTTTTGTTCTCTCTTTGCTCCAAGAGACCGGGGCTCCATCTTTTTTGCATGTTGATATCCCCATGCATGGAATGTTCAAGAAAACTCTGCTTGGGGAATTTTTTTTTTAAAAAAGGAATTTTGAAAAAGAATTTTGAGAAAAGTACATCATCATAAACAACATGACTCATGCATTATCATAAAAGTTTAACAAGTCTTCCTTTTATAAAACAGAATGATAATTTTTTAAGATATTGGTTTACAAAGTTGATCAAAGTGTGCTCAAAACATGACCAATCCTTCTATTCATAGGCCAGCCTTTGATGTGGAGTAACCGATCAATCCCTCCGAGGTGCTTGAGATTCTCAGCCGCTTTAGGTGACTTTGGATCCTGGTCCTTTTGTTTGGCTTTGTATTTTACCCTTAGTGCCCTTTCGGGTTTTCACTAAGTCCGCCTTTAATCCTTCTCTCTTTTCACAGAGCTTTGTATTTTACCCTTAGCGCCCTTTCGGGTTTTCACCAAGTCCGCTCTTAGCTGCGACTTCCTTGTCTTTGTACCAAAATAATTTTTTTTGTTGTCATTTATATGAAGGAGATGATGAGCGTGAGATTTGGACTCAATAGTGAATGACTGTTTGGAGTTCTTTTGAAAGATGAGAAGGCTATGTTTTTTGGCCCTTTGGTGCCCCCTTTTTTTTTATCTCTTTCTCAGGGAAAAGCTCCCTTACTGGCAAATAAGGATACATGAAAGGTTTAAGAACATGGAGAATTCTTTCAATAAATGACAATTTTAAATCCACTTTGGTACAAGAACGGAAATTAAACATAAAATTTCTTTACAATATCACCGCTTTGCGGTTCGGGAGTTCATCTCCATCCATTTTGGTGAGGACGAGTGCACCACCCGAGAATGCTCTTTTTACAACATACAGCCCCTCATAGTTTGGAGTCCATTTGCCTCTGTGATCATGCTGTATTGGTAGTATCTTTTTCAGGACCAGGTCTCCTTCTCTAAATGCCCTCGGTCGCACCTTTTTGTTGAAGCTAGCCATCATTCTCCTTTGATAAAGCTGACCTCGGCAAACTGCTGTGAATCGTTTCCCATCAATCAGATTCAACTGTTCGAAACGGTTCTTAACCCATTCGGCTTCATTTAGCTTGGTATCCATGAGCACCCTCAGAGATGGGATTTCTACTTCAACCGGTAAAACAGCCTCCATGCCATAAACTAAGGAAAATGGCGCGGCCCCAGTTGAAGTTCGGACTGTGGTTCTGTAGGCATGTAGTGCATATGGGAGTTTCTCACTCCAATCCTTGTACGTCTCAGTCATTTTCCGGATAATGTTCTTGATATTCTTGTTTGCCGCTTCTACCGCTCCGTTCATTTGAGGACGGTAAGGTGTAGAGTTGCGATGTCGGATTTTGAACTGTTCACACAAATTGTCCATCATCCGGCTATTCAGATTGGCAACATTATCTGTTATAATGTGCTCTGGGAGCCCATAGCGGCACACGATGTTGTTGCGGACAAACTTAGTGATTACTGACTGAGTGACTTGGACGTAGGAGGCTGCCTCGACCCACTTAGTGAAATAGTCGATGGCTACAAGAATGAATCTATGTCCATTGGAGGCTTTTGGGAATATGGGCCCAATGACGTCCATGCCCCACAATACAAATGGCCACAGAGATGTAAGCACGTGTAACTTAGATGGGGGTGCTTGAATGCGATCCCCATAAACCTGGCATTTAAGACATTTACGCACATGCTCGATGCAGTCCTTTTCCATAGTAACCCAATAGTAGCCCATCCTCATGATCTGCCTAGTTAGTGTATGCCCATTTGCGTGAGATCCGCAGTCGCCGTTGTGAACCTCATTGGTGACTCGAGCTGCTTCATCTTTGTCTAAGCACCGCAGAGAAAACTTGGTTATGGTTGCGTCCAGATAGGATTGAACCGTCGAGGAAGTAATTGATGCTTGCTCGTCGGATGTTTCTTTTTTCTGCTTCTGAGGCCCCTACCGGATATGAGTGCTGGGACAGGTACTGTTTGATATCTTGATACCAAGGCTTGTTATCGGTGTCAACATTGGTTGCCATGTTGTAAATGGGTTCCTTGTTCACATTGATGTCAAAGCATGGTATTTCGAAGCATGTGTCCAATCGAAGGAGGTAGGCTAGAGTCGCTAAAGCATCGGGAATTCGATTATGCTCTCTTGACATGTGTTCAAATGTAATTTCATCAAATAGGTTAGCCATTTCACAAATCATTTGTCGGTAAGGAATCAACTTGTGATTTCGAGTTTCCCATTCCTTTCTAACTTGATAAATGACTAGAGCTGAATCCCCGAACACTTGTAATTTCCTGATTCCTTTACTCAATGCCTCTTGGAGGCCCATTACACAAGCTTCATATTCTGCTATATTGTTTGTGCAAGGGAATGTCAACTTGGCGGCCATCGGAAAATGTACTCCGGATGGGGAAATTAGGACTGCCCCGATGCCATGACCAGATAAGCTTGATGCTCCATCAAACCAAAGGGTCCATGTGTCTGACTCTTCATTTTCTTGGATAGTGTTGATGAATTCGTCCTGGGGAAATCGAGATTGCCGGCTCATAATCTTCCAAGGCTCGATCCGCTAGATAATTAGCTATGACACTTCCTTTGATGGCCTTTTGAGGCACATAGACAATGTCATATTCTCGCTAAGAGTAACCGCCACTTAGCAATTCTTCCCGTCATGGATGGCTTTTCCAATAGGTATTTGAGCGGGTCATGTCTAGAGATGAGCCATGTGGTATGGTAGAGTGTATACCGCCTTAACCTTCGTGTTGTCCAAGCGAGGGCACAACAAGTCTTTTCCAAGAGGAGTGTACTTTTCCTCACAAGGTGTAAACTTCTTGCTCAGATAGTAAATGATTTGCTCTTTCTTCCCTGAGGCATCATGTTGTCCCAGGACACAACCCATCGAGGTTTCTCGGATCGTTAAGTACAAAATTAGAGGTTAACCAGATATCGGGGGAACCAAAATTGGAGGGTTCATCAAATACCGCTTAATTGTATCAAAGGCCTCCCGACATTCTTTGTTCCACACTTCGGGGCTATTCTTGCGCAAAGACCTTGAAGACGGGTTCACAAGTCATAGTGAGTTGTGAAATGAACCGAGCGATGTAGTTGAGTCTTCCGAGGAATCCTCTAACTTCCTTGATAGTTTTTGGCACAGGCATATCTTGGATGGCCCGGACTTTATCAGGATCAATTTCAATTCCCCGTTGACTGACGATGGATCCCAATAGCTTGCCTGATGTAGCCCCAAAGGTACATTTGGCTGGATTTAACTTCAATTGATATTTTTGTAGTTTGTCGAAGAGCTTACGCAACACTTCGACATGGTCCTTGTCTCCTTTTGATTTGGCGATCATATCATCGACATAGACCTCTACTTCTTTGTGCATCATGTCATGGAACAGTGTTACCATGGCTCTTTGATAAGTTGCCCCAGCATTTTTGAGTCCGAAAGGCATGACATTGTAGCAAAAGGTGCCCCATATAGTGATGAATGTAGTCTTTTCCTTGTGTTCAGGATCCATCCGAATTTGGTTATAGCCAGAGAATCCATCCATGAAGGAAAACATAGTATGTCTTGCCGTGTTGTCTACCAAAGTGTCAATGTGAGGTAGTGGGAAGTTATCTTTTGGACTAGCCCTGTTGAGGTCGCGATAGTCTACACACATATGGACCTTCCCCCCTTTCTTTGGAACTGGTACGATATTGGCCACCCATTCTGGATAGTGGGCCACACTAAGGAACCCTGCAACCCATTGCTTTTTGACTTCTTCCTTGATCTTTAGTATCATCTCCGGTCTCATCCTCCTTAGCTTTTGCTGGACAGGCTTACACTCAGGTCTCAAGGGCAACTGGTGTTGCACTATATCTATATCCAATCCCGGCATATCTTTGTAGGACCAGGCGAACACATCAATGTAGGACTTGAGAAGATCAAGTAGCTGATGTTTGATATTGTTGGGGATTAAAGACCCCAATCTCAATTCTTTTGGCTCAGTGGCTATTCCGAAGTTCACGACTGTGACTGGGTCTTCACTAAGGATAGTGGGCTGGTCTTCTTTTTCTAGCAGGAGCTGGATGTCTTCTGGTAGCTCGGGATCTTCTACTATTCCAACTTCCTCTATCTCAGACACTGACTGTTTCCAGTTTGGATTATAGTCAAGTCTTAAGCAACTCGTTTCTTCTTTTCTTACCATATCTTTGAATTTATCATACCTGTTTGAAAAAGTCTAACTTACTCAACCATATATGATAATGCACATGCTATGAAATGCAAGAGGATGTTTTTGAAAAAGTTTCATTTTATTCAAACTTTCAAAAATAAGTTTACAGCAAACTCAGAATTAAAAAACAATAAAGAGAAAACATTGAAAATGTCCCAGCAGGTTCCTTGAACCGTTTACATGATAGGGAGGTCCAAGCTTTTCCAGTTGTCCAGTTGTTGTCTCGGGTCTCCTTGGCAAACCCGAACCAGTTTCACCTCTTCATTGTCATCCCCTATAGTGGCCACTGTTGTAAGGACCCGTACCTTGCGTTAGTCAGTTTTGCCTCCTGAGTAGAGTTTTTCTAGATTTTGACCTAGTAAATGGACTCCAAGGAATTCACGTGCAAAAGAAAAGATGCTTAGAATGATGTCCTCTATCTACCACAGAAGTTTCAGGCCAAATGGACATGTATGTGAGGTGCACGTGATATGGGTCCAATTCACGTGCAAGTGTAATTGTCTTCCAAATGATGCAAGGAGACTAGGGGTGAAGTTTGAGAGCATTTGGAGTTCATATGGAGTTGCACGTGAATTGGGAATTCACGTGCAAATTGGCGTCAGACCATATTTTTGCATGGTTCCCTTGGTTTTGTCATTCTAAGGAACTTTCTCCAAAGGACCATGTTGAAATTCTGAGTATTTTGGCCTATATGGGTGCGGAAAGGTGGTAACTTGTGTGATCAAAACTACGTCGTTTTGATCCTGGGATTCACTTAATCAAAACTACGTCGTTTTGATGTTGTGTTGTCTATATAAGGAGGAGGAGTCCCTCTGTTTTAGGTTTAGGGTTTGCTGCTTCACCAGCCGTCGCAGAGAGAGAAAGAGAGGAAGGAGAGCTCCTGGTTCCTGGGCGGCTTTGCGTGGGTGGTCGGTGCTTCGTGGGTGGACGGCGTTCGGCTTGGGATCAGACCGTTGCTGTGTTGTTGCGTTTTCCTTGAGGTAGGGGTTCTGTTCTTCCTAAGTCCTTCTCTGTCCTAGGGTTCCAGGGCAGAATATGAGATATCTGTTATATTATTTATATGTAATCCATATAGGTGTGATCTCCTATATGGATGTTGGCCTTCAGTGGCATGTTGGTGTGATTCTGTGGATTACATGCTATGTGTTCGATGAAATGCCTGTGTGAATGTAGCTGTATGTATATGCCCATTACGTGTTTGATAATATGCCTGTGTGGCTGGACTTGTGATTTAGTGTATGTATGTATGCTGGGTGTGTGTTCTATTGCCTGAATGGCTGGGTTTGTGCACTGGTGAGCGGGTGCACACCAAGTGTTTGGTTTTATGTTTGTGTGACTGTGGTGTAAGTTGTGTGCCTGACTGTGGTATCTGGCCTGAAGAGGCGGTTAAACTACTTTGCCTAAGAGGCGGTTAAACCAGTGGCCTGAAGAGGCGGTTAAATCACTTGGCCTGAAGAGGCGGTTAAATAACTTGGCCTGAAGAGGCGGTTAAATCACTTGTGTTTTGTGTGGTGGATAATTGTGACTACTGATGTGGTTTGATATTGTTTGTTGAGATTGTTGTAACACGTCACTACACCTGTGCACATGCATGTAGCCGCTAGGAGCATGGGAAGGGTTGGGGAGACTTGATCCCTACCGAGCGTGGTTGCTCACCCCTCCTACCGTGTTTGCTTGTTTTCCAGGGACTTACAGGCGTTAGGTGGATACACCCAGGTGGAAGACCTTATCCATTTTACTCTCTTCCATTTATGTTGTTTTCTTTTATGGGAATCGATGTAACCCCAAGGGGGATGGGATTGGAAAGAATTCTTGTAACAAACTGGTTTGGATTATTTTTATGAACATTACTTTCTTGAATGTGTTGTGGATGTTTGAAATGTAAAATTCTTGGTTTGTATCCTAACCCCTTTGCCCTCCGTGTGGGTAAAAGGGGAGTCACGTGCCGGTTTCCTCGGGTTGGAAATCCGGGGCGTGACAATATGGTATCGAGCATGGTCTAGTTGGCCTAGGGTAGTGGGCGGACCTGGTTATCTTGAGTCCTTTGGAGGAGCCTGGAGGGACATGCCTGATCAACATGGTCCTCTTTGAGCCTCCAAGGTGTACTTAGGGTAGTCTAGTCTTGTGGTAGGATTTGCATACATTGGCATTAGGGCACTAGTTGCATTTGTTGACATGTGTGAAGGTGTGCTTAACATGATTATGTGAACTCTGCAACTCTGAATATTCTTGGAATGCCTTGGGTATGACTACAATGTGGAGTCTTGTGTGCAATATTGTTAATGCAATGGTTAAAATATGTGTAATGCCATGTACGGCTTGACTTGATAATGAGGTAGAGGTAGTCAACTTGTTAGTAGTCAAACGCGTTCGACGTTTGTGCATCTTACTTCATGTAGTAAGAATGCCACCGAGGAGAGTGACACGTGCGTCCGGGCGATGGGCGATGAGTCATCTGCCCATGAGGGTCCGGGTGCGGGACCATCCGTTGGAGGGCATGCGTTGCTACCGGCACGGCTACAAGAAGGCATCCGGCTGGAGGTACGAGAGCTACGGGAGGGACTCCGGCAAGACGTTCGGGAGGAGGTGCGCCGTGAGATGGCAAGACAACAGGTGGTGCCACCGCCACCACCAGGGGAGAGCTGCCTCGTGAGCGTGAGAGTTCGCCGGGTGGTGTACCGACCCGTGCAGAGGATGATGTGGTGACACGGTTCCGAAAGGAACAACCTCCGCGATTTAAGGGGGGGGGGGAAGATCCTGTGGTAGGCGAGCGGTGGTTGAGGCGGATTGAGCATGTGTTCTCCTTTCTCCTGCCCCGGGAGGAGGATAAAGTGTGACCGGCAATTCGGCAGCTGGAGGGGGACGCTTTGGAGTGGTGGACGAGTGTTGCGGGGAGCCGTGCAGGTCAACTCATGTTTTGGGAGGAGTTCTTGCAACTCTTCCAAGATGAGTTCTTCCCGGAATCGGTGAGATGGCAGAAGAGGGAAGAATTTGGCAGCTTGAAGCAGGGATCCAAGACGGTACCTGAGTATGAGCGGGAGTTCCGGAGATTGAGTAGGTTTGCTCCTGAGACTGTGGTAAGGGAGGACCTGAAGGCCCACAAGTTCACCTTGGGTCTCAGGCCAGCCCTTAGGGAGAGGGTGGCGATTCTACGCTTGAGGACCTATGCTGAGGCTGTGGAGACGGCCCGTATAGCTGAGAGAGAACTGGATGATGGGAGGCAGGCCCATCAGGGGCGCCAGTTGCAGAGTGGGCCTGATCGAGATGCAGGGTCCAAGAGGCTCAAGACGGAGGAGAGGGATAGCAGTTCTTTTCGCAGGGGTCAGACATCTGTGAACCCTGGGAGGTTCACCTTTGGCGGCGGAAGACAGGGTGGTCCATCTGGGAGTCTACCGAGCGGATGCCACCGTGTGGAGAGCAGGGGTCACTTCAAAGGGGAGTGCCCCAAGAAGGACCGGCGATGCAACAATCGTGGACGAGAAGGCCACTTGCGCCGGGTTTGCAGGAGTGGCAACAGGGGAGCGGGGAGCATGGCATCCGGCGTGAGGAGTGATGCTAGCTTCCGTGCACCAGGAGAGACCGGCTCGTCCGTGGCAGGCCAGCCGGCAGGATCCGGTCGGACCCGACCCCGGGGGAGGCCGGAGCGGCAGCAGACCGAGGCCGGAGGCAACCTTAGCGGGAAGCGTCCAGGTGAGTGAGCCAACCAGGGGCACGGCCAAGGAAGGGTGTTTGCGCTGAGGCGACGTACCAGGAGGAGGCCGAGTTACCACCCCCACCACTGAGGGTGGAGCAGGACCATCGGTGGTTAGAGGTACCCTCTTGATCTCCCGTACATTAGCTTCGTTCTTTTCGATACGGGTGCATCATGTTCGTTTGTTGCTGAGCTTGTAGTAGACAGCTTGGGGTTAGCCTGTGTGGAGGCCGCGAGGCCCCTAGTTGTGGAGTCTCCGGTAGGAGGCATGATTGAGGTACGGCGAGTGTGTCGTGACTGTGTGTTAACCATAGGCGAGGTGGAGCCGAGTTTTGACTTGCATGTGATGCCTTTGAGGACGTTTGACCTGATCTTGGGTATGGATTGGCTTATGGCTTTCCAGGCCAAGATAGATTGTTATCGCCGGCGTGTGACCTTCGTGACACCTGCAGGGACCTCTTGCACCCTGCAGGGGGAGTGGGATTGTGAGGCGAGTCGGGCCGGGGGTGTTGGACCGGTGGGGTGCCATTACCCACAGGTTGGCAGCCCTGACCTTGACTGAGAAGGGTAAGGTGGAAAGGAGGGTGTGGCCCGCTGTTGTGGACCAATTTCAGGATGTTTTTCCTGAGCAGTTGAGGAGTTTGCCACCTAAGAGGAGTGTGGAGTTCACCATTGAGTTGGTGCCGGGACGGGTCCAATTTCCCAAGTAGCGTATCGTATGGGGCCACCGAGCCGAGGGAGCTTCGAGGCAAATCGAGGAGTTGGTGGGCCAGGGGTATATTAGACCAAGTACCTCACCTTGGGGTGCTCCGGTGCTCTTTGCTAAGAAGGCCGATGGCACGCCGTCTCTGCATCGACTACGAAGTCGAATTCGGATCGTGAAGAACAAGTACCCGTTGCCTCGGATAGATGACCTGTTTGACCAATTGAGTGGGGCCCAGTGGTTTTCCAAAATAGATTTACGGTCGGGGTATCACCAGCTCAGGGTTAGGGAGGAGGACATCCCTAAGACGGCTTTCGGTGCGGTATGGGCATTATGAGTGGGTAGTGATGCCTTTCGGGCTCACTAATGCGCCAGAGTTGTTCATGCATTTGATGAACCAAGTCTTTGCTCCATACCTAGACTCGTTCGTGGTGGTGTTTATCGACGATATCTTGGTGTATTCCAAGACCGAGAAGGAACATGGGGAGCACTTGGCAACAGTGTTGCAAACCTTGAGGGACCAGCACTGTTTGCTAAGTTTAGCAAGTGTGAGTTTTGGCTGCAGGAGGTTCACTTTCTTGGCCATGTGGTGTCACCGAGGGAGTTAGGGTGGACCCAGCAAGATTGAGGCCGTGGCATCGTGGGCGAGGCCAACCAACGTTTTTGAGATCCGTAGTTTTCTTGGCTTGGCGGGGTACTATCGTCGTTTTGTAGAGGGGTTCTCCCGTTTGGCGGCTCCTATGACGTTGACTTGGAAGGGCGTGAAGTTTGATTGGCCGACAAGTGCCGGCGGCGTTTGAGACTCTCAAAACCCGTTTGACCACCGCACCTGTGTTGAGGTTGCCTAGGGAGGATATTCCATATGAGGTGTATTGTGATGCGTCCAGGGTTGGTTTGGGGTGTGTGCTTATGCAGGAGCACGGTGTGGTAGCTTATGGGTCGAGGCAATGAAGCCTCATGAGCAGAATTATCCTACTCATGACCTTGAGTTAGCGGCCGTCATCTTCGCCCAAGAGTTGGCGCACTACCTCTTGGGAGAAAAGTTTGTGGTGTTCTCGGATCACAAGAGCCTTCGACATCTTTACTCGAAGGACTTGAATTTGAGGCAAAGGAGATGGGTGGAGTATTTGCAGACCTTTGATTTTACTCTTGCCTATACCCCGGGCAAGGGAAATGTTGTGGGCGATGCGTTGAGCGAGAAAAGGGAAAGCCGAGGTGGCCGTGAGAGAGTGGAAGCCGATGGAGCAGGTTGGCGACGTTACAATGCGGCCGTTGTTCAGGATGGTGGGACATCCCGAGTCCTTTGGTGGTAGTGCGAGTTGTACCAGCGCCGGGAGGGACAACTGGGTGACATTGAGTGTGAGGTTCTCCGTGCCCGTATTGAGGCCGGGGAGCTATCCGGGGACTGGACAGAGGGTCCCGAGCATGAGTTGTCATTTCAGGGGCGGTTGGTCGTGGCTTCTTCCCTCAGGGATGAGGTGATGAGGGAGTTTCACCGCCTAGAGTTCTGTGCACCCAGGGGGTACGAAGATGTACCATGCGCTTCGGGGACATTTTTGGTGGCCTGGGATGAAACGCGATGTGGCTGCCTTTGTTTCGCGGTGCCTCACGTGTCGGCAGGTGAAGGCCGAGCATCGGCGGCCGGCGGGCATGTTACGGCCCTTGCCCATACGGAGTGGAAGTGGGACCATATAGCGATGGATTTTGTGATCGGTCTTCCACCCACCACCGGGAGGAGGGATATGATTTGGGTGATTGTGGATCGACTCACAAAGTCGGCCCATTTCCTTGCTTGTTCGCGAGCGGGACTCTATTGGGACCTTGAGTCGCTGTACATGAACGAGATTGTGAGACCGCATGGCGTACCATCATCGGTTGTCTCGACCGGGATTCGAGGTTCACTTCCCGTTTTTGGGCAGGTTTGCAGGAGGCTATGGGGACCAAGCTTCACTTGAGTACAGCCTTTCACCCCGAGACCGACGGCCGACAGAGAGGACGAATCGGACTTTGGAGGACATGTTGAGGGCTTGTGTGCTAGATTTTGGGGGTTCGTGGGCAACTCACCTTCCTTTGGTGGAGTTTGCCTACAACAACAGTTATCAGCATCCATTGGGATGGCTCCTTTTGAGGCGTTGTATGGACGGCCGTGTCGATCCCCTTTGTGTTGGACCGAGGTGGGGGAGACAGCTCTCTTGGGACCGCAGTTGGTTCAAGAGGCTACCGAGAAGGTCAAGTTGATTCGTCGGCGTTTGTTGTCGCCTCGAGTCGGCGGAATCTTATGCGGATCAGCGGCGGCGACCTTTGGAGTTTTCTTTGGTGATCATGTGTTCCTTCGTGTCTCTCCACGACGTGGTCATCGACGGTTTGGGCGAGGTTCCAAGCTATCTCCGCGGTTTATTGGTCCTTTTGAGATTCCTGGATCGTGTAGGGCCTGTGGCCTACCGGTTAGCGTTACCACCGCGGCTGAGTCGAGTGCACAACGTGTTTCACGTGTCCCAGTTGCGGAAGTATCACCCTGACCCCACTCACGTGATTGATTGGGGAACGTTGGACATTGAGGATGACATGTCCGTCATTGAGGCCCCTATTCGTATCCTCGATCGGCGAGAGAAGCTTTTGCGTGGTCGTGCTATTCCTTTGGTTCGCGTGCTGTGGCAGCACCGTGGTATTGAGGAGGAGACATGGGAACGTGAGTCCGTGATGCGTGAGCAAAGACTGCTTGTTCGAGGACGAACAATCTTAAGCGTGGGAGGTGGTCATGGCCAAGGGATGGATAGTGATGTTTTCTTGTGATGTGTTTTCTTGTATTAGTTGATGTATTTGTATTGTCCTTTAAAGACATGTGTTCTTATTTGTGATGTGCCTTGAGATGTGTATTCGTGCCATGTGGACATGTGTTATGTGCATTATTGTGGTTATGGATTATGGTGGTACTGTTATGTGCGTTGTCTGTGTGTGGTGTATGACCCATTTGGGTGTTGTGGCTCGCCGTGTGGCAAATGGGTAGCTTGTGTTGTTTTCCTCTTTGTGTCATTTCTTTTCGAGGACGAAAAGTCTTAAGGGGGAGAGGATGTAAGGACCCGTACCTTGCGTTAGTCGGTTTTGCCTCCTGAGTAGAGTTTTTCTAGATTTTGACCTAGTAAATGGACTCCAAGGAATTCACGTGCAAAAGAAAAGATGCTTAGAATGATGTCCTCTATCTACCACGTAGTTTCAGGCCAAATGGACATGTATGTGAGGTGCACGTGATATGGGTCCAATTCACGTGCAAGTGTAATTGTCTTCCAAATGATGCAAGGAGACTAGGGGTGAAGTTTGAGAGCATTTGGAGTTCATATGGAGTTGCACGTGAATTGGGAATTCACGTGCAAATTGGCGTGCGCATATTTTTGCATGGTTCCCTTGGTTTTGTCATTCTAAGGAACTTTCTCCAAAGGACCATGTTGAAATTCTGAGTATTTTGGCCTATATGGGTGCGGAAAGGTGGTAACTTGTGTGATCAAAACTACGTCGTTTTGATCCTGGGATTCACTTAATCAAAACTACGTCGTTTTGATGTTGTGTTGTCTATATAAGGAGGAGGAGTCCCTCTGTTTTAGGTTTAGGGTTTCTTGCTTCACCACCGTCGCAGAGAGAGAAAGAGAGGAAGGAGAGCTCCTGGTTGCTGCCGGGCGTCTTGCGTGGGTGGTCGGTGCTTCGTGGGTGGACGGCGTTCGGCTTGGGATCGACCGTTCTTGTGTTGTTGCGTTTTCCTTGAGGTAGGGGTTCGTTCTTCCTAAGTCCTTCTCTGTCCTAGGGTTCCAGGCGAATATGAGATATCTGTTATATTATTTATATGTAATCCATATAGGTGTGATCTCCTATATGGATGTTGGCCTCAAGGGCATGTTGGTGTGATTCTGGATTACATGCTATGTGTTCGATGAAATGCCTGTGTGAATGTAGCTGTATGTATATGCCCATTACGTGTTTGATAATATGCCTGTGTGGCTGGACTTGTGATTTAGTGTATGTATGTATCCGGGTGTGTGTTCTATTGCCTGAATGGCTGGGTTTGTGCACTGGTGAGCGGGTGCACACCAAGTGTTTGGTTTTATGTTTGTGTGACTGTGGTGTAAGTTGTGTGCCTGATGTGGTATCTGGCCTGAAGAGGCGGTTAAACTACTTTGCCTAAGAGGCGGTTAAACCAGGGCCTGAAGAGGCGGTTAAATCACTTGGCCTGAAGAGGCGGTTAAATAACTTGGCCTGAAGAGGCGGTTAAATCACTTGTGTTTTGTGTGGTGGATAATTGTGACTACCGATGTGGTTTGATATTGTTTGTTGAGATTGTTGTAACACGTCACTACACCTGTGCACATGCATGTAGCCGTAGGAGCATGGGAAGGGTTGGGGAGACTTGATCCCTACCGAGCTGTGGTTGCTCACCCCTCCTACCGTGTTTGCTTGTTTTCCAGGGACTTACGGGCGTTAGGTGGATACACCCAGGTGGAAGACCTTATCCATTTTACTCTCTTCCATTTATGTTGTTTTCTTTTATGGGAGCCGATGTAACCCCGTGGGGATGGGATTGGAAAGAATTCGTTGTAACAAACTGGTTTGGATTATTTTTATGAACATTACTTTCTTGAATGTGTTGTGGATGTTTGAAATGTAAAATTCTTGGTTTGTATCCTAACCCCTTTGCCCTCCGTGTGGGTAAAAGGGGAGTCACGTGCCGGTTTCCTCGGGTTGGAAATCCGGGGCGTGACAACTGTCTCTTCCCTCTGGTTTATGAATCTCGCGCTCCTGAATGTAGCTCCAAGCGGTGGAAAAATCATCTTCTGTTCTTGGAAAGCTCTTTTCTCCAGCTTAGCCAGCCGGCTATCCCTTCTTCTTGAGGTCTCTAATTGCCTGTCAGCTTTAGTGGGCTTGTAGCCTAGCCCAAATCTTCCAATTGTGCTTCGAATGGTAATAGGTTCTTTGATCCCTTGTCCTTGCAAGCCCAATCCTTTTCCTGCTTTGTGGCCCAACTTTAGCATGACTGATGCTACCATCTTCGATGCCTTTGGTAATTGTGTCCCATCATCCTGATCAGTTGTAGGGTTTGGAAGGTAGGTTGCATTGACGACCTCGAATGAGCGGAAGGAACATTCTGGGATATCTTCACTGCTTTCGATGTAGGGGACAGAGAGAGGTTTGGTGACAAGGATTTTTGTTTCTCTGGACACGCATATGAGTTTTCCGTCTACAATGAATTTAACCTTTTGATGAAGGGTTGAGGGTATTGCCCCTGCTGCATGAATCCATGGCCTTCCCAGTAGGCAGCTATAGTAAGGAGCGATATCCATGACTTGGAACTCCACAGTGAATGTACTTGGACCAATTTGTAGTGGTACATCTAGGGTTCCCACTACTTCTCGCTTTTCTCCATCGAAAGCCCTGACAATCATGTTGGTGGGGCGGATGTAAGATGGGTCCACCGGTAGTTGCTTTAGAATGGGAGCTGGCATAATGTTCAAAGAAGATCCGTTATCAATTAGCACACGCGAGATGATGTGGTCCTTGCACTTAACAGAAATATGCAAAGCCTTGATATGTCCAACACCTTCTTGAGGGAGCTCTTCTTCACTGAAGCTGAAAAAGTTACTCGCCACGATATTATTTGCAATCCCATCTAAGTTCTCCACAGAAATGGATGGAGGAACGTAAGCTTTGCTCAAGACCTTCATAAGGGTTTCTCGGTGTGGAGTAGAATCCATAAGCAAAGATAATAATGAGATGTGAGCCGGCTGCCGACTCAACTGGTCAATGATGTTGTACTCACTTTGCTTAATTAGCTTAAGAAATTCTGTTACCTCTTCTTCTGAGATAGAGGTATTCTTATCCCTTGGCACCGATCTTGGGATGATATCTTGCTCCACAGCTTTACCCTTATCGGCTTTGTTGATTTCTGGTGATGTGTATGAACGACCACTCCTTGTTTTCTTTTCTTCTAAAGGGAGCCCTGTGATAACGGATTTGCAATGATAGTCCCACGGCACTGCTTTATCGTCCTTGTATGGGAAAGGTGACGGCTCTTGAATAGTAAGGGTTTTGACCTTTTGCATCAATGAGTCGGCCTTCGGCTTCTCCGTGTACTGGATAATTAGGGGTTTCGGTGCCCCAGGCTTGGGTGCCACTTGTGACCTATCAGTGGAGGCCATACAGACCTCACGATGTACCTCCAGCTTTGAAATCTCTAGTCTCTTGGAGTTTAGCAATTCTTGGACTGCTTCTTGAAATTCTTCACATTCCTCTAAGTCGTGTCCATAAGCTGTCTTGTGATAGAGGCATCGCTTCCTCCAGTTGTTGCCCCTATTAGCATCAGTCACATCCTTGGTCACTATGAATCCATTCTTGTGTAGGGTCATGAATAATTCATACTTGTCCGTCTTGATTGTGGAATCCTGTCTAGGAGAATTTCCATATCCGGCTATTACATGGGCAACATTGCCTGAGTGTTCCGGAAGAGGGTTGGTACCCACATTGGGCGTGCCAGTCATTTTAGAGAAGTCCAACCACCCAAAGATCTCTTAAATGTTGTATCTTCCTTTTTAGGGCAAAACAACCTTCTCGTGTCATGTCCAATTCCACCTCCATGGTATGCGCAACTGGTATCGCTTTGTACCAATCAGGATATGGAGGGCTTAACTTTTTTAGGGGCACCTGGACCGACAAGTCCTGCTGCCAATAGTCCGGTGTACGCCTCCGTGTACGTGATAGGAATTGGATCGAATTTCTCCTTTCCTATTTTTTTGCTTCTGCCATGGCTGTTTTGATTGCTCAGACTGGGATTGGTTGGTTGAGTAAAAGTTCCCGCCCTGAGGCTGATATTGTGGGTTCGGGGCTTGAGCAATGTAGGACACTGTCGAAGTTCCTCCATAACACCCAGGTGTAGTTGATTGTTGGGGTTGTTGTGACCCGGCGCTATTATAGTCAGCCTTGGGTTGCCATACTGCCTGGGATTCCCCTTCTTTCTTTCGATTGGAGGAAGAGGGCTTTCTAGAAGCTTCATACTTGCTTCCCCCGAGTTTTCCTTCCCTTATGCCACCTTCGATTCGTTCTCCTGAGGCGACTAGATCTGCGAAGCTACTTGAAACATTCCCAATTAGTTTTTTGTAGTAAACCCCCTTCATGGTGCTGATGAAGAGGGTAGTGAGTTCTCTTTCGGTGAGTGGAGGCTGAACATCCATTGCTGCCTCTCTCCATCGTCGGGCATAAACTTTGAAGCTTTCATTACTTCCTTTTTCAAATGACTGTAGGGCCAGCCGATCTAACGCTAGTTCGGTGACATGCTTGTATTGAGCTAAGAATGCCGTGGCAAGCTCACTCCATGTTCTAATACGGCTACCTTCAAGTTGGATGTACCATCGCAGTGGACCGCCGGTTAGGCTCTCCTGGAAGCAATGCATTAAGAGTTTTCCATTATCTGCATGGGCTGCCATCTTGCGGCAGTACATGGTCACATGTGTTCTAGGACACTGAGTACCATTGAACTTTTCAAAATCAGGCATCTTGAACTTGGAAGGAAGTACTATGCCTGGCACCAAGCATAAATCATGAGGATTGGTCCCTCCATATGTTTTCACCCCCTCCATAGCTTTTAGTCGGGCCTCGATGGATTTCCAATCAGATGGTTGAGTGAGGGATTCCACAGCCTCCATGATATTTGGGGTTGCCGCCCCCATAGCAGGTGGTGTAGGTGGGACTTGATGTGATGCCCCAGGAACCATGTTTGCTGGAGCATAGGCTCGTGAAGCATGTGGAGCTTGCTCTTGCTCCTGATTAATGGCCCCTGAGTTGGGCTAGCTTCTCTCTCCAAAGTCGGCTTGGCTAGCATGTCCATCATAGTCTTCAACTGGGCCTGCACTTGGAGCATGCTTCCCCCGATCTCTTCTTGAGCCTGCTCAAGACCAGTAAGTCTATCCTCAGTACGTTCTGCCATTGGAGGAGATGACTAGTGGCTGGAAGACCTTAAGTTGTATGAGTGCCCAATTCTGCCGAAAATCCTCTAGCAAACTTGAAGGAATCTGGAAAGTTTATTTTGGTTCTCACTTTTTAAGTATGAGTGCATGATATGCATGAGATGCAAAGACACAAACTTTATTAAGTTGGAAACCAAACTTAACTTCAAAGGGTACAGACAGTCAAACTGAATTTAAAACAAGAAAAATGACATGAAATCCTTAAAACTACATGTTCTAGGACAAGCTTTGATTATCTCCTAGCATCGTCTTCTTCGGAGGTTCCTTAGTCTTTCATTCTCCTGTTCAAGCCTGTTGATGACCATCCCCCTTGCCAATGACTGCTTCCTTGCATGACTCTTCTGCATCTTAGCTGCTTCCAACTGCTCCACCATTTTTTGTATGGCTTCCCCTTGTTCTTGCACTATTTGCTGTAAAACGGCGTTCTCTTGTAACAAAGATGTAGTTGTATCTAGGACAACCACAGGTTCTTCATTAGAGGCCACCTCTTCAGCTGCAGTGTCCTCGTCTGTGTTGGGGAGAGGGAATAACTTCTCTTTCCATGCCTTGTATTCTGATAAGACAGGAGTAGCATGTAGGTTGGCCTTGATTCGTCGAGGGGTGGCCCAAGCTCTGTGCATCTCAAAGATTGCCCGCTTTGCCCCAGGAGCTCCATATTCCCTATCACAGGATTCCATTCCATGTAAGACTGGGACGATTTGACGCCCCTCAAGTTGTTTTCCCACCTGTAATGGTGCGTATGCGGTGCTTCCCCAAGGGCCAATTAGTGGGACCCAATTATAGCTGCCGTAGCTATATAGCATGCTTGATCTATGCATCCAGGGGGCCCTCCAAATGATATCCTCATCTCCTAGTGTATGGAACTTGTGCATCCAACCTTCCTTGTCATTGGGTAGCCACCACCCACTGTTTAGAATATCTAGCAAGGTTGTAGCAGGTAGCGTATACACTTCCTTGAAGCGTGGAAAGATGCATGGGAAGTGACTCTTCAACCATGTGCATAGGAGAGGAAGACAACCTCTGAATTGTCCTCGGCCTCTAACTCGGATGTAGGATAAGGACCTAATGGTTTCAGCTAAGATGGCAGGAACAGGGTCATTTCCCTTTATCAATTGCAGGACAAGTTCCAGGACTTCTCCGTCAATGAAGTTTGGATTTCGAGGGAAAATGAGCAGACCATAGATAGCAATAGTGAAAAGTATATGGGTCTCCTCTTGAGTTGAATGTTGCATCATCCTCTTGAAGAACTCCCATGGAACGACTTCATGCTTCCCATCATTTTGAATGATTGGAGGAACTTCTTTACCTTGTATATCTAGGAGACAAGCCAAAGTACGCCGGCATGATTTTCGAGGATCATAGTTGAAGATTGGCTTCTTTTGATCCACTTCTTGATCAAGAAGCCTTTTGTATTCTTCAATAGTTGGGACCAAATCCACGCCATTAAAACATAAGCACCTTCGCCTTGGATCCCAGAAGTTCACTGCTGCAATGATCATATTCTCATCTATTGGTAGTTGAGTTAGAAGTAACAGATCCCCAAAGTGCTTGATGTATGCGGCTTGACTCCTTGAAGACCACTTCCTCCATATGGATGTGAGTTCAGGAGCATGATTCTTTGGGAGCTCAATGTGTAGGTCTCGAAACTTTTGTGGCTCCTCTTGAGAAAAATTTCCCAAATCCCTTTGGATTATCCTTGATGCGAGAGCGACCTCTTGAACGTCTTCTCTGTCCACCTTGTTAGCTAGAAGATGATCAAAGCTTGCCATGTTTCCTAAATGAATGTGTGTAATGTTATGGTATGCAATGAATGAAAATGAGGGGTTAGTAAACAAATGATGGATAATATATACAAGGGGTTAGTATATGGACAATATATACAAAGTTCAAGCAAGGCAAGTACACAAATGTCATAGCAAGGCTCAAACACATGAAGGTTATGCCCCTGATGGGCTTCTAAATCTGCCTATCTTATTCATTGGTTCCCAAGCATTCCCTACTTAGCCTTGTACCACGAGGGCATTAACAAGAACTAAGAGGGAGCCCCCGTACCCCAAAGGGCATTAACGGAGGGGGTCCTTCTTGTACCTCTTGGGGCATTAACAAGAAAGGACCACTGCCTGAGTGAGACATTTCGGGTATTCCACGTAGACAAGCACAACCAAGTCCACGTGGGCAAACCTTTACTAGCCTCTCTAATTCTAATGTGTTAGAGAAAACCTGAGTATAGGGTTGAAGAAAGAGAGAGAATGTATGCACAGTTAAAATAATTATAGAATAAAAAAGAAAATAAATAGAAAAGAAACAAGCAAGCAAACATTCCAAAAATTGAGACCATGGCTAGACTCTCACAACAGTCCCCAGCAGAGTCGCCAGCTGTCATCACCCGTTTTTGACCGGGCTCGTACTGGCTTTTGTGAAAGGACTCCATGCTAGTTCATTTTGTTGATCCTAGAGTCATCCCTGCACAAGGCTCACACAAACCATTAAAGAGAAGAAAAACACAGAGTCGCCACCAAACAAGTTAGAGGTGTGATTGGGCACCTAAAAAAGAAAGGTCTACGGTTCCAGAGAATTAGGTTCGGGAGTCGGTTACGTGTGGGGAAGGAAGAAAAACTCTTGCACCCCCACAACGCCCACAATTGGTACCTAGTCTTGATCTATGGGTGTTTGCTTGCATTATTCAAAAAGAAGTTATTTTTTTTTATATTTTTTTTTCGAAAAAAGGAGAGTTTTTAGGATCTAAGCCTTAAAACAACAAAAAGATTTTACAGCAAATGAAAAAGAAATATATTCTAATTTTAGAAAAAGAATGTGGAATCTAGGCCCATGTGACAGTATTGCATTTCTTTTAGAAAACAAAAGTGATTTTCTTTTTTAGAAAAGAAAACAAAAATCATTTGAATTCAAATATGAGAATACTGCCACAATTAATATTAGCCCAGGTAGACTAGGATATGAGCATCTAGGGCTCAACCCTCATGACCGCCCAGGCTTTTGTTGAATTTTTTCTAGAAGAGATTTTTTGTGTTTTTACATTTTATTATTTTTTTGAAAATAATAAATGAAAAGAGAAATGCAAACTGTTTTTTGTATTTTCGTTTTTTTTTTAAACTTTCAGAATTAATGAAAATAGGAAAATAGAGAAGTTTTTGGGGTTTTATTTTTGAAAACAATGCAGAGAAAGAACTTAAACAAAAAAGAACAGTTTAATAAATAAACAAAGTAAAGAACCTGAAGGAAAGAAAATGATGCAGATGTGAGCCCCTTTTCCCTACGAGTAATGCTTTCCAAGAGCTTCCTGAAAGCACAAATGGTTAGAAAAGAAACTTTTCTAGTGTCAGCTCCTCCCCGTGAAGACGAATAGTGATTCTGGGTGCTTCTTTCCTTAGAAAAATGAGTATATCTCTCTTTGTGATTCCCAGGATACTCTCTCTCCCTCTGGTTTTTATCTCTCGGAAATTTAGTCAGAAAGCTCTCTCTCAGAATAACCTCCTCTGATACTTGATAACTGATGCCCTCCCCCTTGCCTCTTGGGGCAGTCTATTTATAGGAATCCCAGGGGAGACAGCCCGTGCCTCGGCATTTATTGGATACTTTACAGTCCCCATGAGTCAACTACATCGTTCCAATGAATTAATGACTTCGGAAATGGGATTCTCGGTTCCCAGCGATTTACAATAATTCACAGTTCCCGTGCTTTGAAAAAGGAGTCCCAGTGCCTGAAAATAAATAAATCATTTGAGATTATTTAATCCTATGTTGTACTTGGACGCTTTGGTGGGTAAGGGCGGAACGCATTTCCGGATGTATTGGAGCCGTTGGGAATTAATGGTTATGCAATCCCCAGGGTCAACTGTGATGTCCCGAGGAAAATGACATTTAATTACAGAGGTCTTCCGTCCCTATGCTCAAAAATGGAGTTCCGAGACATTTGAATGTAATATTTGGAGACTCCTCAATTCTCACGCTTAAAAAGGGGGTTCCGAGACACTGCTGGCATTTAATGCACTTAAAAAGAATTTTCGGAGTCCCGATGCTTTGGAGTCACTCCCAGACCTGTAGAGGAGCTATTTTGGTGTTTTTCAAAATTATTGACCAGGTTTGACCTCCGGATTTAGGCTTATTCCGGATCAGTGGCCTTATTCCGCATCAATAGGTCCTTATTCCGTATTAACAAGTCCTTATTCCGCACTAATGAGCTTATTCCGCATCAATAGGTTTAGCTCGGATTTGACCAAGTTTGACCTCCTGGATCTGCGCTTATTCCGGATCAGTGGCCTTAGTTCGCATCAGTAAGTCCTTATTCCGCATTAGTTGACCAAGTTTGACCACCGGATCTGGGCTTAGTCCAGATCAATAAGTCCTTATTCCGCATCAGTTGACCAAGTTTGACCACCGGATCTGGGCTTAGTCCGCATCAGTAAGTCCTTATTCCGCATCAGTTGACCAAGTTTGACCACCGGATCTGGGCTTAGTCCAGATCAGTAAGTCCTTATTCCGCATCAGTTGACCAAGTTTGACCACCGGATCTGGGCTTAGTCCGGATTTGACCAAGTTTGACCACCGGATTTGGGTTTCCCCAAAAATTTCCGTGTGTGGGCTTGGTCGCCATGTGGTGCCTCTACTTGGGCTTCCTTAGGCCTCTCTTTTTATCACTTGTTGTGTAAGGAGAGTGCCTTTGTATATATACTGGGCGAAGGAGAAGCAAAATTGGCAATGTGGGACAAACATGCATATGAAGAACCAAAATTCGTGAAAAATTGGCAGATTTCTAGGGCAACTTCCAAAATTCATAACTTTCTCCACAGATCTCGGATTAGAGCCAAATTGGTCTTGTTTTGCTCGAAATTATGTTATCTATCTTCTGAAAGTGG